>JABXJD010000366.1:0-277500 GCA_013375575.1 Percina caprodes | reverse complement strand
AGATTGGGATTTGGCCTTCTGCTCACCTCTAACAGATTTGACATCATGGTAAAAAGCAATTATTGGACTTTCCCTAAAGACAATATTATGGGATATTCACAGTTGGAATATGAAATCCTTAATCCTAAGTGATTGTCCATATGCAGCTCATAATACTGTACTTTCCAATTCAATATAGCCGCTGACAGATGTGGAAAGAGATTGAACCCACAGTCAGATTGAATATCTATTTAGCACATAATACCACGGCGCACTGTGAGGAAGGCCGACGGCAGCGCTGCTGCGCAATACTGACAAGCAATTTGCCAATTTGCTGAATATTACAAATGTGTTATTAAAATTGAAACTCAAAAGGGACATCTCTTTACTTTACATTATTTCCTGTAGTGCTTATAAATGCTCTGAAATTGTCTCTACGTGCAAGGTGAATGCTTAAAAATGTGTGACTTTGGTTTGAATAAAATAAGCTTGCTTAGGAGGTCTCTCACAGCTACAGAGAAAGTTTGTATTCAGCACAAGAAGCCTTTGTTCAGGGACCTAGGTGAAACACTGCTGCCTCATAGGAATTTTAAAGTTTAGAAGACGATTTTTTTTCCCATTTACAATATGGTGCATGTCTTCCATGTGTAGTGCATGGCCACGGACTCAAAGGGAGGTTTCTGTGGTATGGTGGTGGGCTCCATAATAGCCTAGCCTCCACAACAGCCCACATGTCTGGATGTATCATGACAGACTAGGGCTGGGACCAGAGCCACTCTCCCACCACTGATCCAGATGGTCCAGATGTGCTTCCCTGTGGGTCTTGATCTGATGCCTACCATTGTAGGTGGAAAATAGCTATGGTTAGCGTTAGCATAGGAGTGCATGTGTGTATTTTATAGTGAAGGTGTTAGTTGTAGCTTTGTGAACATCAGTGGATTTTGTACTTTACCTGTGAGCTCATGGTATTAACCAATGGCAGTTGGTGAAATGGTCACGTTTTTGAATCTATTGATTCATGTACAGGTCATGTTAATGTCGTTATTTTTGTGTGTCGATTATGAATTTTGAAGGAATGTATTTCAATGGGAAGCCTCTTTTGTGATCACAGAACGATTACGGTAGTGAGTAGTATTAGTAGATCCGTTAGTAGTAGTAAATCCGCAAGGAGGTTGGTCTGGGGGGTGGATGGCTCAAACAAGACAGGACTTTTACCCCAGAGACCGGGGATGGTTTCCCGCATGTTGCAGTTCCTTTCCACGTTATTCTCTTCCTAACCACAACCGTCCCATTGTTGTTGCCGGCATGTGGCGTTTAATTTCCCCGTTGTTGCGTCCCCCAGAGACCGAGGATTGTGTCCCGACGTGAGTGGATGTCACCGTCCCACGTGTGGCATTTCATTTCCCCGTTGTTGCGGCCCCCAGAGCAGCCCAGTGTCATGGCAGTTTGTGATATGGTAGTTATACGTTCAAAAATCATGACCTCTGCACAAATCAATAAATCAAAATAACGTGACCACTTCACAAACTGGCGGGTTGGCTGATCATCACCTTGAGGTTGCTATGTTATTTTGTCTCTGGTGCTTCCAAACATATTCACACTTGGAAAAACCATCCATGCTGTTCTGAGTGAAATCCGGTTTCTGAGTGTCCTCTATCTTCAGTCTCCGGGTGAGCTGTTCAACATCTGCACGGCTTTCTATGTCACCAGCCGAGACCAGGTGGCTAACCGTAGCATGCTAGCTCGTTCTCAATGGCAAAACACTGCTCCAACAGCCACTAGTGGACCAGAATCTCCAAAAGAACTACTTCCTGTCCCTGTTGTGCAGGTATTCCAAGTGGCCCTGGTCTAGAAGAAGTCTCCCAGCTAATCCTGCCTTGGACTGACCAAAGCTGGAGAAAGAGTTATCAGCTGATGGATCTTACCGAGCTACTGAGCATGTGCAGCTCCCAACAAAGATAGGATAGAAGTGAGATGTCTCACTCTGGAGTTAAAACTAGTGAGATGTCTCACTCTGGAGCTAAAACAGAGACCCAAACACACAGGGTGAAACCAGGATCTGCAGCAATGTGCAGTACAACAAAAATATGGTGTTTTTTGAAAATAAAACCATGTAAACCTATTCTCGTACAACCTCAAAATACAGTTATGAACCTGAAAATGAGCAGAATATGGGCGCTTTAAATTCCCTCCACTGGAAATGTAAATTGAGTCATAACAGAGCTTCAGAGGTTTAAACAGGAGAGTTGAATTGAATTAGAGCATCTTCGGATTTAAGCTGGGAGCCTGGGACCTTTCATAAGAATGTTCTTCCTGAATTTGAATGAATGAAATTGAATATGAATTAACCCCATCCCCATCATGTCTTTGTGTCTGCACTGCATTGATGTATGCGCTGAACAGACGTGAAGAATTAGCAGGAGGACAAGATGTCCTTCACTTCAAGATCAATTCTGCTCCATCCCCCTCCCGTCATCCCTCTCTCAGTTGTTCCTCTTCATCCATCACAAGCCCCAAGCTGCGGCAGGTGCTTTCACTAAACCTCCCTCAAGAGCTCACCCCTTTCATTTCCTCCTCCTCCTCCTCTTCCAACCCTTTCTTTCTCCTCATTCATCTCTGTCTCTACGCCTCCCACTCTCTGTCCTCTTTCTCTCTCTTCTAAAGGAACTCATCAGTGGCCCCTTCACATCTGCAGGAATCTTAATTGTATATTGTCAAACGTGGATTTTTTATCCAGCAAGGGAAGTGATCTAGATCAGCTGAGGGGCTGCAGGGAGGACACACGCACACACACAAATGAATGTGCAGAAATACACAAACCAAATATAAAGTATGGAAGAGCATGCTTGCACGTACTTATTCACAGGAGGTCAGAGAGAAAGAGGAAAAAGCGGGATGGGAAACGTCTGAGGAGATGGCAGCTCTATGATATCATAGTTGCCTGCTCCTTCTCTGTTTGGATAGCTGCAGGGTTTAGAATGCAACCTTTCTAAAAGCACAGAAGACACGCAAATATGACCTGCTGAGTCTATGCTCAGCAGGCCTGGCCAGGCTGGGGCTCCACGTCCTACATGCTGCAGAGGGAAACAAAGAGTCCTATTGATTTACCGAGCTGCAACAAGACAAGACAATGGTTCCTTTTAGCAACAGAGGCTGGCAGCAATGGGCAGAATCCCACCAGTGTTCTCTGAGAACTTGGGGACAAAGGGAGGGACAGACAGAAGGTGGGTGGGTCAATAAACGTGGTTGATTTGTCTTCAATGCATGCTCTCTAGCTCCAGTATACAACAAGTCACAGCACAAAACGGCATGACGGCACATACATGACTGGGCACATTCGCTAACACTAAACGGTTGCATAATTGATATTACAGCAGGGTCTTTTTTTTTTTTTTGAGAGCTTCAATATGTTCTTTCACATCAAGTGCCAATTCACATGCCACTGCCTTGTGAGCCTTGCTTGGTTGGCAAACTGGTTGCCAGTGGACAGATGTAAATACAGGTCGCTGCCGTTAAAGGTCCCGTGGCATGAAAATTACCCTTTATGAGGTTTTTGAACATTAAAATGAGTTCTCCCAGTGGTTAGAAATGGTGATAGGTGTAAACTGAGCCCTGGGTATCCTGCTCTGCCTTTGAGAAAATGAAAGCTCAGATAAGCCGATCTGGAATCTTCCTCTTATTAGGTCATAAGGGGCAAGGTTACCTCCCCTTTCTCTGCTTTGCCCAACCCAGAGAACTTCAGATACAGTATTAGGGACCACTAAGGTCTATATAAAAGAGACTTCAGATACAGTATTAGGGACCACTAAGGTCTATATAAAAGAGACTTCAGATACAGTATTAGGGACCACTAAGGTCTATATAAAGAGACTTCAGATACAGTATTAGGGGACCACTAAGGTCTATATAAAATCATCCAAAGAGCATGTAAAAATGTACTTAGGTAATGTAAATGGTGACACAAAGGTGACATGCAACACCAAGGGAAAGCAGGAGATTATTCAGGAGATTATGCATAAGATTATTTTTTTGGCAGGACAGCTGAAAAAATGAGAAAGGGGGGGAATGACATGCAGCAATGGGTCGCCGGTTGGAGTCAAACTCAGGCCCGCTGCGTTGAGAAGTAAACCTCTTTATATGGGCGCCATCTAGAAATTTAAACTTTGTCTGCTATTTTGAACCAAATCAGGCAGCTTGAATCACCTTAACTAGCTACAGCTGATCGAGTCTACAGTGACATGTCATTATGGACGGCAAAATTGACAGTTGCTGTCCAGAAATGAGAAGCCAATTTACCTTTGTCTGAACTTATATAAGTGTAAACTACATATGTTACATTTGTGGAATACTAACAGTGGATGGTGAATAGTCAAATGGATATTCTGACTGTCACAGAAAAAATAATAGGACTGATATTTTATATACATGTCCAAATACAATTTTTAATGAGCAATGAGACAAAATAATGATTTGATTTCTCACACAAATGATTGGGTGTGAACTCAATTATTGCTGAAAGAAACTACAGCAATTCTTCCCAAGAAAATGGAAAAGTGTAGCCAAACCTGCATTTACAGTTTAATCTTGCTTGACTCACATACCAAAGGATCTTGTGAATATCATGTGAAAAGGCAGGAGGTAACTTCTAAAGCGCCTGCTGCTGGCCTACTTCCCTTATTAAGGGGATTCTACTGGATGCCTCTCTTTTGACGGTCAGGTCGCACCATCTGCTCCGGCTGCACCGGGGAGTGTATCATGACGCTGACAGCCCTGCGAATTGTGACTCTTAATGAAATTGTGGAGCAATATGTAAGGTCTTATCTGCTTAGGGGGGCTGTTGAGGTCTTTCCCCCTGCCTCCGCGGCAGACAAGAGCTGTAGAGTCAGGGCAGAGGGAGCCTAGCTGGAGCCATATGCAGGGATAAACGCTGATGTCAGGTCACCACTGATTCAATAAGGAGGACTCTCCAGTGCTGCTCCACTGGGCTTTTACAATAACAACATATTCACATTAAGAGGTTGGGATTTCATTACTGAATTGTTAAGCGATTCCTGGACATATTATTTGCTGAAAGGCTCAACATAATAATGGGGAGTAGAGAGTTGGCACCACGTAGGAATGAAGACTGATGGCCTTTATTAAGATAAATGTATTTTGTTCCTTCGCTAAACTGTTACTCAGAGCACAGCCCTGCAGAAGATGAGACGCATGAAGATTTATATGAAAGTCCAGCGCTATGCAGAGTAACACACCAACTCATCTCCTTTCTTTCTTGTCGTTTTATGTATTACAGCTTAGACATGATGAGCTCCAACAGCTAAGCATTTTATTCTGGGTGATGCTCTAAGTGGTCGTTTTTGCAGGATGCTAACGAGAAAAACTAATAGTTTACACTATTCAGGCCATTTAGTGTTATTTGCTCTGTTTTGTGTTTAATGTGTTTGAAAAGACAGATTCTGTCTATAAATACACATGCTGACCCAATTATAGGTAGAGTAGAGTCATCTGTGATTTAGTCTGTTTAAAGCCGGCCAAAAAAAAATCCCCTTGAGTAGGCTGGGAGGGGTCAGCTAATATTCTGAAAATAATTAGAGTTGGATTTTTGAATAAACAGTCAAAAATTTGTTGTGATATGTTGTAGAAGTATTTGACTCTTGCCTTTAGAGCATATAGTGTGTACAAATTCAGGTTGAAGGTTTTTATACTCTAAATGCAGGTGTGAGTGCACCCAAAATGCATTGAGGACACACTCACTCAAGCTATATCCCGTGGTAGTCATAAGTGTCCACATACTGTATGTACTGTCCGTGTCTTGAATCCAAATGCAACCCTGTGGCCACATGGAAGAACTGCCGAGCTGTACGGGTGAGTGCACATGTGCATCCTTTTATCAGGTCTCTGAAGAACTTTTCCTGAAGACTGTGGATTTGGGGGTTTTCCACATGCGGTCATCTTTTCCCAATAATATTGACAAAAAAAATCCCTATCTGGCCAAAAGGAAGGAGGCCTGATGAGCTAAGTTAAGGAATCCACCATGGGTGAAAGGTTGAAGCCCAAAATCACCACCAAGCAAAACATTAGAAGAAGAAAACAATGAAACTTCTTCATTGGCTTAAAGGAATAGTTTGACATTTTGGAGATGCTCTTATTCCCTCGCTCGCTGAGAATTAGATGATAAGATCAATACCACTCTCTTGTCTGTGTGGTAAATATTTAACCTACGTAATTTCCTGAAGTTTGCACTGGTAACTTAGCAACTGCTGGTAACTTAGCAACTGGTTCTGGGCCAAGAAATAGTCCAGCAAATTACCCTCTTAAAAGCGGAAAATCCTTATTTTAGATTACATTTTTGTACTGAACTAAACCGAATTGATTAAATGAGATACAACAATTTAAATAGTGAGCGTAGCTGCAGGTAGGAGGATTTTGCTACCTCTGGGCAGTCTATATGCTAAGCAAAGCTAACTGGCTGCTGGCTGTAGCTTAATATTTACTGTACCGATATGCGAGTGGTATAGATCTTCTCATCAAACTCTCAGCAAGAAAGCAAATAAGCATATTACCGTAAAATGTCAGAGCTAGAGTGATGGTGGCCACTAGCTTCCAGCCGATCAAGTCAACTGTAAAGCAAATCTGATCACAGAAGGCATTTAAAGAGTCCAATAAAATAAAAATAAATCACGTTTTCTGGGATTTGGGGTGTTATTTTGTGTCTCTGGTGCTTCCACATGCATTCAAACTTGGAGAAAACTCTCCATGTTGTTTGGAGTGAGATCCGGTTTCTGAATGTCCTCTTTAAAATGAATATGTGTGCCATGATGAATATGTGTGCCATGTGTCATCTGTAACTGTCACACCTGGAGCTAATCTGCTTACACTTACTGTGACTTTAAGCACATTTTTGCTCATACCAGTGTTTACAAAGCATTTGACCTCATTATCACCTGTTTTTTTCTGATTTGCACTAACCAACACCTTGCTAGCGTTTTTCAACCTGCCTCATCATCACAACACTTCTCTGGAGCCTCTGGATGGCCAGTCACATCTCTTAATTTAACCTAAATTCATCCAGATTATGCATGCTGTACCAGCAGCTCTGCTGTTAGCCAGTGATCAGCAAGTGTCCAGGATTCTACACCAGCATACCCTGGTGTCAACCCAGCCAGCCAGTTCTCACGCAACACAACTCCAAATGAGAGCACCAGGAATCTGCTTTACACCCAGGCTGCCATTATGGTCCATAGCGTGAGCAAACATCCCCACAGAACCAAAATAGAGCTCTGCTTTCAACTAATCCCAGATGAACAGGTGCTTCTATTTAAAGGATCAAATCCTCTCCAATCCACCCATTGGAATTCCTCTTCCTTCTTTCCTACTCTTTGGTTTATGTCCCCCCTATTTTTTTCTTTCCTGAATTATGGGCACAGAAACAAAAGGATGGAGTCCTGAATGAGCTGTCGAAATGTGCATGAGGGAAACCACTTAAGAAACCAAAGGTTTCACCACCCTTCCCCCTGAGAGAGAGTGCCGAGGTGTTTGACTGAGCATGCTCATTTCAAATACAATGGTGAATTGGCACTTCTCATTCAATTTATTTAACATTTTTCTGTGTCCAGTCAGTAAAACATTTCCAATATTAACCAGTACACTGATAAATGATTCAAGGCCAGAAATCTACATAAGTGGTACAAGAAACCGTACACACTTAGAATGAGAATATATAGAATGGAAATAGATCTGGATTTGAAACTTATGTTAAGACCATTAGGGATAAGGACAGAGCATTTAGGAGACAATATTAACTCTTATTAAAGGCCAAAGCCAGACCTTGTTAACAAGCAGCTTGGTGGCAGAGTGTCCCTCCCTGTCTATGTCAGGAATAAGAATATGTTGAGTGATTAATAATCAGGGCAGCAAAGAGTGGAGTTTTCCTTGATCCCAGACTGAATAAACATCTTAGGAAAGTTCACACAGAGTGCTGGGGCAACCTGGATGACGGAAGTGGGATGGAATCAGAGGAGGAGGAGGTGGTGGAAGGAAAGGAGGTTACAAGATTTACTTTAGCCTCTCCTTTGTTTTCTTTGAACTCAAGGCCTCTTGAATAGCTGTGAGGCCCGCCAGGCAGAGCAGCACCTGGTGGACATTGAGTGACGGGACAATATGGTGCAAGTCTGGCTTTGACAGCAGCCACAAGATAGATTGATGGCACCCTGCGAGTACAGGATCATTATCAACAGAACAGTACGGCAAACCAAAGCTCTCATGAAAGCATCTGAGTTTGAGCTCGGCTAATTATAATTTCCCCCTTGGGCCAGAAACCAATTTGTCTCATTTTCAATACCACCAAGTTTCCCCTATCATGCTGACAGATTGGCTCGAGACACTGTTTGAAAAGCTGTAATGAAAACAATTTTCTTCTAACAACCAGTGGGGTCTGGATTCAGCCTTGAAAAATGCCGAAAGAGTTATCCCTCCACTCCTATTGCTGTAAGTGGGTAGAGGAGGCAGGGAGCAAGCAAACATGAATTCTATTGTAGTAGTCCAAATGTGTTATGTTGTTAAAGGGGGAGTAAGGTTGACAGGCCCCTGGGGCTGGTCTGGAGAGCCAGCTATTCACACAGGCACAATCACGACCTTTCCAAATATTAATTTTGTACAGCTTGTGCAGTCTTGGCTTTTGTTGCAGACACAATGTGACATGCATGGGCTGCGGCGGCTCAGCAACATTCAAAAAGAAGGAAAAGGCCAGGGGCGTCTGAGTGTGGGACAGTGTTCTTGGCTTTCTTAAAAGCCTTGTTTCCTTTCTGTGGCTTGACCTGATGAGTTCTCCATAAAAAAACTGAGTAGTAGTGATGACTTTGGTTGGCAATGTGGGTTTTGTACTAAATTGAATTGAAATGTCTTTAATGTCCCCACGGGGCAATTTGGTTCACAACAGGCATCCAACATATACACATTCACACAAAAACACATAAAAACATGAGATAATAAATAATTACTGCTGTATGTCGCCGCCGCAAGGCAGCGCCATCTGGACTGAGGCATTTAACATGCTTTAACATATTATGTCAAAAAATTACAAGTCTTTATTGTCTCCCACGAATGTTTTTTAGTGTTTTATTTTTAAACTTTATTTTTATTCACTTCCAGTTCCCAACCCACCTCCTACAGACTGAGCTACTGCCACCCCCGGTACTTAGGTGTGTGTCACGGCCGCGACTGTTAGCTTAAAAAACTGTTTCTCAAATAGTTCTGTGTAACAAACCATCTGGTGCGTCACGTCAGGTCAACGTGCCAACATGTTCATAATAACAATGCAACATGCAGACATTTAGCACTATGTTGTTTGTTCACCATCTTAGCTTAGCTTGTTAGCATGCTAACAACAGCAAACTAGCACTGATGGGAAAATAAACCCAGGTATTGTGCAAATGAAACGTTTGACTTGACGACTGCATTAGACCAACAAAGTTGTCACAACTCATCTTGTGGGGAACATGAATGGTTGTTCACAATTTCACAACAATCCACCAAATAGTTGTTGAGTCTGAACCAAGGTAATGGACCGCTGCTAGCGTGGCTAAAGACATAATTGAAAAATAAATGCATATCAAATATGCAAAAAATAAAGCTTAAAAGTTAAAACTTAGTAACTGTGGTTATATATGATACATATTCAATACAAGACACATATGAGCTAACGTACCATATAATTCATTAAAAAGCATGACTACACTGTTGGCTAAGCCACACTGAGGCTGTAGGCATTAATGGCTCTATGAAGTGCAGTTAATAAAATTATTCTTTGAACTAAGAGTTTTATAGAACCATCTGGGAGGGAAAGTTGGGACCTATTAAAACCAAACCTATCCTAACATTCCTGGGACTCCGACATCCAAATAACTGGATCTCATCAGCGAGGAAAGAGTGTGGCGCTGCATCCTTCGTTGCTTGGCAGAGACACACTCAGCACTTTGTGCCCAATCTTTCTGCTGGTTCTGAATCTCCGAAACACAAAAGCCCTGAAAACATCTACTGAGAGATGACAGAGAGACAGATAGCCAGGTGGACTGGAAACAGGTGGCGATATGAAAGAGTGGACATACTGTCATTGGGCATCAGCAGGTGTGGTGAGACTTCTCCCACCTGAAGGTGAGGAACAAAACAGTGGATTTACTGAGTGAGCCTTTGATATACCTCACACAGACAGACACATATGGCTCATACAGCATTAGGGCTTTGGATGACCACGTGAGATAATGTGTCTCAGTTTCAAAAGACAGAAACACATACATTGTAACAACATCCTGGTCAGGAAAGCATTTAAATCGTTTCGACTTGGTTCTTGATAGTGCTGACATTAGAAGCAACGGACACAGCCGGAGAGTCCGAAATGGAGGACGCCATCGTGTTTCACCATCAACTTATATCAAACGTCCTTTGTCAGAGTTCAAACTGCTAGAAGGGAGAGCTTTTGTGACTAGCACTAGCGTGTTCCAGGGAAATTGTGGATTCATAAAAAAATATTAAATGATTAGCTGTGCAATCAGATAGTAACATATGGATTATTTTATTTCCATATGTCAGTCTGGTGACAGCAAAACAAGTGTGGATCCTTTCACAAATTATTTATAAAGTATTATAAACTCTGCACACAACAAACGAGTGTACCTTTGCATAATTATAGATGTATTTTTTTCTGTGAAGACAATTTATAAAATCAAACAATACACTGTCAATTGACAATTAAATCCAAGCGTTCTAGTTTACCGAGTCAACATTTTGGGAAAATCCAGTAACAGAAAACCAATAAAAAAATGAGCTAGAGTCAATTCTGGAATCCATTAGCCATATTTCTGAATCTGTGCCACCCATGAATTCACGTCTTGTCTTAGTTTGTCACATCTGACCAGGCTGCATGGACAACACTTTGCTCTGCTCCAGTTTGTATCAACATGACATCTGAGTTCTGCCCTTTTGCATCATAATCAGTGAATGATGAGGCAGATCCGTGCTGCTCTGGCCACAAGGCCTCAGACTGAACAGCACTCTCATTGTGACTACTACATCAAGCCTGACACTAGTGTGTCCCATGACATCAGCAGGCTAAATCTCTGACGTGAAGCAATTACCTGCAACAAATGGGACATGAGAGTAACTGGTTTATAGCCACGAGGTTAAAGCATTTATTTAGGAAATCAAAGGTTTCCCACCAATGAGTATGAACAACAAAAATGAGTGAAGCTGGGCTCTCCTCTCTGTAAACTTACAGAGTAGTTTCACACGACCAAGTTTGATGCAACAGGATGTAGAGGGCATCTGATTCTCCTTCCATAGAAATATTTTCCTTTGCCTAAACTTTCACTTACTCCCCAAGTCTTGGCAGGCATAAGGTCGGTCGAAGGGTTGGGTTTTTCTTCAGTGAATAAAAATTTTCTACTTTGCCCTCTCTGTGCTCTGCAGTTACTTAAGACTTTAATAGCTCTCTCTTTCCTGCAGTAACCCAGCCATGACTTTAGCTTGCTTTGCTTTTTTTTTTCCTACCTAATTCATAGAAAGCAAAGAGTGTCTCAATATCATCTTATTCAAAGCTCCTCATCTTGTCAGCAAGCTATTTATGACACAATCTATCACTTGAAATCACAACTCTCCCCTCCATCGTCCCCTTGTGGTACTTCTAGTTGTTAAAGTCTGGCATTCTTGACAGATGGGTGCTGAACAATGAACACTCAGTCTAGTTTGCTCTTGGTAAGCGTATGAGCTCACTGCTAGGGATGTAACAATTACCGGTAGACCACGATAAAAATGTTGATGACAACAATTACTGGTTTCATTTAAAATATTATTATTGTTATGGTGGATTACTACGGTGTGGAAACCGAGTTCAGAAGTTGCCGCGCAGGCACACTGTATAGCCTCCAACGTGTGTTTCTTAGTCAGGGGCACTGCATAGCCTCCAACATGCGTCTCTTAGTCAGGCGCACTGCGTAGCCTCCAACATGCGTCTCTTAGTCAGGGACACTGTGTAGCCTCCAACGTGCGTTTCTTGAAGTGCGAATCATGGCGGAAGGAGGAGATGACGGCGCTCAGGACATCAGCCCTCTAAGAGGACTAAGTCTAAGCATGGGCATATTTTGGCTATTATAAGAATGGCGAAGGACAGTTGATTGAAGATAGTTATCCTGTCTGCAGAAGGTGCAGGAAAGAAGTTGTAGCTCAAGGCGTTGAACACACTTTTAAAAATATTGCGATAATACCGACAATCATGATCCGTGATCATTTTGGTCACTAGGACCGTGAGGTTACATTTTCATCCCTACTCACTGCCTTAAAATGATTCAGTAAAAGCCAAACACTTTGGCTGACTTGAACCAGCCCCCTTCTCCCAGAGCATGCAAGACAATCATTTTCCATTAGATTTAAAGAGATTGAATCAGCAAAAGGGATTCCTTAAAGCCAAAGAAAGTGAAGTGAGCTTTTGGCTCCATGTCAGATGTCGATGGTGGAATCAAGATGGGGTGTTAAACTATTCTTTTTGTAGCATTGAGAAAAATAAATAACTATGTAATAATTGCATCTGCAAAAGTAATGCAGCTTTTCAGCGAGTATTAAAATGAAAAGGGGATTCAATTCTTATTCAACAGCGGCAGTCAGCCAGACATAAGAGACACACTGTACTTGAGTTGGCTAAGAGAGCTGGTGATGGTGGTGGGTGGGTGGGGGTGGGGGTGGTGGAGGGTTGGATAGGTAGATTTTGCTATTGGCTCCTCACAAGTCACTCTCTAAGAAACGAAGAGAAATGTCACATGGCGATTGTAGGCCTTTGAAACTGAAATTTCCTTGATCTCTTTCCGCTAACTGGCTGCACTATTAAATAAACACCAACAATAACTTAATGTTCCCACTTTCCAGCCAAAGAAAATTTAATTAGAGGATTATTTCTGCTGTTTACTGGCCCTGTATTGTGTTGCGTTCAACGGTTTTCTGACAGTCGCTAAGGGGATGTGCTGGTGGGGGGTCCAGTCTCATTCTGTCTATAGAAAAAGCAGCAGAGTGGAGTATTAATTGTCCCAATGTCAGCCACAGGCACTCATCTTATTCCAGAACCATTAATCATAAAGTGAGAGGCGGGCAAAGAGTGCTGGGCCAGAATCACATATGCATGAAGGCAATTTGTAACAGCAGGAATCTGATCAGGAAAAGCACATTATGGTTCCCATGCTGATGAATATTGGATCAGCAGTGTGCGATTGGCTCGTTTTGTATCTTGGAGAATGTCAGAAGAGCAACACCTTGGTCACCTGTGCATTGCAGACTAACTGGCAGGAAGGGGTTACAGTAAACACACGTACAGTATGTGAATGCAGGATCTCATTAAAAAAAAAAAAACAGACAGAGCGAAGCAGGTCTCTCTCCACGCAACAATGCTGCCTTTCTTTTTCATTCCACATGTACCCTCCCTGGAGTCTGAATTATAACCAGCGCCGGGCTCTCCTGAGCCATGAATAAGACAAACCGTTCACGAGTCAGAACCTTTTTACATCCACACCTAGAAGAAGAGAACAGCAGCCGTTAGTGGGTACAGCCTCCCCCTCCCTCCCTCCCTCCCTCCCTCGGTTCAATGAATGAATGGAGGCTCTATTGAGCCTGGATGGTCTGTTGCTTCAACCCACAGTGGAAAATATAACGACCCAGCAGCAGGTAGGAGAAAGAGGCTTCTGGGACGTGTGGGAGGTCCCACCACCAGTACTCCCACTTTACACACAGCCGCTTGTATGTCTTTGTAGATGTTTAACTGACAGTTGCAACCGGACTGACTTTGAGGTTAGGGGTTCTTTGTCTCAAAATTGAGTGATTGCTCTTTGAGCACAGTGCAAATTAAGTCCCAACCCAGAGACATCACCCCAATTTGCACCAGAGGATCCTGGTTCTGGGGTTGTCTCTTTAGCCATGAGGCCACAACCAGACCAACTTTAGCCAGGTGTGAAAGAAAACGCAGCCCACCCATTCATTTGACTGAGACCAGTCCAGAGGAAGAGCTATAAACCTGGCATCCATACAAACTAAAAACTGTGAAACGGTCATAAAGACTCAAAGACGGGCTTGGATCATTTATAGCAAATCCACCATCTGTTTGCCATAATACATTACTGATAATAAAATAAAACAAATAATCAGGCAGGTTCCAATTGGGCTCCATACCGTAGGTTTTGACTGTCATTGGAGACAAAAACAAAATTACGACCTGCAAACAAAATGATGGTACCTCTAGTCATTTCGTGAAATATTAATTGTACATCACACAAAGGGGTAAATGATCATGCAAATGGGATAAGTATCATTCATCTGGCAACACTGGAGTTAAAACACCTGTTGCACACCTATTTTTTCTGTGTTTTTAACTTCCTCCTGGATCGTTCAGGGGAAACAGTGAGGTCAAGCACACCACAGATTAGTGACTCCCAACCAGGGGTACTTGTACCCCGGGGATACTTCTGCTGTTGCCATGGGGTACGTGGAATGACTGTGGTGCAGCTCAACTACTTTGAAGAAATTGAAATCATATGATTGATATCAACTGAAATAGAGCTTCAGACCAAAAAACACTGCCTTAGATGACAGGAGAAGATTTTAGAACCTGCACATCTGCAAAGTCAAAGTCATCACCCCCAGTTGGTGCACCCTGCTCCTCATCATTATCAAAACATGCTTGACATTCCTGTTGAACAAGCCACAGTGTCACTCTAACCAGTGAGGTGTCCTTACAAAAAGCTGCATCTAGTGGGACACTGAGACATTTAGTAGAACAAATATGCCATAAAATGTTCCAATGATGAGCAAAAATGGCATGGTAAGAAAATAATGTAGTTTAATGCACCCATATGATGCTCATTTTCAGGTTCATATTTGTATTTAGAGGTTGTACCAGAATAGGTTTATGTGATTTAATATTCAGAAAACACCATATATTTATTGTACTGCACATTGCAGTTTTTGCCTTTCTCACTTTATATGAATGCAGTGTTAAAAACAAGATATACTGCATTAACTTAATAAACAGCTGCGGTGCAGTGCTCTGGTGCAAGCGCTCGCTCTGATTTCTGGTAGCTTCTTGGAGAACACACAAGGCCTCTTGTCTCGCCTTCCTCTACTTCCATCTTCCCTCTCCTCTTTTTCCATCTACCTACACACTCAGGCTTTAATGCCAAAGGCTGAGGAACATTTGCCCAGCGTTGAAACAAGCAGGAGTCCTCTACATAGAAACAGCTCTTTGGTCAGAGAGCATCCTGACATTTTGACTGGAGGACATTGGCAATAAATGTGAACATTTTCCATAAAAACAACCCACAACATCCTCACCGGGGCTGTGAAAACCAGCGGCACCATTTCTGAGTAATTAATACACAGAGGACTAACATATAAAAAGTAGGTTAGACTGACGTGTTTGTGATATAAATCGGCTCATGTTGACATTTTTCTTAAAAACCAGCCATGCTACATGTTGTGTCCCATGATCTTAGTGATTTTCCACGCTGCCAACAAAGCTGGGTTGAAAATTGTAAGATTAATGTTATTAGCAAACACATTTGCACAAACAATGTCAGTTATCAGCAGGTTACATGTCAAATGTGCAGTATTTAGGCTGCAAATCCCATATTAGTTGAAGCCTAATGGGATTACTTGAGTCCGGCTAGCCAAACGACACTACATTTATCTTAATCACTGCATCAACCAGCATCCTCAAACATTTTTTTATATAAATTTATTCAACCACATCTTCTGCGGCTATCCATCTCTGCCAACAGTTGCACCATCCGTCCTCGCCTTACTGAGAAAAGCAAATTACTTTCCACAAATGGAAGAGGAAACAACATGACAGACTTTGGACCCCCCCCTCCCCCGTCTCCTACCAATCTCACATTAAAGTGACCCGTCAACTTGGGACTATAAATTGTTGTTTTTGAAATACACCCTGCCTTCATCTCAGCCATTGCCCCATCAAAGACAGAGAAAGAGAGGGAGAGAGAGGGAGGGAGAGAGAGTGTCTTGTCTTGCAGCAATTGTGCAGAACAAAGTCAATAAGCGTTTTTCCATTGAAGGCTGTAAAATATTTATAGCTGCCAAATGTAGGAGGAACTTCTACTACTTCTATTTCCGGAGACGACACTCTAACATGCTTTGAAAATGTTTAATTTCGGGCGCCCGGAGAGCTCAGTTGGTAGAGCGAGCGCCCATAGAATTGAGTTTTACTCCTCGACACAGCAACCCGGAGTTTGACTCCGACCTGTGGCCCTTTACTGCATGTCATTCCCCCCTCTTTCATTTCTTCAGCTGCCTTATCAATAAAAGCCTTAAAAATGCCCAAAAATAATCTTTAAAAAAAAGAGGATATGTTTAATTTCCTACTGTGTCAGAGCTAGTTCAGTGGCCCTGCCATATCTAATGGGTCCTGTGCATGATATCACATCCAACCTCCTGAAGCAGCTACAGTAGAAATATTGATTGATTGATTGATGTTAGAGGTGTGACGCACAGAGCAGTTCGATAATCCTAAAAATAATCAGTTGCAGATGACACATGGAAGCACATGTACTTGTGTGTATTGGAGCGATACACTGTTGCAACCCTTAAAGAGATATCATTCTATCATAAAGCAGAACCATAAGACCCCTGAATCATTTCAAAAGGTAAGTGAGTCCAACACTGCCTGGGTCGACGGTGTACTGTAGGATTGGGTTGGACCAGCTTTGAGTAACTGTGTAAAGTAGCTCAAAGTGATTAGTAACTAGTCTTGCATTGCCAGACCTTCCACCACAGCGATGCAAAGGAAGGTCTGGCTAGTCCACATGTGCTCTGGTTTATTGCAATGGTGCCTCTGCAAAAGGTTGGTGGTTTCAGTGGAACATGTGTTCGTTCAAAAGTAGTTTTAGTTGTGCAACAGAAAAGGCCGATTGGACAGATAGTCTAGCTAGCGGTCTGGATTTACCCTGCAGAGATCTGAGGACCAGGTAACCATAGTCCTCAGATTGGACAGATAGTCTAGCTAGCTGTCTGGATTTACCCTGCAGAGATCTGAGGACCAGGTAACCATAGTCCTCAGATTGGACAGATAGTCTAGCTAGCTGTCTGGATTTACCCTGCAGAGATCTGAGGACCAGGTAACCATAGTCCTCAGATTGGACAGATGGTCTAGCTAGCGGTCTGGATTTACCCTGCAGAGATCTGAGGACCAGGTAACCTTAGTCCATAGAACGACAACATAAAGCAACCAAAAGGTAAGGAGACAACCCCGGAAATGAAACGTCTCTTCAATATAGACTGATTAGTAACTAATAGCTGGTGAGCTATGCCCTCCTCACACCCTGATTGCCTGGTAACAAGGTAAAACTGGACTGCGGTCTCTCCAGTTGAAATGCTGCACAAACTATCTTTAGGTAGGTTTATCTTACACTGCTTTCATGCTGCCAAAGGTAGTGTTTCAATTATTCCTATAACCACCCTAACTAAATATGTACACCCTCTAATGAAGGCACTTAGGATAAAAGCAGTACATTACAGCACCGGCAGAGTGTATTTGGTATGGGTTGTTCGGATAAAAGCATCCATTAAATAGCAGATAATATTATACAAAGAAGCAGAATGTGCTAATACAATGGGCAGTAATAGGAGCATAATCGGTGTGCTGTGATTATGTGGAGCCAGGCGTCCCCTCCTGCAGGGATTAGTCAGCGAAAACTAGACCCTGTGTTCACTGTCACCTTGCCATGACTTCACACATTTTTAAACCTGTGACAGGTCAGTTCACACACACACACACACACACACACACACACACACACACACACACACACACACACACACACACACACACACACACACACACACACACACACACACACACACACACACACTAAAGCCTTAGTTGAGCACCTTGCCCTCAGATTGCCCTGCATTGTGTGTGAACAGATGGTTTTGTAAGCTCCTGTGTGTGTTTGTTCGGCCTATTCAAGCCTTTAGGTCTCACAGTGGGAGAAATGCCAATGCATCTTTGTGTTTAAAATGCCTATATTTGGAGTTTACCACAAAGCGAACAGTACGCTGTGTTTCTTCTTGATGCTGACTCCGCTTCTCTGTCTGCCTCAAAGTTCACCTCTGTCATGTCAGTCTAATAAAGACACCCACAACCCCACACCAACTCACTTATCATGAGTGGGACAATTTTGTGCTGAGAAGGTTGAGTTGACAAAAGGAAAGCCATTAAGCTGATGTCCATGGTTCGCAAATATGAAAAGGGGGTATTTAACCAGATGACAGATAACCTGTTCTTCTCTGAAGTGCTGACACACACACACACACACACACACACACACACACACACACACACACACACACACACACACACACACACACACACACACACACACACACACACACACACACACACACACACACACACACACTTCTATTATTAAAAGTAAAGCAGTGGATTGAAAACAATTAAGTGGTACCTGCGGTTTAAAAAGTCTTCCAATTTGCAAAGAGCGACGCCAGTGGCAATCAATTAGCTGTTTCAATAGCAACAGCCATTTCAAAGCACCGTTACAAGGTTTCACTAAAGACCCAATACATGATTAGAAACCCATCCCATTTCATCACGTTAAATTGGGTTAACGTGGAGCTTTGGGAATACGATCTATTACAACAAAAGGTTATCATACCAGCTCAACGCCTGCTGGAAGGTTTTATTTTTGTACACAGGGAAACACAAACTGTAATTGTAGTGACAATCGCTTGGTGTTTGTTTATATGGTGTGAGTTGTTGTGCATTTTGTTAAGCCCCCCCCCCCCTTGAGAAACCTAATTTGAACTGCTGTCTTGTGCTTCGCAGGAACAAAGCGTTGGCTTGGGAGACACATTATCTTATTCATGCAGTGAAGTACGGGACGAAATGTTACAACAACCTGCTGCGTTTTACTGCCCTACCCAGCTGCCACTGTTTTTCCAGGAGACTCAGTTTATACATGATAACTAACAACTGCTGACTGTGTGTGTGTGTGTGTGTGTGTGTGGGGGGGCCTGATACTCTCAGCGATCAGGCTTTGTCCAGAGCTTTCAACCACATAAACACTCTGGACAGAGCTAGTAAGTGGACCTTGAGTTAAGATTTGTTGTTTTTTTTTTAAACCATTTAGTCAAACCTTTCAGTTAAGAAACAGTACTTGTACTTAAACTATTATGTTTTAGATATGTGGTGATGATGCTAATATATCTTGAATTTTGAGCTTTGGAATACTGAAATACAGTTTAAAGACACCCCCAAAAAATGTACTACATGCATAGGGACAGGTGTGTGTGGGTGTTAAAAGGTTTAAAAAGTGCATCAGCCTGGACGGTGGTCTCTAGGAGGAGACACGGCTCCAGCAGAGCCTTGATCCTCACCTCCTGAGTCAGTATCCGGAGTTGGGACCGGGCATCTGCTAGCGATGGCATATTGCAAGCCTCATTAGGCCCTGGCATAAAAGAGACTGGCAGAACCAGAGCAACAGAGTGCTGCTAAGACCTCTGACACGCAGCAGGTGTAATAGGAGAACAGAGGACTGATGTCCATTATAGGCTAACAAGGAATTCTGCAATATTCAGATTGATTCAAACTATGTCACAGCTTCGTAACATTGAGGTGTATTTGATAAGCCACCGCCTTAGCATCCCAGAATCAATAAAATGGTACTGGTATTTTCAGTACAGTCCACCATGAGCCAAGAGTAAAGAGGTTTTCAGAAACGCTCGCAGTGCTTAAAGTTGATTCTGACAATTACATTGGTCCTTTCACATCAATCAATAGTAGCTAGACATGGAACAAAATATCATTTTTTCTGTAGCAGCCTTGTACTCAGTCCAAAAGTAGAAGAGCACATCGGCCTTCCTCAGCGCGCTGAGGAAACGTGTCAGCAAGATTTTAATTCCTCTGAGTGTAAAGCTCAGGCATTGTTTGCTTTGATGGTGTACCTACCTTGTTTCCTACTTTAGAACTGACTTGTATTTTTTAAAGTTGAGCACCCACTTGCTGCCTTTTTTCAGTTCATTAAGTTTAAAGGTCCCATGACATGCTGCTCTTTGGATGCTTTTATATAGACCTTAGTGGTCCCTAATACTGTATCTGAAGTCTCTTTTATATAGACCTTAGTGGTCCCTAATACTGTATCTGAAGTCTCTTTTATATAGACCTTAGTGGTCCCTAATACTGTATCTGAAGTCTCTTTTATATAGACCTTAGTGGTCCCCCAATACTGTATCTGAAGTCTCTTTATATAGACCTTAGTGGTCCCCCAATACTGTATCTGAAGTCTCTTTATATAGACCTTAGTGGTCCCCTAATACTGTATTTGTCTCTTTCCCAAAATTCAGCCTTGGTGCAGAATTCCAGCCACTAGAGCCAGTCCCACAATGAGCTTTTTTTAGTATGAGCCATTTCTGAGTCTGTAGTGTTTGAGGAGGACAAAGGGGGGGCATGGTGGAGGCTGAGGGTGTGGCCTTGACCAACTGCCACATTTGAAAGCCATGATGTCTCTCTCTCATGGGTGGGCCAAATTCTCTGGGCGGGCATAGCAGAGAAAGGAGAGGTAACCTTGCCCCTTATGACCTCGTAAGGAGCATGATTCCATGGTTTTCTCAAAGGTAGAGCAGGATACCCAGGGCTCGGTTTACACCTATCACCATTTCTAGCCACTGGGGGCCATAGACAGGCTGGGGGGAACTCATATTAATGTTAAAAAACCTCATGAAGTGACATTTTCATGCCATGGGACCTTTAAAGGATATGTCAGTATTTCAGGTTTTCTTATCTCAACCACAGAAACCAACAATGAATTCATCCTACTAATATTGCCTGTGTAGCCAAAGCCTAGTTTGAATAAACTCATTTGAAAGCAACTCCTAAACTCCAAGAACCCAAAATACTTCCACACACTGCTTCTTCGATGCGTCGGTGTCATGATTATCTGAGCGGCACGGCTTTTCTCACTTGTGCCATCTTCCATTTTTATTTATTATCTTAACTTACCCATAGGTCAATAGGTCCCGCATTAGGTCAACCCTAAAAAAACATCAATGAGTCACACTGCTGCACTGGACATGCTGTTGTCCAGTGTTGTTTATTTGATTGCTAATACAGTGTCCTGGTGCTGTAAATAATCACTAGATCACCAAATGTGTATTAATCCGCACATAAAAATAGTCCCAAACATTGCCTTTTTACTCCTGTTTGAGTAAAGTTTGCTAACATGACAATACCGAGCTGTTAAAGTAAATTAGTGAGCTTCTGATTAAATAAACTACACGGTATGTAGTTGTGGCGTGTTCTTAAAGAGTTACATCTTCAGGAGGAGCAATCGGATCAGGACTGAGTCCCAGACAGGATAGAGAAGTCGAAGTGATGGACTAAAGCATTGTTGATTTGAATGTATAAGTAGGCTGAGACTGATCGGACCTCAGCCTACATTATGAGATTAGTGTGCGTCTGCGCACACTCAGCTCCAGGAGCATAAAGCGCACTCGTGATGCACAGGTGTCATCAGCAGATCCCTTCCCCACTTAAGCCCCTAGGCCCATCTGTTCCATTCATACTCAGTGGGGAGGGGTCACAGCCACAGCCAGGCATTACAAGTCAACTGATGATCACCTGGTGCAAGGAAAAACTATACTACCAACTATTAATACAAGGATGTATTAATGTTTGCACTTTCCTTCTACCTGATGATGTATTTGGCAGAAATTTTCAAGTGGAGCAAGATTTTTTAAAAGTTAATCAGAGTGGTTTGCTCGGTAATCTGGCCCGGCTGTGTTGGGCTCTTGGGTTTGTACACATGGAAGGGTGATAAAAATGTCCTCCGATATGGTTTGAAGATAATGGCTGGCAGGCGGCCAGCTCAGTGAGCCCAAAAAGCAACTGAGATTCCTGAGTCTCACAGCCAAGTTACACTCCTAAATGCTCCCTGCAGTAACATTTATAGTAAAGTACAGGTCCCAGAACAGCCACACTGTTATAGTAAAGTGCAGGTCCCAGAACAGCCAAACTGTTGTTATAAATTTCAAAAATAAAATCATTTTTGATCCACTAACAAAAAAACAAGGAGCAAAAAAGTTCAACTATGCATCGATAGTTGCTGATTGACAACAAACTGCCTTTTAGCCCTGTTGCCCATTTCAATGAGAGAGTTCCGTGCTCCAGTTACAAAGGAGGTAGGGGGTGGGGGGGAAGAGTTAAAAATAGGTCTCACTCAGTCACCACTTAGCCTGGCAATGTGGAGAGCAGATTGTAAATGAGCACAGTGAAGTGCTTGAATGGCAGCCCTTGACGCTGGCTCTCTGGGCTCTGACACACACACTGAATGTAAAACAGAAACACACACTGCTCACAATTGAGCAGTAAGCACACTTATCATGCATTAAGGGTATGTAGAGCAGATAAGGACAACAGCAGCTCTATTGTTCTGAAAGAGTGTGAGAAGAACTGATGCTTCATGTAGGATTAGACCTGGACTCTGGTTTGCTAATACACTCACATTACAGCCTCAAACTAAAAATCACACATCTTTGTCACACTACTAAAACTTCCCCTTTGCTCTCCCCTTGGAGGCACGTGAAGCAGCTGAGGACACACGTCATTCTCTGTAACAGTGTTCGACAGATGATGAGCGCCTAAAAGTGAGCAAAAACTGGCTACAGATGGACCAGCTTGTGGCAGGAAGCCTTGTAGGCGAGGGTGAAGTGGTGTCTCTGGGCTATAAGGGATGTGACAGACAAATGCTTAGTGCACCACGTTGCATCCAACTAATCTCGTCTCATTCATCTACCAACAAATTACATGTGAGCTACAGTATATGCTGAACCACAGACGCATTCCACTGTGTTTGCAAAGCCAATCACAGAGGTGGATATACACAGAACAGATGCTCAGTGGGGAGAGGATGCAACCTATCATGCTGTGCTGCTTTCAGGTTTGGTTTTGCTTTTCATCCGTGTTTGTGTACTTGGTCACCGGCTGACTACCATGTAAAAGGAATGTTGTAATGTTGCAGGATGCTTGCATTTGAAAATCTCATTGCATGCAATTGGATAACACTAGGACCAATCAAAACAACACACGGGGTGACGTAGCCAGAGCTCCATACGCTTAGCTACCAGGGGAGCTAACTGGTAGATTAGACTGGCCCCGCCTATATCAGATACACTGATGTGATTGGTGCAGCACGCCTCTGGCCCGCCTATATCAGATACACCGATGTGATTGGTGCAGTTAATGAGCAACATTACTCGATGCCTGGCATCGATTATCTTTGAAACCTGTGTTTACTGATTCCCCGCATTAATATTTTCTATCAGTTTTAATTTTTGTTCTGCTTTTTCACTGATTACTTCACAAGATCTTTTGAATTTATTACATAAATTAACATCAGTCATCAACTTCACTGTAAGTGTGTATGCTACTGACATGCACCCAGAGGGAAAACAAAAAAATAAAATAAAAATGATTCAGGCACACCACTCTGCCTTCATGAAGGTTGTCCTTTGTATAGATTCAGAATATATCAAAAAGCAATTAGCTCCTGCTTCATGCATAACTCATTATAGGGAAGATCAATACCCCTGCTCATTCTGCCTGCACTTCATTAAGCGCACCACAAGGCATCACCTCGACAGGGCATGAAAAATGTGTCGGCAGCTCCGGCAGCCTTCCTCTCGGGGGAGAGCCACATGTCTGCAAACACAACTTAGCTTCAGACGCAAACAGGATCACAAGTCTGGCTGCTCCTGCTAACCCACAGGCTAAGTCACATTACATATTGACCCCGCGAGCCATGGAGCAGTGATAACACATTAATCATAAAATGCATAGAAGTGCGGACGGTCACAGTACATAGCACTTTTCCTGCAGCCATGCTTAATGTCCTCGCCAATCTAGAAAACAACTTAAAAGTTCACAGGGGAACAAAAAAAAGTCTGATAAGCCCTTTTATGTCTAAAAAGTCTTTTACACAGTGTTTTACTATGTGTTTTTTGTCTTCGTAAATGTACTGCAGGTATATACGAGGTGCAAGGTCATGCCAAGCTAGGAGGCTCATAGGAGGACGGTACCCGGAGCGTGACCCAGAGTCTATTAAAAGCACAAACCTGCTTCTGTGCAGTCCTTTGGCTTCAAGTTGTCCATACAGTATATATGATTTCATATACTTAACTATTGTATTACGCTATCCATATGAACTGACTGTAATGTCAATGCTGTTTTGCTACGGTACAGTAGAAGTGTGTGAATATGATGGTATTTTGTTGCCCTTTAATCGAACAGAGCGTTCTACCAGATTTGGTTGCTACACATTTCAAAAAGCTTAAATAGTACATCTGTGCTTATTTTTGTACATTGTCAAAGATATCTTAAATTACACTATATGGACTGCATTTTTCCCATGTGAAAAGTATCTGTTTGCTTCCATAACAAATTATGCATTGCTTTTTACAGACAGCATCAACAGGCAAATTTGTCAACATGACTAACACCATGACAGGCTCCTGAAATTATCAGACAGATGCTGTGATATAAATCAGTGATGGTCTAAAAATATCATTTTGTGGGAATCTACAGTAGAAGCAGGATGCTGTGGCCGGGTTGGCTCAGTGGGTCAAGCAGTCACACATGTACTGAGAGGTTTATGCCTCGATGCAAAGGTCCAGGGTTGGAATCCAACCTGTGACGACTTTGGGGGGGGGGAAGCCCCCCCCCCCAAAAAAAAAAAAAAAAAAAAAAAAAAAGCAGGACGCATGATGTTCTTTTTTAGTTTTCTCCTCTTTAGCCAGGGCTCTTCTGTTCCAGCTGCCACCACATGATAGCAGGCTCCACAGGAATCTGTCGTCACAGTCCCTGTCACCCCCCACCCCTCGCTGAGGGGTTGACCTTTCTCAGACACAACAACACTAACTACTTGCCTATCACTGCCAGAGCCGAGCCATTTCAAAGACTCAGACTGACGCTTGACACGTGAGCTACATTTGCGTTTATTGGCTCCTTTAGGGCTTAGCTCAGGGGTTGACAGAGACAGCTGTACTGCTGCCACTTTGCACTATCCTGAACAATTGGTTCTGTCGTTAGTGCTTTCCAGAGCCAGGTGTAGTTTCTGACTGCTCAGCAGTTTCTTTGGGAGTCCTGCTCCACCTCCTCTCCTCCTCCATTTTTGGGAAACTATTCATTTGGGCTTTTTATCAAATCAATCACAAGGTTGTTGATGGGAGTTGTGGCTCCCTGCGTGGTCATTTCTTCAGCAGCTCCTGCACATGGACGCCTGAAGTCTCCCTGAACAATAATTACATTTGTCACCAAGGCCAAAAACACAAATTGCATGATTTACTTCCTGTGGCAAGTCTGACTGTGATCTGCCAACCTATCCAGTTGATTCAGCTTATTTAATGCGCAGACATTACTGTGAACTTTATCATGTTAAAACAACACATTTCTCTTTTACTTATGAAAATCTTCAGGTATACTGTGATTTCAAGAATATGAAAAAAAAGTTTAAAGTATGTGCCAATACTGTGATGCTTGAGTAAATAAAAAAAATAAAAAAAATAAAAAAAACAGAAATTCTCCTGGAAACAGGAAAGAAAACGTTTTTCTAAAAATAAAAAGTGACAGAGGTCTCCGGGGAAGATCTAAGACTCACTAGCATTCTACCCAGCCAATTAGTGCCGGCAACAGCATGCCAACTCCTGATTTCCACCAGCTGCGGAACGGCTGCAGATCACTCCGCTGTCCTTCAGTACCCATCAGGTCCGGATCTGTTGTGGAACGGCTGCAATCATGACTGACAGCTGAAGTCTCGAGGACCCACGAGATCTCGCAAATTCACGTATGATTGTGCGATATAACAGGATGTAGTTTCTATAAAGAGAACCACAAAACCTCTGACCTGTTGACTCCAGGCCTGTCTCCGCTCGACTTTCTGTCCCACACTATCTGCCGTGTGCTGAATTGCTGCGGAACTCTCCGGCGTCCGGCAAAAATAGAAGCTCTGCGTATCTGCTCCGGAGGGCAGGGGATCACCGGAGCTGGGACGGAGCTGGGACGGAGCCGCTCAGCAGACAGTGGAAATACACACACTGACTTTAATGGAAAGCTAATGATGCTGCCGCCGTTCCGGAGCGGATCCGCAGTTGGTGGAAATCAGAGGTAAGGAATGAGGAACGCCCGGGCCTGTTGCAGATAAGCTCTGACACTGTGGAGGATTTTATAAACATGGAGGGGGGCAGAGAGTATAAAGATCAATAAAACAAACTAAATGATATTCACAGGTTATCCTTCCTGATGTTCAGTGATGCTTAAAGCCAGCATGCTCATGGGGACAATGCAAAGAGGTATATACTGTAACTGCTGCATTATTAAACTTCTGTGGGCAAAGTGAAACTGAAGAAGAGTTTGGGTCAGAGAGGGAGAGATCTCAGATACTGAGCTAAGTAAATATTTTACTGGAACGGCAACATGGCCCACTTGTTGTGGTCTGGCAAACTGCACAATGGCAGACGTTGTACATCACATAACACACAGCTGGAAAGGATGGCCCCCTGAGTACTTGCCCGATACCATTTCTTCCTTCCCAATACTGATCCAGATACCTGAACTTGCATATCGGCCGATACAGAGTACGGATCCGATACCAGCGTGTCATATATTTTATTATTTTTTAACTGTATACTACTATCTCTGTACGGATGTGATATGATGTCTAACAGCTGTATATCACTATCATGTGTATGGATGGAATATGATTTCTATCTTTGTTGTCGGTCTGGCTCAGGTTAAACTCTTTGAGAAACATGAAGAAACACAAACAAACAATGAACGCCACAGAACTTTCTTTTATCATCCAGTTTGACAGTCAGTTATAACGGAAAAAGAACAGAAATAAACTACTTTAACAGATTTTCTTTAGTTTTTTTTACGTGGTATTGGATCGGGGTATAAACTCCAGTACTTCCCGATACGATACCAGCGCTTTAGGCAGTATTGGAACATCTATACTTACAACTTGTTCCCCAACCATAAATTTGTCAAAACTTGGCATTTTTAAGTCACTTCTGCTATTTGGAGACATATTTTAAGTGACTTGGGCAAAACATATCCTGGGAATAAAAACTTAGAGGCAGTAGGGGTCAGGGGATCGGCCCTCCTTCTGCTTTCGTAAGCAGGGTGGCCTTCTTGTCAATAAGAAAACTATTAAAACAATTGAGGGATCAGCTGGATTTGGCAGGCTAAGAGTTCCACAGCAGTTTAATCAGGACTTTGGCAACTATTCACAGTGCTGAGAATGCACATGGTGGCAGCGGTGATGAGGGCGGGGGGCTATGCAACAACAAAGTCTGCCGTTCGTGTCAGTTCTGATCAAATGGTTTTAGCCTGCTGAAGTGACTGGGTGAAGCCAGGTCACTGAATTTGATCAACTCCTTGTGGTCGGATTAAGACTCCGACTAAGATCCAAATTTGGAGTGGCAACGTGGTGTAGCAGTGAAAACATGGTGCTCGGAGCACTGACACCCAAGGGCTCTGATGTAGTTCATCCCTCATTAAGCTTAAGGTCTTTTGATATTTTGCACTTCAGCCAGAACCCAATTTTACCTGTGTACTAATAGTCAGTGTGTGAGGTCTGAGCTTACATGAACTGTTTTACCAAAAAGGTCAAAGCTCTGGCTCCAGATCATCTCTCAAGACGTCAATTTCCCCGAGACACAAGGAAAACAACCAAAACATCCTCAGCCTGGAAGAGATAAGGCAGGAAGAAGCTCCTTACCTGGGACTTTAAGTTAGTTATCGAGGACTTAAAGCACTTGACGCTGCTCAGCCACATGGCCTTACATCCAGACCACACAGCAGGCCGTTCACTAAGCCTCGCCTCCCTTAGCTACAGTTGCTATGCCCACCAAGCTTTCCAATCACGGCAAATATGCTATTTACAGTGATAATGGTGGCAAACCACTCAAACAATCGGCTCTTGATTTCATACAGTTCACTTTCTATTCAATTTTATTTATAGTATCAATTCATAACAAGAGTTATCTTGAGACACTTTACAGATAGAGTAGGTCTAGACCACACTCCATAATTTACAAGGACCCAACAGTTCTAGTAGTTCCCTCCAGAGCAAGAGCAAGCTTCTCAGTTCTAGCCAGAGGATTTATCAGCTGTAGCTAGCCAGCTAATAAAGCTAATGTTAGCATCATGAGTTAGTTGAAATCACTGTCTCCAGCTTCAGCATGGTGCTAGTATTTTAACCCTCATGTTGTCCTCGGGTCAAATTTGACTCGTTTTCAGTTTTTTTAAAATCACAAAAAATGGGCCTTCAAAATAAGCGCTGAAAATGTCAACATTAAAAATATCAAATTTTCGAAAAAACATTTTTAAAAAAGCACCCGCCACATTGAAAAATGCTATACAGGAACTGTTGCTGGGGTTGTTGGAGCCTCAACACGGATGTGATAGTCGTGAACAGGACATTTTTGGGTATTATTATTTTTAATATTTAAAAAAAATATTATAGAATATTTTCCTTTATATGACAGAGGGCAGTGTAAAAATGGGGAAGAGAGGAGTGGTATGACACGCAACAAAGGCTGGAAGGACGGAATTGAACTTGCGGTGTTGCGGTCATATGGCATGTGCTGTATCCATGCGGCTACCACGGCGCTCCAGGATTGTTTTTAGATGGAACCTAACCTGTTACCCGACAAACTAAAATGTCACCTTGTTAGTTAATGATGTGCTCCCTGGCCTTGAAAGTAAGTCTGGGTTAGGTTACAACTGTGTGGTCTTTCCCCCAGAGACAAGAAGCCATCCTCACGCTGGAAGACATAAGGCAGGATGAAGCAAAAGCATATTGAGAGCCTGAGAACCACACAGTGCCTAGCAATAACATCCAGACCACCCAATTAAACTGCTTGACTGACCCAATCACATTAAAATGTGAAAAAGTGCTATGTACTTAACATTCATAGAGCCAGGGAGCAGCTGTTTAATTACGTGAGTTACTGTAGTTTCTGTGCATCACTGTCTCCAAAGATGTATGAGTGAGACGTGAAGAATTGTCTGCTTCCTGTCCTGGTTTGTCGGTTAACGATAGAGTAACTATAAGCTAATCAGCTGGATGTGGAGAACACTCCCAACATTTGCAGGCTTTTCTGGAGAATTTCAGGCCAAAGAAAACAGCGTAACCGAAAAAAAATCCAGTTTAGAGCTGGCTGTGATGCTCTCTCAGGCAGAAGGATCAGAGTACTGCCCCCCCCCACCCCACCATCAACGGTATTAATTTGCTGCACATATTTTGTTATTATATATATTTATTTTCATTTGTTAAATTGTGTAATAGAAAATAGTAAAGCTGCATAACTGGGTCTTTTACCGGTTTGCAGCGATAGTTAAATAAAAATCCTTGGGACTAAAACTAAAGTTGCAACTAAAGTATTGAAACTGGGTTACCTGAAATCTCAAATTAAGTCCACACTCTGACCTTTCAAAACTAGCTTCAAGAGTCAAACTATCACGGAGATTTCTCTCAGTATGACACTTGGACACTATAATAAGTGGAATCCACAGAGAATGGTGAAGGCCTGAGGGCTGAATACATTTGTCCAATTAAACCTCATTCTAAAATATCCTCACTGTCAAGCATGATGCCATTCTTTTAAATAGACATTTGGTAAATGATAACACAGTGACTGGTTGGAGTACAGAGGCCCTCCACCTTTTCTGGAATATGCGGGATATTTCTGCAATGTTATGCGATGAAATTGCGGGAACTTGCAAAAACTGCGGTTTGATGAAAAAGAGACTGTTTGTCATGTCGTGTAATTACGTCACTTCATAATGTTCCCATGGCAACAGGGGAAAACGGCTGCTCTTGTGAGTGAAGTAAACGCAACATTTATCAACTTTCTGCTAAGATATTTGGGACTTTTTTGCAATGAAATGCAGGGATCATGAAATCATTCAAGCCCTGCATTATTTTGCGCAGAAATCGACAATTTATGCGGCGCAAGTGCGGCGTATTGGAAAAAATGCGGGCCCCGCATAATTATGCAGACTTTGGCTGATTATGCATTGACATATGCGATCATATAATCACGTTTTTCTGGAGGAACTGGCTAATGCACAACACCATGAACCACTAAATGTATATAACTGTTTTTACAGCAATTAAAAAACACAATTCCCGGAATGCAACCTCAAAATACATAACTGTATTATTTTAGGAGCTTGTGCTAAGACCTGCATGTATATGCTTATAAACAAGAAAGGACATTTCTATCTATAGGTGGCAGGACATTTGGCAGGTAACGCTCCAATAAATATAAATATAAAACTGATGCATATTCATAACTGTCTAGCGGTGTGTGAAATAATAGCATGTGACATACAGTACATGACTGGATAAGGTCGCCTCTGCAGTGAACTCCAAAGGGACTGTGTGAAAGTCTAACAGAGGCAAGCCTGGCTGGAGCCCCCTGGATCTGGGACTTCAAAGATGAGAGCGACCCCTTATATTAATAGAACGTCCCCCACCTCACACAAACAGATAACTCAGAACAATATTAGCTTGGAGTGTTATGTTTCAAAATATATAACATACTTTTTTTTTTTTTAACTTTGACATGCATTAAGTGACACATCCAAACACAGAGCTACATTAGCATTCATTTTGAGTCATGTTTCTAAGTCCAATATTTACTCTCCTTTTAGCTCTGTTTTTTGTCTACCAACTCCTGAAGGAAATATTTGGCTATTCAGCTACTATATGCATACAGTAGGTTTTTGGAGATGAGATTTTTTGCTGTGGTTGAAAACAGCACTGAATGAACCAAAACAGCAACATTTTAAGCCAGGCAGCTGAACAAGCTCTGTGAAGTTGAGGGGGAGCTGGGTGCCCGGGTAGCTCAGTTGGTAGAGCGGGCGCCCATATATAGAGGTTTACTCCTCGACACAGTGGGCCCGGGTTTGACTCCAACCTGCGGCCCTTTTTTGAAAGACATTATAATCACATAAAAATTCTACACAGTGGTTTTAAGTCAAAAATGGCGATATCTGGGTTGGTCTATTGTAGCCTAATAGTTGAACTCTACTACACATATGAATGAGGAGTGGCTTTGGTTGCTGTGCCCACTCATCTCCACAGACTTCTAAAGCCACTTACTTCAAAAAGTGGCAAAGGCGCGGAAGACCTGCCCTTGTAATCACAGAGTCTGATCGGTCTGTGTTGCTCTGCGACCCACAGATGGACACTGCTTCCCTCTTGTTAACACTGGGAGCCTCGGCTTGCAACGGACTCCTTGATCTCTCAGAAAGCCGCTCCGACCGAGAGTGTTAAGACATAGAGCTCTGTTTCTACTTATTACCAGTCATGGTCCCCCTCTGGCAAAACAACATGAGGGGAAGCAGGGTGGAGACACCCTTGGAGGGAGAGGCTGGAGGTCTAAATTAATCCCACATGTTCCCCGAGAGGAGACTTTCCAGGCGGCCTCGGTTTATTCGGCTGGTGGAGTACAGCGAACGCTGAGAGCACCTTGCTGCACTTCCCCGCACTTTCCACATGGATCCATTTGGCTCAACTACGGCATCACAAGGCACAATTTACTTCTGTGACAAGAACCAGAGCTCCAAAGAAGGCAGAGCTTTAGAGGAACCAAAAGAACTTTAAATAGAGAGAAAAGAAGAAAGTCTTGAACTGCAGTGGGAAACAAAATTATTCATCCAACTCTATTGATCCAGAGGAGAGATGTCATATTCTGAAAAATTTAATTATAATTCAAAAGAGACCACAAGCAAAACAAACATGTTCAGAACTTGGAAGAAAGAGGGCGGGCTTATTTTAGAAAGCACTGACTTCTATTAAAACTCAACATGTGCTTGAAAATCATGCTAAGAACATAATGCAATTTGGATTATTTATCACCTGCTGTTGCAGATTAGGAGGTCTATGCTTTATTCATTTATGATAAATCATGCTAATCTGCAAACAATGATCGCACCCTGTTAAGGTCTGATGCAGATGGCTTTTTACTGGAAATTAGCATTCTCTTACAACTATTCAAATCTTTCCACAAAACAGGGAACACATTGTATATGGTGTGAAAAATGATGCAATGCATTTGTTTTAGTAACACTGAAACAGTACTTTGCATTTTAGGATTATGTTTTTTGTAAAAAAAAAGTACAAGAACAGTGGAAACTGTTGCTCTTTAGTACATGATCCCTAAAATGGACCTTTACAATCTAATAACTGTAATCATCTTGTAAAGTAGGTGACAGCAATGTTGATTTAGTTAAAAATGACAGTGGATCCTGAAGTTTGATGTAATTTAAAACACCCGTCTGTGTGTGTGTGTGTGTGTGTGTTGCATGGTGGAGAGCCAGGGAAGAGGATCTGTCAGTATTATCTTAACCTAGTTGTCAAGCAGCGACAGGAGGGCTGGGATGGAATGAGATTAGAAGATCTGGTCTTTTTATTTTTTTTTCTCCTCTGGGCCTCTCTCACTCATCAATACCGACAGAGGCAATCAGCTCTATGAAAGCTCTAAAAGACGAGGTAGTGGTTCAGGAGTACCTTTCTTGTCAGTAGAAGTTTGCCCTTTGTACACGGCTGTTGGGAGAGGAGAGGTGATGGTGGTCTATGTACACAATATGTGACCACAGAAGTTATTCTATTATCCAGATAGCAAATGAAATTAACAATTTTATTTTTATCCTGGAGTCTTTAAAAAAGACCTTTGCTGCACTCCTGACCCCAATGAGAAGCACTACTCTACAGCTTTACTCTGAGGAGACACAGCTGGACATACCTTTGCTCTACAGATATATGGCAGTTCCCTGCCAGGGAGGACAGGACTGTGTGTGTGTGTGTGTGTGTGTATTAGCAGCTTTGTAATTTGTAATTGTAAGTCCCATTCAAAAGTGTCATCAGAAACACACTAATCCTTATTAGATCAGGACATTTGATCACATCACTGTCAGCAGCTAAAAATATATGCGCAATAGAGTTCAGATTCAGACACGTCGAGCTCCCGCATGAGTTAACAGTTCTCCTACAAAAAGAGACTTCGATTTATGATATTAGAACATTTCAGACAAGTCTACGTCTATTGGCTATGTAAGGCTATAATTAGGTACTGTGGCGCTTTGAGCTAATACAAAAAAGCTATATACATAGAATACACCAACTGGGAGAAATCAAGATCAAATGTATTTGTTACACCGCTTTCTTTCTCACGAAGAGACTCCCTGGAATTCTCTCTAAGACTCCAGAGGCCCCTGAACACCACTCAGACTGCACAATAACTAAAGTTTAGTTGGTGATTAGTAATGTTCTACATTACAAATGGAAATCAACACAGAGCTGATGGATTTAAGTAGAAAGTAAGTCAGATAGGTGTTGCATGATGGTAACGAAGAAACTTCAGAGGGAGATTGATGAAATCAGGTCATTGGGCGGTGGGACATAACAGAGGGACTGACTGTTTAACACTGAATTAAGTCAATCACTTTGACTTAGCCATGGTGGAACAGGGTTTTTTGACTGCTACACCATGTAGCTGCTGTATCAGCTTTAAAAAAAAAAAAAAAAAAAAGAGGAAATTCTCAGTTTCTTTCAGCCAAGCGGATTTCACCATAAATGTGGCTGCATGGGACTAAGTGTCCACTACTTCTCTAGCACGAACATACGCTGAATGGAAAGCTATCCACAGCTTCACACATGTCATATATGTCGTGCCATAAAAGTTGTTCCAGGTGGCTTATTTCTGTGTTTACTTTCGTTCAGACTCAGAGACGCGCGTTTTAAATTATTCATAGAAAAAGTCAAGACTTTGTATACCCAAATCTCTACAAGAAAGTGGGAAGTGCAAAATTTGCACAATACATGGAGCCACAATATACTGTATATGTGGGAAATAGGTTGAAATGAACTAAAATCATCCTTTAAGGCTATGAAGCTGCAGGTCTACAGGTTGGAAACGTGCCTTGTGGTAAACCATAAACCACAATAAAAATGACAATAACATAAATCAGCACACAGGCTAAAAATACGCTGTCTAAAGCAATAAGAGTATAATGTACCAAAAGAAAGTCCATTTATAATCATGGCCCGATCTTCTGCATTAGCTCAAAGAGAAATAACACCCATTCTTTATTTTGTTATTGCCTGTCATACCTTTTAAAAAGGCAAACGTGACACAACCCTGCACTGCAATTGTCAATCTCCATACCCTCACTTCAAGGTGCTGATGGAAGAGGACATACAGAGGAAATTACATCGTTATCTAATCTGACAAAGCTGCCTCACCGCACAGACCCGCTACTGGGTTTATCTCTAGTGGAAAAAATATAGCAGTTATCTCGACAAACCAGGAGTCTGCGCCACATGGATTTTATGAATAGGCAGAGGGAGCTTGTACGTCTATCGGCTACTTCTGGCCCGGTCAAGATAATCAAGTCTTATCCTCAGTGTGACATGAGGACAGGATCGCTCCTTATCCACCTAAGCTGAGGGGCTGGAACTTAATGCTGTGACAGTGTGTCAGGACAGAATAGTAATATATAGGGATAGACTGACTATCAGCTCTGGCCCATTATCAGGCTGTTTTTTGGCAGTTTGCAGATTATCTGTATCAGTGTTTTATTTGCCTGATAACCAATAAAGTTCATTATTTATAAGTGTTCTACCTTGGCTCGGCTCCAGCTCTGTGTCAGTTTCACCCACCACTGAGTCTGATTTAAAGTCCCGCCCACAGCACTATCCGACTATCTGTTACTGGGTATTATGCTGAAAGTTTCTCATTTATTAAATAATAATTGTTAAAACATTTAAACACAGTTTTGTGTTGGAGTTTTTAACATTCCAAAATCTTAATTTTGACTTAAAGATTTTCATTTTTACTGTAAATGCATATCGGTTATCAGTTTCATTAACTATACTAATAATCGATATTGTCTATAAAAGCCGGTGTCTGCCGATCCCTAGTAATGTGTAAGCCAATACTGAAGACGAATACTGATCAGCATTGCCTTAAGGAGCTAAAATGTCCTGCTCTCGTGAAAGTCATGGTATATTTTTTTTTAGCTCAACTACAAGGTTAAAGTTGTGCAAGCATGTTACAGAGTCCTGTTTATGTCTCCGGATGGCGTGCATGAGTACCACATCAGGGAGGCTGAGACTCTCTGGTTTCTTGCTTTGATGGATGCTTGTTCGAGCAGAGACACTGAAAGAGCTACAAGCATATTCATAACATGTTGATGGGTAATTTCACCCTTCTCAGAAACACTTTGCTCTTGCCACATCTAAAACTTGGCAATACAGCCTCAATCACACATTAAAATAAACAAACAAAACCCAAATCAGTCCCAATGTTATGTGAGCAATATTTAAAACAGGCAGCCAAGATGGCCTGGCTCCCACACCGAGCATAAACAGGCCGGGTTAAACCAACAGTTCATTTAACTACAGTCAAACTCGGGGCGGCTGGCAGCCATTAATGCCGCACAGGAGGGAGGCATTAATAGTTACGAGCTTCGTTACAGAGCTCTTTGACAAAAAGACGACAGCAGCTCTGCATACATAATCCCAAGCAGGACGTGGATAAGGATCAATGAACCAACATTCAATTCTGCTTTTAGACCTTCAATTAATAAGACACGACAACAACAAACAAAGTTACATAGAGCAGAGTGACGAGGGGACAGGTGAACTCAGAAATTGTGATTTTTAAAAAAGGTTTGATAAATAAACAACTCAATAATAGATCTGTCCAGAAAATAAAAGACTGGCCGACCCCCGGCGAGGAGAGCTACAGTGCTGCTGTGCCTATAGGCGGTCTGCAGTAACCCAGGTCTGACTAACCCGGGTTTTCCACTCTAATTTATACACTTCTCTGCACTTTGTTCTTGGTCATTGTTTCTTTAGCCTAGTCCTACCTCTGTGCATGAATTTAGCTAGCTAATGCCAACCTTACACCACGAAAAGGTTTTATTGCCACAATAAGTACACTTTTGTGTGACTTGCCTTGGTGAAAGGTGGATACATAAAACAAAAAAATAATATAAAAAACAATAAATGCAGGAAAAAAAACAAATATACATTCATAACAGCAAAAAGGCTGAATGGGTTGAATTCAAAATTGCAAAGAGTATAAAGTATGTGCAAGGGCAGATGTAAAGTTAAGGATGAAGGTTAGTGCTAGGGATTGGGGGCAGTCGGCAAATCGGAAATACCTTTAAAGATCTCGACCAGAACCTCTGAGTGGAGCCTCAATGCAAAACAATGCACTCGTTAGGATCTGAATGAAGTCCGACTCAATGGATATACAGTGAAAAGGAGGAAACAGATGTGGAAGCTGAAGATTAGATTCTGACAGGCCTGTTCTCATACAGCTCTGCTCTAAGCCTGGTGGCTCCACCGCTCACTGCCTCTCTCATAATTCACCTTTACACAACAAAAACTGCTCAACAGAGGTCTTGTCCAGATGATCAATTGATAGCTTTAACACATCTATCCATGCATACTGGACTATTAGTCTTAGCAACAAATGATAATGGTCACCCTGGTAGTCCAGTTTCCTGAACAGGTTCTCCTTTTGGCATTCGGTCAGGGCAGTGATAAAGCCATCCTGAGGAATTACTTAAAAAGGTAAAAAGAAAGCTTCTTCAGTGCAGCCATACAGAGCTGGGACAAACTGAGACACAGCGAGACGCCTAAGCTACTGTATAATAGAATCTCGCTGTAGACCCAGATAAGGCTGGGATAATATTATGATGGCTAAACCATGACTAAAAGCTTAATTTATCATCCGTATTTTTGTGATGAGTTGTGGTCATGCTGTGTGCAGATATAAATAATTCTGTACTAATGTGTTCTAATTCAATCTCGGTGGGAAATACAAACTGTCAGGCGTCAGTAAGCCAAACACAGTAACACACTATGCGTGTGTGTGCGTGTGTGTGTGTGTGTGCGCCAGTGCTGGCCCCAAGTCTCATCCTCTATTGCCCATATGACACCAAGTGGCCTGCTGGCAACAGCGAGACCTGTAACACACTGCGGCCTAGGAATAAAAAAAGATCTGTGTCCCTGGCACTCAGCTGTACTTGAGCATACTGTATATGAGGGACTAGTCCTTTAGCTTTAACCCCTGCACATCCAAGCTTGTGGCTACCAAAAAAGGTGCCAAAATAGAAATGTAAAATGTTTCTACTTTGGCACTTGTACATTATTCTGGTTAAGACATTTTAGATATCATACCACAAGGCTAGACTGGGTCCAACATGATCCTCTATAAGAATGAGGAGATATGGCCTAGTTTGGATGTGCACTGCTCCCCAGGGGGTTCCATTATACGCGACTCAATCCTCCAGACCTTTTACTGGGAAAAGAAGGAGCAAAGTCCTAATCCTCACCCTTGAACCATCTGCTGGGAGGATGAACGTTAATGTGTAGCCTGATCTGAACCCCAACAAAAGAACAATTTATATACAGGCTATACTGTATATATTTGTTAAACCTCTACGCAGCAGTTATTCTGATTTCTATTATTTGCGAACAATATGGCTGATGCAGATCTCTTATTAAATCATAACACATTCATTCAACACCAAGACTTGTAAATCAGGCCATTTGTTTATGCAAAGCCCTAGACATTACACCAAGGAGTGCTGGTACTTCCTACCGATGCGACACACACACACGCCATACGTTTCCTTCAGTCTCGGTCACTGTCCTGAGACTGAGGGTGCCAAACCTTTCAGGGTGCAGTTTAAGCATTTTCTGTGTCTTCCTGCATTTTCTTGTTCAAACAATCAGTGAAGAACACACTCTGTATCACACTTTCACATCTTACATGGATCTGTGTCAAAAAGCAATAAATGATTTAATGGTACACACACACACACACACACACACACACACACACACACACCCTTAGATCAACAACAGCTATTACTATAACTGTGTGTTAAAAATGATAGAAACATCATCTACACACCCAACATGTTCCCATTAGCCACAGCAACAGAAAATGAAGAAAATCCTTCTAAAGATAACGTGACTCTGCATAGGCTAAAGGTTGGATGATATATCCCTATAGTCCTCAGTCCAGGTCAGAGGTTTCCAACATGTATTTCACACACACACACACACACACACACACACACACACACACACACACACACACACACACACACACACTCCAAACCCTATGAGTTCCTTGCTGATGTGAGAGTGAGCTGATAATTTCACTGTAAACCCACTCACCTGGGGGTTGGAGCATGTACTGTACTGTATGTGGGAATGATGATTCAGACCAGATGCATCACTCTCTCTCTCTTTCTCACACTCTCTCTCTCTCTCTCTCTCTCTCTCACTCTCTCTCTCTCTGCTCTTATCTCCCTCTCTATGGTGATGGCTCTATGTTAGATTGATAGCACTAACTTACTCTTTCATCAGATGGAGGGGGCTGGGACAATGATGCTGGCTGTGACTGACTACAGTATGTGATCAACCTGATTGCAGCTGGTGTGTGGATGAGCCACTCATAGAAGTGCATTAATATCTGCTTTTGAGAGAGTAAAAGGACCCGTTTGGAATTGGTCAGAGGTCGCAGATAATCCTCAATGTCCCTCCAAAGGCTTCTGTATAGGCTATGTATAGGGTGACACATAGATACCACACAGCCTAGCTGGGGACTCCTGCAGGACTCCACTTTGGGAACCGTTACCCCAGACTTAGAAGGATTCTAATGCCTCTTGAGAGGTTGTGTGAGTATTAAACACAACCGCCTGCCGTGCCAATGCAACCATTTTAATTGTATCAACAACTGCCTGCGGCATTTCTTCAATGGAAAGTGAGTAACTGCGGCCTAAACTGTGGTCTCCTGCACGGTTACAGCGGTGTCGAACTTCCATGGTTTATTGGAAGTTTATCTTGCAGGTATTACGGCGAAATGTGTGTGTGTGTGTGTGTGTGTGTGTGTGTGTGTGTGTGTGTGTGTGTGTGTGTGTGTGTGTGTGTGTGTGTGTGTGCGCGCGCGCACGGGAAGCGTTGGGATAGAAATACTTAGAGAAAATCACTTCTTCTACCTGAAGTGACGGAATCCACCCATGCAAACTTTGAACTGCAAATCCACTCATGTCTGTGTAATCTGAATGCACACACGCACACGCGCGCGCGCGCACTCACACACACACACGCGCGCACACACACAAGGAATGAGAAGCGATGCAAACTTACGTGAAGACGAAAAATAAAGTGGTCGATCCCACAAGGAGTGTGGCAGCAGTGGACACTGGGATGTATTTGGTGGGTTTAAATCTCTTTCCAGCGCTGTTGGGCATTCTGTAATTTCCACATTCCTCAATTATTTATTCCGATTGGAGTCGCATGTAGAAAAAAGATCCAGTGTGCAATGTATCGGCTTTTCTATGGCTATTAAAAGGTGCAACCGGTCCGTCTGGGCTGTCGTTGAAGCCGCATAGATCCTAAAATAGAGAGGCAGGAATACAGAGCTCAGCTCACTCGAAGCCTGGAAATCCCACCCTTCCAATCCAGCCCACTGCTGAGGTCACTGAACCGCCGAAAAGGTGGAGCCTGTGTGCAAACCCTGCAAGAGTCTCCAGGAGAAAACGATCGGAGCAACAATGTTGATTAGCTTGCGTTCAATGCTTCGTCGGAAAGTAGTCACTCTGCACTCTTATTTTTTTGCCCCAGGCTATTTCGCGAATGTGAAGAGAAACTACGCCTACTTATCTCGCAACATGCTCACAGACTCTATTAATGTAGCAATAAAAGAATGTAACATAAAGCTGTTTTATGTTTTGGAAGCTGCTCTCTTGGCGGAGAGAGCAACACCAAACTTCATTTAAAATCTTGCAGTTTGATGTTGCTTTACTGCTTACCTACACGCGTGCACATGTACAGCAGCCATAGTTACTTTGGCAAATAGTCGACTTCCACTCTTGCATTCGGTTTGGTTATTTTATACCAAAAAGGCATTTATTGGCCAAAATGACTCTTCCCATGCCGGCCACAGGCCTACCATCAACAAGAGAGCGAGGGGCAGCGTGAAGTTCAGAAGCTACCGTGGTCCCGCTGACATGTTGAATGGACTTTATCGTACTAGTGCTGCCGGGAAGTAGCCATAGACAGTGAAAGACATAACCCGGGCCACTGCTGCGGCTGTAGGGATTAGAGCGCCCTCAAGTGGCGCAGGTCGGGATTTACGACCATCGCGCGAGGTGTGGAGCGGAAGTCGTCATCGTTGCAGTTTTTATTTATTTTTTATTTTTTATTCAACGCTTTCAAATACAAAACAGGCATTTTTTATATCTTTTAACCCTTGCGTTGTCCTCAAGGGTAAAAAAAGGACAACAATTTGACATTTTCGTCCCTTTTTCAGACTTTTTTTTTTTAGTTTTCACAACCACCACCTTACTAGTTTTACTACTTTTTGGAATTCATGGTCCCTCATTTATATAGAATCATAACTAATATTTGAGTTAAAAAAACACAAATTATGAATTATTTTGACTAATAGTTAAGATCAGAGGAATGAAAGTGATTAATTGTATTTGCAAAGAGCGTTGAGAGGAATCCAATCCATTTTTTTATGGTAATTTGGTTAAAAAGAAACCCATATTTCAGATATGGGCATTTTTAAAGGGAAAGGGGTCAAATGTGACCCGAGGACAACAGGAGGGTTAACATTTTACAAACTATTCTGAGCAGCATACACATAAAATATATTGGAAATAACAAAAATAAAATAAAACAATAAGAAAACCCTATGAAACAATTCAAATAAGAACATGAAATATATTCTGATACATTGAAATAAACTTATAAATAAACAAAAATGACTAAGATGGAGAGCTTTAATCAATAAAAAATGTAAGTCATTCAACAAGTCTCAAGGCACTTCTTTTTTTCCGGAGGGCTTTATTGCACAAAAGAGATAAAGATGAGATATTCAAGTTATCCTGGAGGAATTTAACACAAAAACAAGTTGAATTACTCTCACATATTTGTATTGAAGTTCAATCACAAATACAGAAATGCTCATTCAATGCACATTTTCTTTTTTTTTTTCCAGAGTGTCAAAGCACAAACCCCCCCTCCCCTCCCACTAGTCACATCCACAAACAACATCTCCCATGGAGCACTGCTCCTGGAGCACTGCAGGAATCTGCTGGAAGTCAAGTACCAAGCCACAATTGTAAATACTAACAAATAAAAAATAAAAAATACCAGACTGAATAGATAGAGAAATAAAGATTAATGGGTAGAAGAAGGCACATTCAGACATTAACAAATTCAGACTATGTAACTGACAGAAAGAAGAGCAAAGAAGCGAAAAAGAGAAAAGGAAATCCTTCAGTTTGACTGAAGACTCTCAAAGTATTTCAGAAAGGGCCCCCACACCCTCCGAAACCTCCCACCCGAGTCACAAACTGAGTAGCGGATCTTTTCAAGCACAGTGCAGTAGTGAAGTAGTTCTACTTTGCTACTACACATCTCTGCTTGGCACACATCTTCATCACCTTCCCTGGCCACTGAAGAATGTGCTTCATCAAAGAGGATTTCTACAAGATTGCAGGTAACATGAATTACAGATTACAAAAAAATGTTACACAGTCACATGATACTCAGACTAGTTAGGGTTGCAGTGTTCCCTAATGTCACTGGGGCCCTGGACTGCACACAGATCTGCATTAAACGCCCCTCAGGAGCCCATGAGGGAGATTATCTCAACAGATAATCCTTCCACAGTATCAATGTTCAGGTTAAAATGATTTAGTTAGGCTACTGTCAACTAGCCAAATGTATTCTGTGCATTAAATGTACAACATTGCATTGTTTCAGATGATCTGTGATGCTGCCTGTAACATTAGTAGACTAATGTAGAGGCAAAGTGGCCTGGGTCCGTCCATGACTCCTGAGTTTTTAGGTCCAGTACAACTTCCCAGCGACTATTTCTCTGGCGTTCTCTTGGGAGAGAAGGGTTTTGCCTGTGAGACGAACCTTTTCACCCCCTCCCTGCAGACCCTCAGACAGCAGCACATGGATGCAATCTTGCCCATGCAAGAACAAGGCCCCAGATTGAGTTGGCATTTGGCCTTCTTAAGTCACGCTTTCAGTGTCTCCATCACCTGAGGGTCGCCCCAGACAGGGCCGGTGACATCACTGTCCTGCACTGTCCTACTTAATATTGCCTGTCTGAGGAAGGAAAGAAGTCCTGCGCTGGCACCAGAGACTGGGTGGGAAACGCAGCTCTATTCCCAGACGACATTGATGGCAGACTGGTCAGAGACCAATGCATTGATTATTTCAGATGACTGATTTCATTGTCTTGTCCTTCTCTAATAAAGGATAGTTTGTGTAACTCCTTAATATGTATGCCTAATGTTTTTTTTTTATTAGTAGCTTGCTTTGGTTTCATAACCTTCTCAATTTTAGTCTCACATCACTGCACTAATAACTTGGCCTGTATAGTGTAGTGCATTCATTCATCACAGAACGCAACAAGTCACTTGTCAGCTTGGAGCTTGGAAGAGAGAGAAAAACAACATGATTAATACATTGTTTTATAGACACGCTTACAGTGTTACGTACTTCATTTTCTTGTTTCTGTATCTCAAGATCCAGTTTCCTTAGTGTTTTCTTTCTTAATTTCCATACCACGGTCCAGATCCTGGAGACTTATTTCGCTGACAGCAATCTGTACATCTGCCAGCTCTATGAAGGTGAATTCTGTAAAAGGAATTGTGCATAATTTAGATTTCCTTAAGCCAATATTCACAATGTGGCCAGGCTGGCTGTCAGGCTGTACTGCGTCTGGATCCTGTCACAAATATATTTTCTATGAGTGCTATATCACTGACTCATTCATTATGGGCTAAATATGCGTTTCCATAAGATTGGCATGATACCTCAGGCCTTCTGGACTCCAGTGACACTGTCTCTCCATCATTGGCTGCAGATGTCCCTTCCCCCTGCCATATTGAATAGTATTTGTATTAACAGGATGTGCCAAGCCATATGCATTTAATAAATAATACTCACTGTATTATCGTCTGGTGGCAGGAGAGTAAAACAAGGTCAGGCAGTCCACATATGCCCATATAAATGGTTGATTGTGTTTGATGTGCGGTACTGAAAAAATGTATGAAGAGGGCAGTTTCTGCAGGTGGAAGAGTCAGCTGTCCCCCCCTGAATCCGTTCCATCTCACGCCTTCCTGGGTTTAAGACAAGGGCCATTTCCTCAGCTGGGGTGAAGTCTGTTTGGTTTTGGTATTAAAGTAAGTATGCCTTTGTTTCATTGTAGTCAATAATGTATTATTTTGTAGTCTTATAATGATTCAAAAGGCAATTCTCTCATATCAGTCCAGAAAAACTGACAAAAGTTAGTCCATCTTGACCGGGTGATTTTCCTGAGGCCATTTTCTTTACTGTCTCATCAAACTCCTCAATTGTCAAATCCAGAAAGAGGCAAGTGATGGGAGGAGAGAAGGTGAGTGAGAAGAAGAGGCGGGGGTGAATTAGAGATACAAGAAGTCTGAGATTTGTTGAATGGAAGAGCATTTACCAAAGCCTGGCTCTTTCAATTGGCAGGAATTTGGTTATGTAGCCAAACTAGGGAAAGGACAGAGAAGATGTACTGGGTGTGGTAAACATGGCTGAGAGGAAATGTGAACAAAATGCTGTAACTGTAGAGATGATAAAGATGGGGGTTAGACAAGGTACTCCCTGTAGTATACTGGGGACAGGAGATGAACTGCTGAAAGGAAGGGATTAGTGATTGTGAATGATTATAACCCCGGTGAGAGAATAGAATTCAACTAATTGAAACAAATGGACAAAAGAGACCCAGCATTGTGTGGTGTGTGGACATCAACATACAAAACGAAATGCAAAAATAATGGCAATGGCCAGTTCTACAAGATTTGTTAGATGAGAGAATTTTCAGTCAGCATGCCATCACACACTCATGCTTCAGTGACTGAAGTACACAGGGTGAAAAATGGGTGAGTCAGTGGGTGAGTCAACTTTATTGTCAATTCAGCAATATGTGCCAGACATACAGAGCAATTGAAAATAGGTTTCTCTCTGCAATGACACATACAAGTATAATATAAAATATAAGAAATACAACTAAAGATGCCAAAATTAACATATAAAATAAAAATAAAAAGATACATAATATGTACAATTAAGATAAAGATAGATAAGTAATAGCCTATATGAAGTTAAAAATTCAAAAACAGTAAAAACAAAACAGTATAGAAAAGTAAAGATAGGGCGCCCAGTTAGCTCAGTTGGTAGAGTGGGCGCCCGCATGCAGAGGTTTACTCCTTAATGCAGTGGACGCGGTTCGATTCTGACCTGTGGCCTTTGCTGCATGTCATCCCCCCCCCTTTCATTTCTTCAGCTGTCCTGTCAATAAAGGCCTAAAATCCCCCCAAAAATCTTTGAAGATATTGAAAATGTGCAATATAAAAGGAAGAGTTCCTGAGTGTCTTTTTTGAGTTTAAGGAAGAGTGGATATCTAAATCAAATTACTGGTAATAGGAACATAGAAACTCCTGATAATAAAATAAGATAAAGCATTAGAACAGCTGCACTGAGATGCAATGCAAGTAAAAAGGCCATCATATGCATGATGGAGACAGTACAAAAAGCTCAAGCTGTAGTACGGAGGACAATAACAGGGAAAAGTTAGAGGTGTGGGGGTGAAAAAAATGAAAATATAATGTAAGGGTTAGAAAGATGGGAGGGGGGGGTTCTCCTTTGCTAACAAATGGAAATGAATAGGCAGTAACTAAGAAAGAAAAAATCGGAGTTAATATGTTAATTAGGCTACTGTTAAGGTACACAGTTCTAATAAGTTTTCTGAGGAGGGAGGATGAGGCAGAGAAAACAAAACCTGAAAACAATGGAAGAAGAAAAACATATTTATGTGCAGAAGGATTGAATACATGTATGTGTACGGCAAGAAAGTGTGGGAGGAAGGTCAAATACCAGAAGTTGGAAAGCGGCGGTAATTGTCCCCATAAGTAGGCTAGGCTAACATACTGTAGCTAGTGAATGAAAGACTAATGTATCATTTATATAATTGCAAGTTCAGTAAAACACTGGTGGGACGACCGGAGCCTGTAGGAGTTAACCCTTGTGTTGACCTCCCAGGTCAAAAGTGAAAACGAACAGTTTTTTGATGTTTTAGACACTTTTTTTGATGCGTTTGAGATACTTTTTTTTCACTTTTTGAGGCTTTTTTCAACATTTTCTTCATTTTTGTAACACTACCATCAGTTTACTGTGCACATCAATAACACCAATATATCACCACTAGTTTAACATTATTTTCTTTTTCGAATTCATGGTCAAGAAACATATGAAATTATATCTTTTTTTGGTCTTTTGTCAAAGTTGTTTGGGGGAAATAAAACACTCAAAATTCAATAAATTAGTAAACTGAGACTTCGTTTAACTTGCAAGAAGGGTTATATGGAACCATCCATGTAATATTTGGACAATTTGGACGAAGGAATCCCAACTTTCCGATGTAAAAACTTTTAAAAACGGGTCAAATTTGACCCGAGAACGACAGGGTTAACCACCTCCAGCAGATGGCAGTAGTGTAACACTACGGATGCCTGCTGCCGTTATACACCGAAGAAGAAGCAACATCAGAAGAAGAAGAAGAAGAAGAAGAAGGCTCCGGTGGGCCACTGTAATGTTGGTAGGAAGCTGCCCAGATTAGCTTGCTGTCTCTGGTGTATTTTTAGTTTCCAGAGCCGCCACCCGGTAGATATTTTGCCACAAAAAGCGTGTTTTGTTTTCCTCGCTGGAGTTGGAATTAACAGTCAAACGCCATTAAGCAGAAGAAAGCATTACATTTGTAAGGAGGGATAGCGTTACGGCTCGGTAACGTTGGACCTGTTAAGCTCAGCTAGTTAGCTAGCTATAGTTAGCTTGTTCAGCGGCTCGCAGGATGTCGTACAGGAAAACTTTGAAACTTGTGTGTGGGCTCGCTGGAGGCTCTGCCGTCTTAGTATTCGCCGCCACCGCTGCGGACTCCCGCGGATACTTCGGTGAGCAGCGCGGAGAGGCAGGACGTCGGTGGTCGAGATTCCCCGTTCTTCAAGCTGCGCAGCCGGCGTGGACACCTGCCAGCCACACGCCAGCCCCCACTGGACACGCCTGGGACTTTAACTGGGATAAGTAGGTGCCTCTAAGAACAGTAACTAAATGGACCTTGAAGTAAACCTCTTTGCTTAAAATAGCCTTCTAGCTGTACATCTTTGCAACGGTATGCGTATCAAAATCTATTCTTTTCTATCGATTTCAAGAAGCATTTAAAGGTCCAAATGGGTTGGACTCTGGTGGTGCTCTCAACCTAAAGTTATCACATTTCCGATAGCACTTGAAGACATCATGACGTTGCATTACTGTCTCTTAACTGATTATTTGGACGTAATCAATGGCATTCTATTCTCTCTATTGTCTACTCCATATCTCTGTCAAATATAGGCTGCATCAGTTTAATAACAGGGGAAATGTAGGTTGATTTTGTAAAACGGACGTACACAACATTTCAATATCATACTAAAATGAGTTGGTGTTTTGGATGCATATTGAATCAGGGGACCATAACTAGGATTTGTGAGATTGAGCCACAACGTTGTGAGTTTGGCGAAGGGTTTCTTCAAAACAAGATGTTTTATAGTATTATACTCGGTGTAATCATCTTAAATCATAGGATGTGTCAACCACCCCTCAAGTTAACCATGTCAGACAAAGCCACTCCTAATCTCAAGATCACCTGGTCTTACCTCTGTTTAGGAGAGACCCATCTGCACTGACCAATGGGAAGAAGAAAGAAAACGCAAGTGAAGACCCCAGCTCCGAGCAGGACAGCGGCAAACCAAAAGCTACACGCAATATTCTCCTCATCAGACACTCCCAGTACATCCTGAGTGGGAACAGCGACAAGGAGAGGATCCTCACTCCGTTAGGTCCGTGTTTCTACTAAAGTCACCTGGAGCGTTGACCAGTCATTTCAGTCACACAGAGGAAACACATTAATGCTTGGATTTAGCTTCATTAAAGTACTGTTGGTGTACTGTACCGTCCTGACAGCAGAGTGATCTCCGTTCGTTTTCTTGCCTGTTGTCCTACCAAATGACCGTTTCTCACAGACCAGCCATTAGTTTTTAAAATGACCCTTGTGTCTCCACTTCCCAGGTCGTGAGCAGGCTGAGTTCACGGGAAAGCGGTTGGCAGCGCTGGGACTCAAGTATGATGTCCTGGTCCACTCCAGCATGGCCCGGGCCACGGAGACTGCAAATATTATCAGCAAACACCTCTCAGGTAGTGGATAGAGCCGCGCTGTCTAACAGCAGTCCGGAAATATTATATTAGACCTGCACTCACACAGTTGCTTGAAGACCCCTAAGTCTGTCTTAAAGCTTTTTTAACCCTCATGTTGTCCTCGGGTCATATTTGACCCATTTTCAGTTTTTTCATCACAAAAAATGGGCCTTCGAAATAAGCTTAAAACGTCATCATTAGAATTATCAAACAACTTTGGAAAAAAACATGAAAAAAATGGTTGACGGGAAGACAACACAAGGGTTAAATTCTTAATTTCACGATTTGACCCATGATTCTGTTACCTCAGAAACTACTGGGCTGTACATTAATGCTGCCATCAGGCTGTGACTCTGGGCCCTAGTCACATTAAAAAAAAAGACACCTGACACTTTTCTTGGGGGAAGCCCCTGTATTCATAACCCATTTTTTATCATTGTTCTATGCTTCTGTATGGCACACATTAAAGCTGGTGCAGAAATGCCGACCGTCACAAATGTATATTAACATTGTTGTTTCGCCCCGAATGTCGTACGGGTCTAGGAGTGGAGCTGGTGAGCTGTGATCTGCTGAGAGAGGGTGCACCCATCGAGCCGGTTCCACCGGTCACTCACTGGAAGCCCGATGCAGTGGTGAGAGAAGCTACACCCACTGTACCTCTAGAGCGTGCTGTAGGCCTGATATTCCGTATAATTAGCATATTAATATTCTTGTTCAGGTAGCACTCTGCTGCCCACATGTCCATGCAGGTGTCCTGTCAATTGTTTTTTTTTTAGGCTGCAAAAAATCAGCCAATCAGCAGACTGCCACAGGAATGGGTCCTAGGAAGAGTTGATTACCAAAATGCCAACGTTTAAAGGTGTTTGGCAGCTGAGAATCAATCGTTTCATTAGTTAATTAATTTAAAGGTCCCATGGCATGAAAATGTCACTTTATGAGGTTTTTAAACATTAATATGAGTTCCCCCAGCCTGCCTATGGTCCCCCAGTGGCTAGAAATGGTGATAGGTGTAAACCGAGCCCTGGGTATCCTGCTCTGCCTTTGAGAAAATGAAAACTCAGATGGGCCGATCAGGAATCTTCCCCTTATGATGTCATAAGGGGCAATGTTACCTCCCCTAAATCTGCTTTGCCCGCCCAGAGAATTTGGGCCCCCCCATGAGAGAGAGAGAGACATCATTGCTTTCAAACAAGCAAAGTAGCAGTTGGTCAAGACCACACCCCTCAGCCCCCATGTAATGGACGGTCATTAATAATATCAAAAAGTAAACTTTAATGTAAGTGTAACCATTAATATTTCCTCCTGAGCAGTGCAGCAGCAGTTTCCCCCAGGGATTCAGTGCTGATTTAGCCTCTAGCAGAAGTAACGGTTTCAAATGTGGTCGGCCTCATTTTGGAACCAAACTCTTCCCCCACAATGCACGGCAGCATCATGTGTTGTTGTACTGACCGAGGGGCTCGAACCCTTTCATGTGCCAAAGGTGGCTTTCAACCTCTCTACCGTCCTCCAGCAGTACCACGAAGACGGCGCCCGCATCGAGGCCGCCTTCCGCCGCTACATCCACCGAGCCGACGCCAAGCAGAAGGAGGACAGCTACGAGATCATCGTGTGTCACGCCAACGTCATCCGCTATTTTGTCTGCAGGTTTGTTCCCGCCCGAGGTGGGCTTTGTTAACCGTTATGTTTAAACTATGCTGCAATTTGGTTTTGGTATCGAGTATGCGCTTCACGCGGGTCATCCTGCTCTTCATAGAATTCTTAAAAGAAAATTCCTGTTTTATTGTAAATCTAACTGCTACATCTGGTTAAAGGGACATTTAGTACATCTAGTTAATTTTAATATTCTCCAAATGACTATTTACGGGACAAGATCACACACAAATCGAATGATTTGTTAAATATACAGTAGCTCTGCTTCTCAGCTGCTCATCTTTCTTTTTGTTCCCTCAGGGCTCTGCAGTTTCCCCCAGAGGGCTGGCTGCGTATGGGCCTGAACAACGGCAGCATCACGTGGCTCACCATCCGGCCGAGCGGCAGGGTGGCCCTCAGAACCCTGGGGGACGCCGGATTCATGCCCCCGGACAAACTAACACGGACCTGACAGCCCCAACACACGGCAGGTTTCTGGGACTCTGATGCCCAGTTAGTTGGTCGCAGGGTCAAAGCTCAGTATTCTCCTTAAGTGTCTTGAAAATTACGTTTTTGATGTTTTTATTCTGTAATTGAACTACCATCATGTAATGAGAGACTCTGCGGTTGTGATTACTTCGTGCCATAGAGCGCCAGCAGAAGTGATCAACAGCTGCCCTGAATGTAAACTGAGGATTTTTACACAAGTGGCTGATTTTTTAAACCAAACAAAGTTGTATTTGTATAGCTGTTGTAAATGCAAATGTTTGAAGCTTTACACGTGTCATTACAGTGAGCTGAAGTGTGAGGATTGTTGTGCCGCTGTAGTAAATAAAAGAAAATGACGAATGGCTCAGTTTGTCCTTTTCTGAAATGAAGTCAAATAGACACATTGGCAGTAAAGTAGGAGTGATGTTTTATTGATTAGTTGAAAGCAAATGAGGTCTAGACATACAGAAAGAATTTACCATGAACATTTTTTTTTTTTTTTTTATAAAGCACAGAATGCGCAAAGCACAAGCACGTTTTAAGTTTTTTAGGTGCATTTTTGCAAAGTTCCACATTCATAAACATTCAGAGACCAGATTTTGATCTGTTGTCACTTGAGAGCACAAGGATGACAATACAATCTTCTCAGTGAAGTCGTTTGTGCTCTCAGATAAAGGTTTAGTTCACAAAAAAATACATTCAGAACACTTTCAACCAAAGTAGAGTGTCAATTTAAATATTTAACATGTTTGGCCTAGACATAGCTGATAAGCCTTCATACAGCAGTAAATTTATCCCTAAATTACAAATGTGTATAGAGCAGGTTCTTGTCCATTCAAAAATACTACCATTATCATGTTTCAGAGAACTGCAAGAACCTGCAACATATGTTTTCTGTAAGCCAATTTAAACCACCTAAGAGATTAATGACAACTTTGGGCATCAAAGCTCTATTAAGCAATAGTTTTGAAAAAACACTGAAACCTTTTGTAATGTGAAAAGGGTTGAGTACCACCGATCCCACTGGAAATCAATATCCACCTCTATGTAGCTCTCAGCTAATCAGTTAGGGTCTCTGTAAGCTTAAGGCAGTTTCTTTGTCAGCTAGATAATATTGTCATGGCTAAATAATTGCATCAGGATTTGGTTGCTGTTGAGTTAGTCGGTCTGCCCCCTAGTGGTTAGAAATGGCCTAATACAGCTTAAAGACTGGACAATCGTGAGGTTTAGCCTCAGACGAGACAAATTTGAAATTACACTTGGCTGATGGGGGTTTATCATTCATACTCACAATGTGGGAGATGCTTGTGAATGAAAGATATTTCAGAAAAAGAAAAGAAAAATATTGTACAGTCTAAGGCCGCCGGTAGTGGCAGAGAAGGAAAGCCCAGACATGTCCAGGAACCACGAGAAAAGATAAATGTATGCATTTATTGAACAAAATAAAAATAAAAACATGGAAGATCTTAGTCTAATCAGTTCTTTTTTTCACGTATGAGCTAGAGAAAGTGTGTCCAAACTGACAGAGAACTCGTCCATCACTTCAGAAAATTAAGGCAATTCCTGAACTGAGGAAAACATAGGAAATGGCAGTCGGTTTAAACACCATTAATAAAAACATCTAAATTTTGTGCTACTGACCCAACATACAAAAAAAAGAAAAAATAACTTTTTAAAATATTGACACTTTACTTTTTTTTTTTTTTTTGAAAGGAACATCCTCAGTGCCATAATTCTGTTGAGGATAGTTTTAGTGATGAACTAACTTTGGGGAGTGTGGCTTGTATTCACGATATTCAAAAAAAGTTGACTCAGACTAGTATACAGGTGCTTCACACTTGCCACAAATAACATTACCATCAATTCAACATGGTCCACACCCATACAGAACATACATTGGCAAGGTTTTCTTTTCACGAGTGTACATCACAACCCAACGTGATGAGAATTCCTGTATTACATAAGAGCAGTACCATATGCCATTAATACAAATCTTCCAGACACTTGTGCATATTTCTGTTAGGTATGTGGTTTCTGAGCTCTGGTGCAGCTGGATTTGTATTGGGAAGGCGACAGGGCGGGGTTAGGGCTTAGAGATGGCATGGCCGTAGTAGTGGGGGGAGGCGGGGGGAGGAGTAGGCAGTTAGATCGATGGCTCGTTCAAGTGCTTGAGGCGGATGCGCTGGATGTAGCTAGCGTTGGCAGGGCTGTAGCGGCTGGGGCTGAAGTCTGTCGGGGCGGCGTGCCGGGCGGGACTGGAGCGGCCGGTGGGTGACATCAGGCCCGGGGAGCCGGGAGTCTGATGCTGCATCCTGAGTCGTGGTCTTACCACTGCAGGGCTGGGCCAGCTAGAGGACACATCAAGGCCAGTCAGTGTTCACTTCCAGAATACGTTGCTACAAATACTGAAAAGGTAAAAGTACAGATTCTACTGTCCCAGAGCACAAAGCCCCTAAGACATGGGACCGTTGAGCTTGTCTACAAATACCTGACACTTCTTCTTGAAAAACCTGAAGAGCGCAAAATAATGAAAGGGTCATGCTTGTTTGTCTTTTCATATTTATTCTCTGGAACAAAACGCTTCACCTCACTACTAATTGCTCTACAACGCCCCTGTTCGCAACACTTAAATAATGTCAGCGTGGTGTAGGAAGACTGCATGAACACCGTCAGAGGAGACAGACCAACATAAAAGCATATTCAGACAAAGAGTGTACACATGTAAATGTAGTCAATGATACCATGGTCTGACAACAGAGGCCATGTATTTAATAAAATGAGCTCTGACAATGAATCGTTTCCCCACACAATAAATATGTATTACAGTGTTTAGCCTTTAATCTGATAATCCGATTTAATCAGCCACTGAGACCAAAACCCTCACTCTTTAGGCCGGGACAAAACACAGTAGAACCAGTAGACTAATAGAGAATAATACGCATTGCAATAAAAGGTCAGCCGCGCCTACTAACCTCTGCATGTCGGCCACCGAGTACACCTTCATTGTGCTCTTCCACTTATGAATGCTGGGATACTTCTGGGGATCGACGTCTAAGCCTTCTATCGCTGAAAAGACCTCTCTGTCCAACTTGGATGGTGAATCCCTGTAAAATCACAGCACATTAATCTACTTTTATGTATTATTAGCATTGCCACTCATACGTTTGTCAACTGGTGTTGCAGTATACTTGTCTGGACTAGAATTAGAGACTATAGTACCCCAAAACTATTAGACAGGACTCGCTACTTTGTCTGACGGTTCACACCATCTTAACTTTATCGGGGGCACTTTCTATTTAAGTAGCTATAAGTTCCCTCAACATCATCGCTCTCTGCAGAGAAACTAGTGTGACTCACCCATCAATGAAAAGTCCTCTTCTAACGTGCGGCGGGGTCCTGGGTAGGAACTCGTTGGAGTTATCTAAGGACTTATAGGAAGAGCCAGAGGATCCTGAGCTGCTCAAGTCCCGCCCCCCATGGTCCCATGACTTGGACCTAGCACAGAAGTTGCGCCCCCCTGCCACTGACCCCCTAGTCCTGCCCAGCACCTCCAGGCTCTCCTCTGCTTCAAAGTACTCCTCTGAGCTGCCACTGCTGCGCCTCTCTTCCGCCCCTCCGCCCTCTGTTCTCCAGCCTGGCCCCTCCACGCTCTCACCGTCCGGACCGCTGTGACCCAGAGACAGGCGGCCCAGCCCGGAGCTGACGTCTATGGCCGAGGAGGAGCTGGACGAGTCCCGGAACTCCCTATGCCGGCTCCCGCCGCTGCTCCTCCGCTCCCTGCAGCCGGCGGGGCTGTCCAGCGGCTCTTGCAGCGACATGCGCTCAAACTCCACCATGAGGTTGGAGATGGGCGACAGCAGGCAGGAGGACGGGGAGGTGCGGGGCGTTGTCTTGTCTCCGTTGTGAGTCCTATCTCTGGAGGAGGAGGAGGAGGAGGAGGAGCACACCCCGTTTTTGCAGACAACGCCGGGCGACAGGAGGCCGTCATCACAGCAGCACAGCAGGTCCTGCCCGGCCGCCGTCTCAATCAGGTCGGCCCCGCGGTGGTGCAGTGCCATGGGCAGGATGTGATGGAACTCGCGACCACCCACGGCTCCTTTCAGGCAGTCCATGGATGCAGCGGAGGACGTGATGCTGGTGAGTGCTGCGTTCTGCCGGTTCTTCATCTCCTCGAGGCTGATGTCATCACCCTCGTCCAGGAAGGCACCAACAGAGATGGAGTTGCAGAACTTTTTGGGCTTGCCTGCAACCAGGGATGATGGATGACCGAAACAGACTTAAAACCAGTCATTATTACAGTGTAACCTTATCATATAAATCTTCATGGCAGGAGATTACGCAGATTTGCAAAAATAATTTCCAAGTCCATTTCATATCTTATTCTATCATACAACAGGCTATTTTTAAAAACACTGATTACGCGACAATGCCAACAGATTCAGTCAGAGAAGATAACCTAGAATGCATGCAGCGCATTTCTTGTTTCTGCAATTTATACTTCTTTTCCAGGACTTGTAACCTGTAGCCGGTTCCCTGATTTAGAACAGGTGAAGGTACCTGGAGAGGGGGTCTTGAACCTGTTGCTGGTCTCATTCTCCCCAGCCTCTTCATAAGTCCGTGGGCTGAAATCCTTCTTGCTAAGGTACTCGTCCAGCTTGCGGAGCCCCTCAGTAGAAGACATATCCACAAAACTGTCCAGAAAGTCCCAGTACTCAGCCCATGGGTGGCCCATCTCATGAGCCAGGTCTCTGGAGATAAAGGATGACTTATTACGCATTACAATTCAGCCATTTCTCTGAATTTATTAGTGAAAAGTTGGTGTTTTCATTGTTGCTGGAGCGTGAATAAAACTTTCACCAATTTAGATTTAGAATAATCTGCTGTCCAATGGACCACTAATCAGATTTTTAGTAGGGGTGTAATGCCAAGCAAGCTATGGTAAATTAATAGTGCAATACAAACAGCCCTAAGATAGATTTGGCCTTCATGAAGGTTACAGTTTTTGTTGACATTGTTGACTCAACTGTGCAGACATTTTGGAAGGTGCAGTTTGTGGGGTAATTGAATTGTATGGACAGGCGTTTCTATTATTTTGTTCAGCCTTTTTATATGAATGAGGGTAAGCTAAACTGTGTATGAGAGAGAGCAAGAGAGAGAGTGAGAGAGAGAGCGAGAGAGACATTTCACAAAAGGCTGAACCAGGTTTGCACCCAGGGTGTGTAGTCCATGACCCAACATGTCTATAATCCCCAAAGACATGTTTATCCTGCTAGTGCAAAAAGTGTTTCCTGCAGTGTATTGTCTTTATGCATCACAGTCGACAGCAGTAAGTCCAGTAGAATCAACCTTCAGTAGTCTTAAAAATATATTTCAGGATATAGGCTATCTAGGGGTTTTGGACATACCTGCCCACTCTCTCTGCCCCGCGGTCAGGATCAGACTTAAGAATGTGGTGGAAGAGCTCCGCCCGGTCTCTGGGCGGCGTCTTCCAGGACCGACGAAAATCATCTGCCTACAGGAGAAAACAATATGTGCTGGTCACTAAAAAGGTTATTTGTGATGTGGTGATGGACATGAGCAAACGGAAACATGTACTCAGGTAAAGAACTTGCTTTAGAAGGACTCAGCGGGCCAGCGAAGGCTGTGACAGTCATCACGGGATCCATAGGGCTTCTTTTATGAAGCTGCATCAGCGAGAGACTTTCTGAGGACTCAGGTGACCACAGACCAGCAATGATTGGCTGGGAGGTGTTGTCCGTTGCCCTCAGCAACGGAACAAAGCAGCGGTCTATGAGACATCACAAAAAAGTTTAAGTTTAGATCGATGGACATGACTTTTATCCACAGCACTACGGAACAATGGCTGCATAGGTTTTCAACAAGGCTGGCATCAGTGGGAATCAAACTTTAACCAGGAAGTGGGCTTTAAAAGGTCCCATGGCATGACATTTTTTTAACATTAATATGCGTTCCCCCAGCCTGCCTATGGCCCCCCAGTGGCTAGAAATGGTGATAGGTGTAAACCGAGCCCTGGGTATCCTGCTCTGCCTTTGAGAAAATGAAAGCTCAGATGGGCCGATCTGGAATCTTGACCCTTATGAGGTCATAAGGGGTAAGGTTGCATCCCCTTTCTCTGCTACCTTGCCCCCACCCCCTCCTCCTCCTCAAAAGCTACAGACACAGAAATGGCACATACTAAGGAAAGCTCATTGTGGGCCCTAGTGGCTGGAATTCTGCACCAAGGCTGAATTTTGGGAAAGAGACTTCAGATACAGTATTAGGGGACCACTAAGGTCTATATATTAGGGGACCACTAAGGTCTATATAAAAGAGACTTCAGATACAGTATTAGGGGACCACTAAGGTCTATATAAAAGAGACTTCAGATACAGTATTAGGGACCACTAAGGTCTATATAAAGAGACTTCAGATACAGTATTAGGGGACCACTAAGGTCTATATAAAGAGACTTCAGATACAGTATTAGGGACCACTAAGGGAGACTTCAGATACAGTATTAGGGGACCACTAAGGTCTATATAAAGAGACTTCAGATACAGTATTAGGGGACCACTAAGGTCTATATAAAAGCATCCAACGAGCACCATGCTATGAGACCTTTAATACAAAATCTAATTTAGTGTGCTGGTCTGTTGCATATAGTGTTGTCAGTCTGTCCACATGACCGTGAGCAAAGATATACATGGTTCACTTCATGCCAAATGCCATACTTGTGCCTAATTCAGTACAGAACCATTTATCCAACTTTTTCACACCCCAGACAGACTCAGGGGATTGGACAAACACACAACTAGAGCTGTAAGGTGAGTTGCAATACAAAATTGCGGTTTACTCAATCGTACCTACGGCCTGTCACTGAAGTAACTCTGCACAAACCCGACTACACCAGTTCATTGCACCTCAACCGACTGTTGATGTTTTTAGCCTAATTCCTTCTATCAACCTACATGGCTAACATCATAAAAATCAACACTGACTCGCACAGCCAAATTCAAACTGTTGTATGCAACACGTTGTTTCTATGTAACTAGGCCTCTCTCTGTGTCAAAGTACACTAAATGGCACTTGCCTGTGTCCTTCAGCAACAAGGGGGAGAATAGGAACACAAAACAGTAATGTTATAAAAAAAATGTGTGTGTCCTTACCCTCCAAATAGTCACTTATCTTCTGCCTCACTTCTTGTGTTTTATTTTTTCTGCTACAAATAAGCTGTGGAAGAGAAAAGAAAAAAGAAGAATAGTGGATATATGTACAGCTGACAGTACAACTGCTGCTGGATTAGCTAGGGAAAGAATTTAACTAATGCCCATCTAAATTTAGACTTCAATGTGCAGTGAGGTATTGTTGCCAAAAGATTTAAAAAGCAAGCTTAAAAAGGTCACAGCTTCCAAACCTGAGGGAGAAGCATAACTGTACCTCCCTCAGCAACAACTGCCAGGATACCAGTGTTCAGCAGAACTGCGCGAGGCTGAGTAGCTGCTAGACAGCTCCCATATGTACACATTCATGAATACTTTCTGTGTAATAACCCCCCAGCAACGACCACCCAGGCTATGCTGATGGTTCTCTTACTCATGGTGCTTCTTACTACACTCAACAAAAGTCAAAAAAGAAAACTCCTTACATCACAAGGCTTGTGGCCATCCTTGTTCTTACGGTTCTTATCGCTGTCAGGATGCGAGCACAGGACGTTGACCACGTCTGGGCACCCAAACTTACAGGCAAAGTGGAGCGGTGTTTCAAAGCCCTGGAAAACACAAGACACACAATGAAAAGAATAGAAAAAACTAAATCAAAATAATTACATCTAATCTGGTTTAGCTGGTACGGTAAAGAACTGACAGCCTTATCTGGAGTGTTGAGGTAAAGATCTACAATGTAGCGGATACGTTTCTGCAGCATGTCTTCCTTGTCGTCTGGATACATGAGGCGCATAAACTCGGGGTTTTCCAAAGTGTCCAGCAGCAGCTGGGCGATGCCTGCCTGGTTCTCCTTGGCTGCCACGTGCATTACGTTGTACCTGCAGCCCTCCTAACCAGACAAAACAGTCAAACAACTGCATGGATCAGGACATAATCCTCTGCAATCTCCTGTCAACAGGAAAGGACGATTAATTTACTCCAAAAGCAGCATCTGACCCTAAATTCACCGGTGTTTGGTGTGTTTTGACCCCAACATCTCCTTCCAGGCAGTGCGAAAATGTAAAATACCACTTATCCTATTTCAACTAGAAAGATCCTAAACCCCCTTCCCATGCTAGATGGCTGAAGAAAACAAGTGCTCTCTTTATATGGGAATAAAGGAATGTGTGTAGCTGTATATTATTCCATTTGCTTTCTCCCTTTTTTGTTTGTCTATTTTCAGGTTTTATTTATTCTATGTAGGGGTGTCACTAGTCTACAAATGTACAATTCAATTTTAAACTCACAATTTGATTACTTTTTCCCCCAGCAGTGATGGCAATGTCACAATAAGAGCCATTAAATGGAAGAAGGGAACTCTACAACAGTACTTTACAATATGTACTGAAGTAAAAGTGGAAGTAGGAGAAAAAGTACAGATGTAGCCTTTTGGTACTAAAGTACAGTAGTGAAGTAGTTCTACTTTGTTACTATACATCTCTGGTGCACCAGTAACTTAGTGGCCGTGGTGAGCTGCAGGATATCGGGTAAGCTAATGTTACCATGTGTCTTTAGCTGCATGCTACCAGCTGGGAGCTGCGCTGCATTTCTTTTTATTTTGGAAGTGCACAAGTAGGTGGGGGTGGAGAGAGAAAAAAAAAAAATTCTGAGGCGATCGTTGGTCCTGCTTTTGATGTCAATAAGCAATAATTGTTTGTTTTTTTTATTTAAAATTTTAATTGTGACACCCCTAATGTTAAGGAAACTGGTTCATAAAGTTGCAATAAATAGACAATCTGAGACCAAGTACACCAGGACATTATTCCCTCACCTGCACAATAATGGGATTATCCCCTGAGCCAATGAGATAGCGTGGGTTGCTCCAGACCAGCTCGCTGAAGGCCACCTCGTCGCCCTTCTCTACAGCTTTCCTCAGTTTGGCGTTCAGGTCCTGGGTGCGTGGGCTCTTGAAACTGTTGGCCCGCTCCCGGTTGATGGTATCAACCTCCATGCTGTCTGATGTGGAGAGGGAGAAGAAAGTGAAGTACAGGCACTGCTGTCAAAAAGTCCAAACACTGTTTAAGGCTGGTGTTCTCCATTCTCTTGGTTTTCTGTTTGTGTCAGATACCAATAACCAGACAAAACTTGGGAAGAATGATCTCCCCACTATATACACAGTGGATTAGTTGTCCTACCAAAAAAGATCGGCTTTGCACTGCTCTATCAGGCAATAAAAGACAGAAATGCAGAAAATTAGACAATTAACATGTCATGAGTTAAAAAATGTGGTCTTGCTTACAGCAATGATTCAAAATGCGACCATTTGAATCACTATCGGGAAACTCATGCAATGTTGTAGCCTTAGCATGATTATTTAAATTATACAGAGAAACTAAACAATTTACTCCAGTTCTGATCCTGCTGCTCTCTGTTGAGCATGTTTCTGAGTGCTGACTTTCTGGCCAAAAAGGATCAGTGTGCCATACCATGATGAAACCTAGATTGTACTATGTACTAATAAACAGTGGGTATTAAGCAGGGCTCTTTTTTTTTTTTTTTCTACTTACCTTTACTAATGACCAGGCCTGGTTTGACAGGAGATACACAGGGTGTACATTTGTTGGGAGAGGGGATATAGTCGCAGATCCCCTTAGCAAACTTCTCAGCATCCAAACGGTTGGGAAAGGCTTTGAAGCGGGCTCCCTTCATCATCTTAACAGCTTGAAGGGCATCTTTCTTATCTGTGTATACATGTGCTCTCTCTACAAAAACAAAAACAACACTAAAAATCAGCTTTTCTTTCCATTTTATTTTCACATGGCCGAGATGTCATGTTTCATTTCTTACAGTTTGTTAATGTGGCTTTCTAACTGGTGGTTGAAGGATTTTTTCCATCCTTTCTTTTTTTTCCCAGTCATATTTTGATGAGGATCTACAAAGTGCAATAAAAGCCTGCGCTGACAGGTTAACAATACCAGCATTGACTTTTGTGGTAGTTCAATATTAAAGGTGCGCTAAGTGATGTCACACATGTTTTAGACTACATTATTTGTTGTCACATACAGCAACAGCTCACTATCTGCTAGCTGCCTGTCCCCAGAACACACTGTAAAAAACATCTCCTCACTATCTGCTATCTGCCTGTCCCCTGAACACACTGTAAAAACATCTCCTCACTATCTGCTAGCTGCCTGTCCCCAGAACACACTGTAAAAAACATCTCCTCACTATCTGCTATCTGCCTGTCCCCTGAACACACTGTAAAAAACATCTCCTCACTATCTGCTAGCTTCCTGTCCCCAGAACACACTGTAAAAAACATCACTATCTGCTAGCTGCCTGTCCCCTGAACACACTGTAAAAAACATCTCACTATCTGCTAGCTGCCTGTCCCCCGAACACACTGTAAAAAACATCTCACTATCTGCTAGCTGCCTGTCCCCTGAACACACTGTAAAAAACATCTCCTCACTATCTGCTAGCTGCCTGTCCCCTGAACACACTGTAAAAAACATCTCCTCACTATCTGCTAGCTGCCTGTCCCCTGAACACACTGTAAAAAACATCTCCTCACTATCTGCTAGCTGCCTGTCCTCTGAACACACTGTAAAAAACGTCTCCTCACTATCTGCTAGCTGCCTGTCCCCTGAACATACTGTAAAAAACATCTCCTCACTATCTGCTAGCTTCCTGTCCCCAGAACACCCTGTAAAAATGCGGCCTCTGTAGATAGCCCAGGGTCTACAAACGGCAACAAAAACAAACCTGCACCTCGAAGCAAACACAACCAGTGTCCCAGCCAATAACGACAAGAAGTAACGTCACCCAACGTGGCTTAGAGCACCTTTAATTTGGATCAGTTCTCTATTCCAGAGAGTTCAGGCAGTCCTACTGAGTTGCTGCTTACCACAAAAGAAATACCAACAAATGTTTTCATCCCCTAAATGTGGCGGTCCAACTACAGCAGCAGAAAGTACTCTTAAACAAATACAGAAACTGGACAAACACAGTCGATATAAACAAACAAGCAACATGAAAATCTTTAAAAGGTGGACTTTAGCCTAAAGTCAGTACGGAGCCCAAAGTTGAACCTATCAAAGAAAATACTTAGGAGGATTTTTTTTAAGTCTGAGACAATGAGAAACATTGAAGAATTAACAAATAACATACATTAAGTACATTAACAAAATTGGTGATGATAAATTGACGGTTTTAATTTAAATTGAATCTACATATATGCATCATGTACGTTTCCACCCAGTAGTTACACAAGATGGAATCAACAACAAGTATTTGTTTCTAGTGTATTTATGTGATAGCAGACAGGTGAGGGGTGAAAGTTTGACTGTAAATTTAGACTGATGATCAATACATTGTATACTCTCCTCTCTCATTGAAATAATTCTGTGTGAAATGATGCTGGCTTTGCAGCTACATATGAAGTTGAGTTATGGTTTAAAAGGTAATTCTTTCCTACAATCATCTAAACCCTTTGCTGCGATTCCCAAATTTAAGACCACTTGGCAAGTGATCTTGAACTGTAATGTAACTTTTGCTAACGCTCAATATGTAACAGTGAAATTTGTAGGACACAACACAAAGTAACAAGCTGAGTCTGTCTTACCATTTCTAGCCAAAACATCCTCCCACAGTGGACATACGCCATAATAAAAGGTTGGGGACACCGGCTTTGAAGGGGTTTCTGTTTTGGACTGAGAGTTGATGCCTTCCGCAGAGCTGTTTGAGGCCGTCTTTACTGAGATCTCCTCTTCCTCTGGAGGGTTGAGACCCACACCGTAGCCAAAGTCCAACTCTTCGCTGGCAGCTTCAGTGGGGTTGCTGCTTGTTGCAGCAGTAGTGGGTGCAACAGCAGATGTGGCACATGACACAGATTTGGCGTTATCGGCAACAGAGGCTGCGCTGTCCGAGACGCCCGACAAAGAGGCGTTGTCCAATTCAGCGGAACAGCTCTCTGACCCGGCCAGGACTCGGGCTAACTTCCTCTCAAAGGTGGCTCGGGTGGTAGCGGTGATCGGACCGCACTTGACTTCTGCTCGGGCAAACTCCTCACGCAGTTCATCGGCACTCAGCCCCCTCAGCCTGCTCAGAACAGCCTCCATGCTTCAGCTCCCTACAACACACCACACCATACACTTCAGCAAATTTGACCAGCAGTTGTTGATGAACTAAATAATCACCGTGTAGGGAAATGTGATACTTGGGTCTCTTTTTAGTGGCCCAAATGTTTGCTGTTGCACATCAAGAATCATAATTGTGTTGTTTCAAATAATACTTTGGCACCGTTACCAAGTCAGAATTCTTCAAAAATTATTTCTTTAACTTGTGAATGTCAATTAAAAAGTACAGTTCTATGTAAGGCAAGGCAGCTTTACTTGTATAGCATATTTCAGCATCAAAGCAATTCAAAGTGTAGACTATAATAAACAGCTTCACTACATGACTTAGAAATAAGAACCATACATTCAGAAAGAACAATGTATGTAGACTCCTTTAAACAGTAACTTTATTTAGTTTGGTATTATTTAGCATACACTATAGCTTGGCCATCACTAATATTAGCAGATGAAGTGAGCTTAGTAGGTTTTTATTTCCACTACATATTCCCCATAGCCATCCATGCTGTGTATATTAATATAAAATGCCAGCTATCCTACAAGCTGCCACACATTGTCAAATACAATACAGACGGATTTTACCAACAACTTAACCCCTGCCCTTCAGTGGCAAGTATTTCCATGTAGGCTGCACAAATCTCTTGCATATCTAGCTCATGTGTATACTCAACAACTAACGTTACAAAGTCTTTTACAAATACAATGTATAATCCCTGTAATGAACTAAAGTTTCAGAGACCTTATCATACTCAACCACTAGACTTGGACTAGCATCGGCTAGCTAGCTTGCTAACCAACAAGTCATCTTTAGCAGCTGGGGAATGTGCCTGACATAGCTAGCATGAGGGAATCTGGCCAGATGAAAATCTAGACTGACAGAGTAAAGGACATAACTTTGGGCTGGAATATTATCGATCACAAATATACAGAAAACTGGATAAATTACAACAATATGAGTCGGTTCATTCGCATGATGTCACGCCCAAGTATGTAATTCGAGGTGGGTTTTCAGGCTGTAACGCAACAAATTTGATACGTCTTCGTGGTTTTAATGCCGATAAAAAAAAACTGTACGTGATGACATCTAGTAGCAAATGTGTCCCTATACTTACCAAGGAACATGTTTATTGAATATACGCGGATCTATGGGAAACCGTTATTAGTTTTACACAGATAAACTGTTGGATAGACACAAAGCTGAAGACGGTCTGGAATAGTCTCATTGTTTACAACATGTTCTGCGCATGCTCAGTTTAAAGGGAGGGCGCACGCTGCATTCCAGAACTGTGGGAAAACTCACATCAGACGACCTGAGGGTGACAGGCGCCGAACATAAAGTGAATTGTCACACCCTTTTAAACACTAAGCAGAGATAAATTAGATAGTTTGCAACCGGCATGTGACACTGTACTGACGAACGTCACTGCTGAACTCCGTTCACATGACCCAATGTGTCGTATCATGGCCGTATATTGTCAGTTATAATATTCTCATAAAACATCAGTCAAAATAACTTGCTGGTCCTTGAGGCTGACATAGTATGCACCTAATTTGCAAGTGTATGAAGTTACGATCAATAGCAAACTACTCGTAACATTTGCTGTTTAAAGCAATATCACAGCAAAAACAAAAGCTTTTCTTTAGACGGAGTCGTGCATGGCAATGAATTCCATTCTCACAAAACTGAGTTGTAACGTTACATTTCCTACATGTTCTTATAAAATTGAAAGCGTGTTTGGGAGAGAATGGATATCTGGGTTCATCACTGGTTGACGATAAAAACAAAACAGAAACCCAATAATTAAAAATGTATTTTGAGGACATCTCTTATATTTACGTACTTTCCCGAAGGCGTGAATGTAGCATCATGCTCTCCGCGACTATAGCTAATCAAAACACGATAACCTAGCAAACTCAGGTCCAGGTTTTTATGGTTAACATATTTACCTTCTTAAAATAAATGCGAGTGACATATTGGCGGAATTATTTTGGTGGTACAAACACAATGCCAAAATGTTTTCGTGTTGGCACAATTTCGCGTTTGCCGGCCAATTCAATCAGGCATTTAAGAGGCAAGCCAACAGCAAGACGTGACGTTTCTCAAGATATTCGTACAGAAACTGAAAGCAATCGTTTACCAAAACAGTTCACTGTCCGTTAAAAGTGGAAGGAAAGACAGAGTGACGTCCGTTAGCTACTCAATTCAACTCAAAAGCATGCTAACGGTCATTGACTTAACGTCGGGGTTATATTCGCAATAAGAACCGTCTCGCTCTACATTATCCCTTAGTTAGCTACTCGCCACTTAGCAAGGCAAGACGCTATTCACCCAAGCCACCGGTTAGCATTGACGTACAGTAAGAACGTTTTTTGTTGTATTTTTACCGAACACACCTATCGCAGTTAACTGTAATACACTGGTATATATATAATATTATAATTTTAATAGTGCCCACCTCCTCCTCACTCCCCGGCTAACGTTACTGTGCTATGTGTCTTCTTCTTCTCACCGCGATGGTTTCAAAATGCAGAGTGAGAGGACCCGGTTCAGTCTAACATAGTGCCTGAACAAAAGTACGCCTTAAACGTGGTGAAGACAGAACTTGGACATATTTATCAAATCTTTTGTTGCGTCGACAACATATAATGAATGAGCATAGACTACAAAAACAGATGAATAGTGCAATTTTATGATAAATACAATCACATCTCCCAACACAAATGTTAAAACAGGAATGAATAAATTCCAACCTTTGAAAAATAAGAAGCAGATACAGCCAGGTATTGAGCATATGCATTGTGCGCTGGCGCCAAAGCAAACGTTATTACAGACTACCTAACGTTAAAGTAAAAGGTAGTTTGGAAGATTTTTTTTCAGAACACAGTATATCAATATATTTGTTAGTTGCCTCAGTATGCATTCTCCTCAAAATATGTATTGTCCCTTTGGAAATTTATAATAATTACAATGAAGGATACAAAAAAGTGTGGCAATGAGCACCAGCACAGCAACTGCAGCACAGTTACACAAGTTACTGAACCATTCAATGACCCCTTTACACTGAAACGTTAGTGCAGCTGTACCAGAATTACTATTGGCTTTGATTTATAGTATGCATTTGATATTTTATATTTCATCTTTGTTACACTATTAAACAATTATGACTTTACAATCATACAAAAAGGAAATTAATTAATATATTAACCTCTGGAAACAATTAACTTATCCCAATACCTATGAAACAGCCATAAAACAAGTATAACATCTGATTCAGTGGTAGTCAATTTTAGTAAATACAATATGTACCAAATGTAACAGAAAATGAACACATCTGATTGCACGTGCTGTTAGAAGTAGTAAGATTTCTGCTTCATTGTAAAACTTTCCCTTCCCGTCAGTTACGTTTTTGATCTAGTGGGCAATGTCAGTTGATGTGACCACGTGTTTTCCTTTTTTTATACAATAAACCATTCTTCAGTAAGGATTTGCACACACATACAATATCACATGTTACATCTTGCACACCCTCAGCAGAAATATGTTCATTCAAACATAGTACTTTACAGCATACTAAAGATTGCTTAAGGCTTTTTTGCATACAAATGACTGCAGTCCATGCTAGACAAAACACCTCCATATATAACTGAGATTCATGTTTTTAAGAGTAAGAACCCAAGGTGATATGGTTACAACAAATGTAAGAAACACTGCTTTTTAACAAGAGGCAATACAAAAAAACTGACCACAATTATGCATGACTTTTAACTTAATGAAAAGGAATGATGTTTCATCATCAACTGCTTAGAAACCATGTGGATGTGTAACCACGCCAGTTAAATCATAGATGAGCTACTGCTCATCTTGTACACAGGCACAAAGAAATGGAAGAACAGTTCATAGCCAGTCTGGTGTCACCAAAAACACTTTCTGAATCAATGTCAGCCATCATACTGCAGCATTCAAAGCCAGTGCTTTCATTTTTATAAAGACAATGCTGACTAAATCACTTTTAAACAACAAAACTGCCAATTGAACAGGGAAAAACTGATTAGTTAAACAGTCCATACTAGATCATGTTTGTATGATAACAAAACTAAAGATGGGGGATCCTCTTGAGAAGCTGTCAGATTTCTAATTCATTAACTCAAAATAAATAAATGTGACAATAGCATAACAAAAAATATAAACAGCTGTCAAATAAAGAGGAAAGAATAAAGCTATGGTATATAAAGTATTACTCTGCGAAAGCACTTCTGTGCTGATGGGAGAATGCCAAATGTTGGCAGCAATTGTTAAGAAAAGAGAAAAGGGAATTAGGGGCTGAAAAGTGCCTTTGTGGATAAAACTCCACTCTCCCTCTAACGGCCTGAGAAAAGTTCTTCGGTTATGACTGCTGCTGTTCTGCTTCATTGTTATTTTCTACCACTATGTTGAGCGGCGCTGATGGTTTGGAGATGTTGTTTTCAAGCTCCAGTTGAGCCAGTCCCTCCTCTGCGTTTGTCCATGAGCTCATTGACTCATGTACGGTTACTGTGTGCTCCTCCATCTGTCTTTGGAGGCTGTCCATCTCCTCTCTGAGAGAGGAAAAAAAGAAAGAAAACATTACAAGTATTCTGGCATTTGGACAGCTCCTCAGCATTACACAACAGAAAACTTCATGTCTGTAAGGGGATCATGTTAACAAAAAGCCCGTTGGTTAGAACAATAGGCTTACTTGAGCTGCCGTAGACAGTTGTGTAGGTTGTTGAGGGGCTCTTTGTTGACAGACGTTGATGGTTTTAGCAACTCATCCAACAGGGAGGCAGGCACTGGGCAGTCAGGTATCTTAACTGGTGTCACTGGGTTGGATGGGTTCCCCTCACTCTTCAGCTCCATGCGCTGCTGCTCCAACAAAACCATTATTTTAGGGATGTATTTGCAGCTTAAGCAAGCATTTCTTATTTGGATTTAAATTTAAAACATTGGACTTTATATCTTTCTTAAAAAGAGAGGATGCTGTTTTTTAAGCATTGCTAATAGAAATGACTGGGTAAACGCCCGATTTCTAAAACATAGCCAGATCTCATGCTGTCCTTGTATAATGCTAAAAACACTGACATGTTATGTTTTCAAATTGTGTGCGATGATAGGAGATATTTATACAAATAAATCTTAATATTTAAAGTATCAAAATTATACTTTCAGTGCTCATTTCTATAGTTGTTGAATGAAAAACGTGTTTCTAGAGTGTTTGGTCTCACTAACTCAACGATGAGCCGCGATATTCCTTTCTGAGCGTGAAGCGGATAGAGAGCAATGATTCAGTTCATACGCTCTCTGTCTTGATGATCGTTCTTTGCTTCTTTATGGAGCATGGAGGAAGGGTATACAATCACAGTGGAAGCCATACAAATAAAAACATATTCAAAGTATCTGAAAGCCTTCTTGCCAAGACAGAGTGACTTAACACTTGAGCCCGACCGGTCTACAAGTAGGTTTCCCCAAAATTTAAAAAGGGTGTTGTGGCTAAAAAGCCTTTGAAAAAGCACTAGAACGTTCACAGTGAGGTATAAGACGCCTTACCTTCCTTAGACGACTCTGTTTGAAGTCCTGTTTGAGCTGCTGGTTCTGCAGTAGGACAGTCTTCATGCTGTTCCTCAGCTCACACACTTTGGCCTGCAGCATGAACTTGTCCTTCCTGGTGCTGTTCAGCTCGTCCTGCACCGACTCCAGCTCCACCTTGATGTTCTGAGACAGAGAGGAATTTTTGGAAGTTATAAAAGGGAAGGTGGAGGTGATGACATACATACTGTACAGAAATAACCACAGTGCTCAGCTCACCCTTTGTCTCCTTCTAGACACTAACTGTTCACTTTTAGAAAATAGTGACATTTTCTTTTATTTTTTTGGTTAACAATTTTTTAAACATACAATTTGCAACATAAGTTATCATCTACATCTAGTTAAGCAGCAAGCTTAGTGTCCATTATTTTTTTTTACAATCAAGTGAATACTTGCCTGTAGAGCTCTCTGTAGGTTGTCCAGTTCCCTGTGTTGACACTGCTCCATCAGCTCCAGCTGCTGCTTCTGAGCCTCAATCTCCCTCTGCCTCTGCTCCACCTCCCACTTCAGGTCCTCAACCTGAGCCAGTTAATGTTAGACATCAGTGTCACTGAGAGTTGTTCACGAACAATCGCTGGCGCAAACAGATATTAGAGAACTGGAAGCCTAAAACTCTTCATGAAATCCCAGGACAATGATAAAAGACTACACAGTCAAATGGTGTGATATAATCAATTCAGGTTAAATACTACGAATCATAACAATATTAAACATAATCATAGTCTTTACTTCAGAGACAAACGTTATAATGCTCGCCTAGCTGCTAGCGTGACACACCCGCATACTCTGCTTCTGACTGGCTAGTAGTCCTTACCTAAGTACTGTCAGGACACGCCCTCATACTCTGCTTCTGACTGGCTAGTAGTCCTTACCTAGGTACTGTCAGGGCCCTCATACTCTGCTTCTGACTGGCTAGTAGTCCTTACCTAGGTACTGTCAGGACACGCCCTCATATTCTGCTTCTGACTGGCTAGTAGTCCTTACCTAAGTACTGTCAGGACACGCCCTCATACTCTGCTTCTGACTGGCTAGTAGTCCTTACCTAGGTACTGTCAGGACACGCCCTCATACTCTGCTTCTGACTGGCTAGTAGTCCTTACCTAGGTACTTTCAGGGCACACCCCCATACTCTGCTTCTGACTGGCTAGTAGTCTTTACCTAAGTACTTTCAGGGCACGCCCTCATACTCTGCTTCTGACTGGCTAGTAGTCCTTACCTAGGTACTGTCAGGACACGCCCTCATACTCTGCTTCTGACTGGCTAGTTGTCCTTACCTAGCTAATGAGCATGTGCGACTCCCAACAAAGATGGGATAGAAGTGCCATACCTCACTCTGTAGCTAAAACAGAGAGCTCAACACACAGTGTGAAAAGAGGAGCTGCAACAATGTGCAGTACAACAAAAACATGGTGTTTTATGAAAATTAAACCATGTAAACCTATTCAGATGTAACCTCTTAATACAATTATGAACCTGAAAAGGAGCATACTATCAGCACTTTAAACTACCATTATCATAATCAGCTAAATATTCTAGTCAGTCTCTGACCTCTTGGTTAGTGAGCGGCTGCTTGGCCAGTTCCTCTTCCAGTTGTTTCTGGAGGATCTGGAGCTGGGAGTGGGCCTCAGCCAGCTCTTCTTGGAACCTGGAAACCTCCTGAGTGTGCAGCTCATCCTGAGCCCTGCATGGTATAAATGAGTGCTAATGATTTACTGTGCAACTGCTACAGATTTTGCAACACAATGTTAGATTTAAAAATAAGTCCTATGCTTAAAATTACTTTATTCTTAAATAAGGGGTCTTCAACATTTTTAGGCCAAGGACCCTTTAGCTGAAAGGGAGAAGGAGCAGGGACCCCCTGCTACATATGGTATAAAATTAAGTTGCAAATTAAACTGGGCCTACAATAATGTGTTGGACGGCCCGGGGTGACCTAAAGTCTTTACACAATATAATATACACATTCATACATCATGTTTTAAAGATACATACAGCACAGTGAATCCTTAAGACAAATTGTATCTGCGGAAGGCTACCTTACCTACAGGCCAGTAGCCTGTCAATGTTTTGAAAATAATATTAAAATAAAAAAATAAAAAAAAAAAATCACATTGGGCCAATTTATCTTTGCCATTAATATGTTGGACCCATGCTTATGTATATTGTCAGACATACAGTATATTACCTTTTTTTTTTTTTTAAATAATAAAACAGTAACTCAGTGGCTAAGGGTCCCGGACCGCCTGTTGAAGATACCCCGTCTTAAACAAATACATGCACATACTGTAGTTTGTGGGATTCACTCTGCATAGCTTTGACCAGGTCCTCTTTGGCCTGCAGGTCCTTCTTGATCTCCGACAGTTCCAGCATAGCTGCCCTGTAGTGCCGTTTGCTGTGGGCTGCTTCAGCCTTTGCTGCTGCCACCTAAAGGACACATCGTCAGGATCACATCAGTACAGCCCGAGACAAACCCCCGGAAAATCAATAGCTCCAGAAAAGCTACCTGACTTACTATACATACATTCATGTCGCAACTCAGCTGTTTAACTTGTATAATTCTTATTGTGCCAAGCAAATGGTCTCAAAATAAATATTTAAATATATTCAAATTCAAGTGACAGACTCTTCGGAATTTCATTTTGAAAGTCAAAATGAAAACGATGAGCATACTGCATTCTGATGTACGGCTTAGAGCTCCTACCTGTTCTTTCAGGTCATTGACTTTGGTTTTCTCTTTTTCCAAGGCAAGCTGTAGAGTTTGAACCACCTGCTTCATTTGCTGGTCCTCCTCCTCTTTACGCTTCAGAACAGCTTGAACCTGTAAAAAAAGGATAAATGGGAAAACAATGTTCTGTTACATTATTTTTTTTTTTTTAAAATGTATGATATCACAACTAAATGTTTCTATTCAGGCATACAGGAGCACTTTACAACACAGGGGTAAATAACATTATAAGAAGGAAACTCATTTTTTTTACCTGTAAGTTGAGCTGGACAAGGTCCGCCTCTCTCTTAGCTAAGGCAGACTCTAAAATGTTGGAATGCTCCCGTAGTGTGTTGTGGGACTGTGCCAATCCAGCCAATTTCCCTTTTTCATGTTCCAGCTCGAGTGCTAGCTTCTTGTTGGCATCTTCCAACTTTCGAATCCGCTTCTTGAAGCATCGGGACTCTTGAAGCTGTGAAATCAATTCATGTCATCGATACAAAATAACAGATGAACTGAATGATGATAGAAGTGTAAACATACTCCTTATACCATATCAAATGCAGGAAACAATCATTTCCCTTTAGACGTAAAGAGCAGTTCTGTTAAAAAAAAAAAAAAAACAAACACATATTGCCACAAACTGATGATTGTTCACCTCATCTTCGAGCTCCATGACCTTCTCCTGGTAATCCTCCAGCTCGGTGGAGGTGAGGGTGATCACTTCCTGCAGCTCCCTCTCCAGCATCGTCTTGCTGTTGCTCACAGCCTGCAGCTCAGCCTGCAATGCCTTAATCTTCTCCTGCATGACAAATAAAAAAAAACAAACATATTATTTCATTATGTTTTAGTTAAGTCAACAGGTGCAAATATTAAGGATAATTCACAATGAAATGACAAATATCTGTAGGTTAAAAAAAATACGAGTCAAGGACATAGGTAGACGGAGAGTTTTCTATTGATGTTTTTAAAAAGTCCTTGTTTCAGGTGGACAAAAACTATAATTAATCCTCATTCAGACTATGATGATGCATTTACAGTACAACAAGCTACCTGCATGACTTTTATCCACAGCACTATGGAACAATGGCCGCATAGGTTTTCAACGAGGCTGGCATTAGTGGGAATCAAACTTTAAGCTGGAAGTGGGCTTTAAAGGTCCCATGGCATGAAAATGTCACTTTTAGTTTTTTTAACATTAATATGAGTTCCCTCAGCCTGCCTATGGTCTCCCAGTGGCTAGAAATGGCAATAGGTGTAAACCGAGCCTGAGTTGGTCAAGGCCACTCCCTCACCCTCCACCATGTTTTTTTACTACTTTGTATTTTGCACAATAAAAATAGTTTAGATTCTGTAAATGTTTCATGCATTCTCCTTCATATAATGTTATTTTTTGGGCATTTTTTAAAAAGACAGGACAGCTGAAGAAGTGGGGAGAGGGGGAACGACGTGCAGCAAAGGGCCACAGGTCAGAGTCTAACCCGGGCCCGCTGCATCGAGGAGTAAACCCTCTATATATGGGCGCCCGCTCTACCAACTGTGCTATCTGGGCGCCCTTTCATATACCGTTATTGTACATGTATATACAATATTATATGTATATACAATAACGCATGCAAACCCTTTAGTAATCAAAGCTTTTAGTAAAGATTGTTACATTGAAATGTTTCTTATTATATTCTGACAGTACTGAACACTGACAGTAATATTAAGACATTTTAAACCTATATAAAGACCCAGTCAAGCAAAAGAAAAAAAATACCGTGATATACCGTGAAACTGCCAGAATCTTAAAAAATAACGTAATATAAATTTTTGGTCATACCAACCAGCACTACTAACATTGATGCCTTTCCTTATACTAATAGCCAGAAACTTCACACCAAACTATACATTGTAGCAGTGAATTCTTCAAGGAATGGCAAACGTCTGGCAGATTTATACAGCACCTGTAAGGCCTGGCTGTGTTCCCCATCCGACACCTGGGCCTTGAGTTTGACCAGCTCTGCCTCGGCCGTCTCCTTGTCAGCCAGAGCTTCTTGGAGCCTTCTACTCAGGATGCCCACAGCGTTCTCGTATGCCTTGTGTTTGGCCTTCATCTCCTTCTGAGCACTGGTCAAATCTGTCCCCAGCCGCTTCACGCGCACCTTCTGCTCTAAGATGGCCCTTTTAGATGCAGATAAGAAATTAATGTAAACATGTCTATGAAATCAGGTCGCTCTGACAGCAGACCATGCATTTCAAAATAAGATGTAGTATTCATGACCAAATACCTCAATCACGATACTGCAACGATAATTGTAGGGTTGACAATTGGTGCTTTCACAAAATATACTGTATATACTGTATTATTAATTTTTTTAAAGATTATTTGTTGGGCATTTATGCCTTTATATGATAGGCAAGCTGAAGATTCGAAAGGGAAGAGAGAGGGGGAATAACATGCTGTAAAGGGCTGCAGGTCAGAATCAAACATGTGGCCACTGTGGCAAGGACTGAGTCCAAGCACATGGGGCACATTCTAGACCAGGTGAGCTACCCAGGCACCCCTTCACAAAATATTTTACCAATGGAATTTGAGATAAATAATCATCAATGATGTGGAGATCAAAAACTGTATAAGAAATGCCCTTTATTTATAATTATAAATAGCCCTTGATAACAGAGATATGCACCATGGTCCAAGTCATTACTGTTATAGTCATTCAAACTCTCCAAATCTCTATGCAGCAGATGACTCACTTTTTGGCTTCTCCCTCCATTTGCTCCACCTGTTTCCTCAGGCCTTCGTTTTCTTCAGTCACTGCTGCTAGCTGGTTGTGATCAAACTGTAACGACTGGAGTGGGAGAAAAACAGAATACTTCACGTTACATTAGGACCTAGTGTTTACTTACACCCGCTTATACTACATCCAAAACATTAGCTCTACTTTTATTGTTAAGGTACTTTGTAATTACATTTGATAAGAAATATTGACCAAATGAAAAGACGTTTAATTACCTGGACCTGAGTTTCTAGCTGATCCCTTTCTGTCTGAATGGCTTGCAGATGAGCCTCCATGTTGTTCATTTGCTCCTGGACTCTGACCACCTCCTTCTGCAGCCGGGCCTGCTCCAGCTCGGCCTTCTGCTTCTCCCCCTGAATGCCCAGTAGCTCCTGCTTTAGGTCCTTCACCTCCACCAACAGACGCTTTTTGGTGGACTTGAGCTCACTGATCAACTGGTCTTTGGAGCTGGCGTCCCGACGGTAGGCTTCTACCATCACCTGTAAAGTCAATAACTGTGTGTCTAATTAACGAAGGGAGCGTTCTAGCCTTTTAAGGAGAGCAAGTAGTCATGTTCCTATTTGTCTTTCCTGAGACAGCAGGTGAAATACTTTCCACAAAACAATGTATCTACAGTGCAGAAGAGAGGGCTGAAAACATGATTTGAATCCCACACTGCATCGGCTATATATAAATATCAATTGATAAAAGATAGGAGTGAACTTGCAATGCAGAAAAGTAAGAAAAGAGCAACGTTTGTGTTCTTTGTGCCTTAAAGAACCTGCAATTGAGCACTTTTCTACAAACTAAAAATGAACAAAGAATCTAAATACCCCATCTTTCCCCTTTCCCACAATCCTGTACATCTTTAACAAGTAGTTTACCAGTCATGCTACAGTACCTCACACATCCCTGTCTTTCCATTCATGAAGTTACTTTATAATGCAGATTTTTCTTCTTTACAACAAGAGATACACTAAATAAGCTTGTTCTGAAAGCAGCCACTGGTACATTTTGATGGACCAAGACGAATGTGCATGCACGAGTCTGAAGGGTCTATAAAAACTTGAGTCCAATACAATACAATTCACATTTCTGTCATTCTGTCAATAAACACCACCCTCTTTATTGTAGCCTTTGATACAAAATGAGCAGCAACCATCATTGCTCAATCCACGAGGCGTGTCAACAGCACTCTTCTGAGATGACAGCCATCTGGCTCTACAATACATCCTCCCACGACAGCACCAGCTGGCAGATTTTATAAATAATATAAAAACTATTATAAATGTAAGCCAAGTCTACAGTCTACACTGGATACCACACGCTACCCAGTAAAAGAGAGTGGTATACAATGTCACATATACTGTAAAAGCAAAGGAGATGACTTACCTTCTGTTGATGGAACTGCTCCTTCAGTTTCTGAGCTTGTTTCTTCAGGGAACTGTTTTCTTGTTGAAGAGTTTCTATCTGTAACAAAGACAAATGGCCTTCATTACTCACTACACCGTGGTGGTGGAGAGGTAAAGAATGGATGCAAAAAGCTACTTGAAATAGGTTTAAATTCTTGAATTTCACTTTTTAAACTGAATGGAAAACACACACTTTCATCAAAAGGGTGACAAAAAGAGAGAGTTTTAGAAATGCAAGACTAGGGCTAACCAAGTCACTAGCAGCTCAGCAATTCCAACAATGCTTTATGCCAAAAGAATTGCTGCTCCCCATGACTAAGAACGTTTTTAACCATAACATGTGTAACTCAAGGTGTCACTACAAATGTAGACAACAGAATAATGAAGGAATGTCAATAGTTGGTGCTAAGTCCCTGGTAATGGGTTTGATCCCGGTTATATTTCAATGCCATTATCTTTTGTTGGTGTTTTCATTTTTCCACCTTCCACCTGTATCATACCTGATTAGCTTTGACCTGGACATCCTGCCTGAGCTGATCCAAGATATCTGAAGCCACCAGGACATCCTCTCCGAGCCGCTCAGCGTCGTCGTCGAGTTGGCTCTTGTCGGCGCGGGCTGCCTGCAGCGCCACCTCCAGGACAATCTTCTCGTTCTGGAGGTACTGGATGTTGTCGTCCTTGCCGCTGCTCTCTGTCTGCAGCTCGGCGAGCTGGGCCTCCAGCTCCAGGTAGCGGGCTTCCAGCTGGTTGATGGACTGCTCTTTGGTGTGCAGGTTCTCCTGAGTGGTGGTTAGCTGGCGCATCAGCTCCAGATGCTCTTTCTGAAGTGACTGCAGCTGCACATCCTTCTGGGAAAGGGTCAACTTGGCCTAAGAGGGATAGCGTGTGAAAGGCGGTTTAGAGTAGAGTACAATACAAATATGACTGCCCATACAAGGTGGAAAACCTATGATTTGACGACCTGCTCAAGTTCCCTTTCCAGGGCACTGGCGGTGTTGGCCAGTTTAATTAAGCGTTCTCTCTCATCCTCAAACTCCTCCAGTTTGTGCTGCAGATCATCCTCCACCATGTTCTTTGCATCCTGGATCTGCTTATAAGCAGCTTCCTGGGTCAGCATGTCAGCCTAAGTCACAGACAATAAAAGGTTTTACACAATATGCCAGATTAATTGAAACAAAAGAAAACAATAATACCTCATTTTAGTCCTGGTTATTTAGAAAAGCCTGCTTTTATCTAAGGTCCTTACTAAATAAAAACCTTAGGTTTTGGTTGTTTCCTATACAGACTTTACAAACCTGATGTTGACATATTCAGAAAAAAGATGTTGGAGGAGAGTATACCTCAATGCTCTGCAGCTGAACAGCAATACGCTCTTTATCTTTGATCGAGCGGTGTTGGGTTTCGGTGAGTTGGTGCGACAGAGTCACATTCTCCAGCTTCAGATGTTCCAGGACACCAATCTGAGTCATCTGTCCAGCCTGGGCGAGATAAAAAAAACAAAAAAACAACAAAGTGTCATGTCAACTCTCGTCTGACAAATGTTAAGCCCTTTCTTTTTTGTTGGACGTTTTATTCATGCATTTGCAAATCAAATCCAAAAAAAAATACATATTGTATTCAGCACACACAGTTAATCATTAGTTACTGAAGCATATTCCCCTCTCAAAGGCATGAGCTCCTTCCTGTGAACTAATTCTACTCAAAACACAACAGAGGTCTCAGACCAGTTAAGTGTAAAAGGGACAATACAAGTTAAACCTATACCTTAGAGTGAACTGTGCCTAATTATATTACAAATGTCAATCCCCTGATAAAAAAAAACAACAAACAGCATTAGCATCAACTTTACCTGCATGTTGGCCATTTCATTTTGCAGTCGTACTCTTGCCTCCTGCGCCACTGCTAGCTGCTGCTGGTACCACTGCCTGAGCTGCTGAAGAGAGTCAATCTCGGCCTGGGATGTCTTCATTCGGCTCTGCAGGGTGCTGCGCTCCAGCTGGACCTGTTGAAGCTGGCTCTGAAGACCACCCATCTGCTGACGCAACTCCTGGACTGCAAACGTGAAAGACAAAAACATCTTATTTTAACATGAGTGTGAATATGCCATGTTGGGGTGTTTGCCAATATCATATTGGGTGTTCAAAAAACATAAGCACAAATCAAGAAAAGATTTGTACAATATTCAAGACCATACAACAGCATAATAACAAAATAAATACACTATAAATGAAATAAACATATGTATAAATGATCTCCACAAGCCCATCATACACGTCTCTAATAGCAAAAAGCTTCTTGGAGCCCTCCATAACCTCCAGTACCTTGCCCATTTCCTTGTATAGACATCCAATCTAGAAAAATGTTTATATGACTTTTTTTTTTTTTTCCAATGCCAATCTCACAACACCACTCTTGAATTAGCCGCACGCCTTCATTCCATACTGGAGGTTCATTATCTCAAAGCACAATTAGAGATTGAGAATATTTATTGTTAAGCTCAGCTCTTTGGGTCTCCGTCACTCACCTGTATTGTCTCTTGAGGTTACAGTGCTTTGCATCTCCTCCACCTTCCCCATCAGCCTGTTGTATTGGTCTTCGGCCACCTTCAGGTCATTGCTCAGAGAAGTCAGACTGGCATTCTTGCTCTCCAGACTGCCCTGGAGATCCACCATGGCCTTCTCCAGCTGGCTGCAGTTTTGCCGCAGTGTGGCAACCTCCGTATTGAGGGTGCTTTGCTTCACCTGGCTGAGCTGAGCCTCCTCCTTCTTAGCCTGCAGCTGGGCATTCACTGTAGCGAGCTGGGCCTGAAGCTCAGTCTTCTCCTTGAGAGCCTGGAGGAAAGAACAGCATACTCAGCACTTACACCCCAATTATTCTTGGTTTCCAACATAGTTTAATCTGGGCGGGAAAATTGAAAAAAACATTACGCTAAATTGAATCTTTTTGAATGCTGTGATAAATGACATGGCATTATATAGCAACACCTTTCTGTATAATACAATCAATTTGTCATGGGAAGTCTTTACAACTTATTTTATATGAAACTGTGAAAGACATGTTGATAAGACTATGCAGTTTTTGAGGGTGTAGTTTATAATGGTACTGTATTAGATGATTTTAATGGTTTTTGTGTTATTTGGTCCACTCCTGTACAAAATATTCATGGTTGGGAGATTTGTGACAAAGGAACAGAAAATATGAGAGTGAAATCAAGAGGTTATATTACCTGATTGGCTTCAGATGACAAAGATTCCAGCTGACCCTCCAGTCTCATTTTCTCTTTCAACACCTGCAGCATATCATCATGGCCCATCACTGAACTCTCCAAAGAAACACTGCAACAAATGTAAACAACATTAGTGCTCTGATGATTAATCATTTAGTTGATTGACAGAAAATTATAATAAGTTACATAATCAACTAATTGTTTCAAGTAATCTAGAGCAACAAACACAACAGCCAAACAATTGTGAGTTTCAGCCATCAATGTGAGGAACTGCAGTTCTCACCAAGCACTATCTCAATGCAATATTGGCTTAAATTTGGCTGTAAACACAACGTTAATATCTAGAATTGTCGACTGTAGTCATTATTTGACAGAGGTGGAAAGAGTACAAAAAAAATCTACTAAAGTAAAAGTATTATTACTTTAATGAACTTTTACTTCAGTACAAGTAAAATTACCAGAATAAAAACCTACTCAAGTAAAAAGTAGCTTATTGAAAATATAATCAGAGTAAAAGTTAGTTTTTAACAGTGGGTGGATATAAACCTTTTTATATTTATACTTTTATATCTTATTTATACTTTTACTTATTTACATCAGTCTTTTGCGATCTGATGAGGGCACAAAGCCGAATTTAGTTTGTTGACATATACTTTGCCAAAGCAACGCTGCAAAAGAACATTAGTTTTATTTTTTTACTCTTTTATTTAGTAACAGATGTGATTTAATATTTAGCAAAGTACAATACTTTAAACAAAACATACTTAAGTATAAATAGAAGTACAGATTTCAAAAAGTAAAATTACACAAAAAAAAAAACTACACAATTACAGTAACATGAGTAATTTGTTACTTTCCACCTGTTGTTATTTTTTCTGTCATGTAATGTACTGTCAAGTACCTGCTGGAGAAGCTGTCCCTGCGGCTGCGAGGCTCCGCAGTCCCTTCTCTCTCCCGCTCCAGCTCCAGCAGGTGCTGCTCTTCACTGGCTGCCTGCAGCACCTCCTGCAGGGAGGGGAACTGACCCATGGCCTCGGGGGCAATCTCCCTCCCCTCCACCGTGTAGGGCCCCAGCTGCCTTTCCACTGCTGCCGAGAGCATCCCAACTGTCCCCCTGGTAGACACGCTGCTGTAGGATGAGCTGTCGCTGTCGTTGCCGTCATTCCCGTGCCTTGTTCCCGATTCACTGCCGTCAATTTCGGAGACATTGTCCCCGACTTGGAGAAAAGCACCGGGCTGTGCCTCTGTCTCATATCGGCTGCCCTCCGACGTCACACTGAACTCAGACAAAGTGGACACTGAGCTCATGGTGGACTGGAGGGTGCTCATGGCGTTGTCTGCTGTTCTTACTCCACCTCCTGCTCCACCTCCTCCACTATCATCATTCCCAGGAGACTTGTAGTCAGCCAATGAGTGGATCTTGCTCGGCCGGGGTGATCTGGACTTTCTCTCCTTGGAAGGGGGAATTCCCAAACTACCCAGTTTGGGACCCCGGGGGACACTGGTCCTCAGGAAGGAATACTCCGTTGTCATGGCAACAGTGTTGGCCCTGGGTAGACCCTCAGGATGTAGCATGAGCTCTGGGTCCAGGGTGCTGAATGGCCTGTTCTTGGGGGTGGTGCGGTGAGACTAGAAACAGAAAGAGATAAACCATGGTACTGCCAATGTGATACAATCTGACAACAAGGTTGCTCAGCTTAAAAAAACAAAAAACAGTATAAAATATTTAATTGGAAATAGCAATGACAGAAACTATAAAGAACAAAAACACAAATATAGGGCAATCTGGAGCCAATGTTGCTCCAATGTTGTGGCCTCAATTCCTGATAAACTGTTTATCTTCTGGGTTACATTTTACAAGAAAACAGCATGTTTAGCAGCCAACTTCAGCTGAGAATAAGTCCATAAGCATGAAGCACAAACTGAACGCCACATATACAGCATTAATAAAATAGATAGTTGTCTAATGGTAGAAATGTCATGTTAATGATGCAGAAGCTGCTGAAACTGGATTTCAAAACATGAGGACTTTCAAGGGAAAAACAGAAGAAGAGTTTGTGCTGTCCATAACCTGACAATTAGTCCATTCACTCACCCTCTCCTTATGTCTCTGCACTCTGTACTGTTTGAGCTGCTCCTCCAGACGCCGGCGAGCCTCCAGGCGAATCTTCTCCTCATTCTCCATCTCCAACGAGGGCTTCTGGTTTGCTAAAGAGAAAGTATGTTAGACCAACTGCACCACTACACTACAGCTCTTTATTTACACAAGACCTGGTTTTACATGACTGTAAAAGTTGAATCCTAGCAATGAGCTGTATGTTGTATTATTGATTCAATGCTTATACTATATTGTTGTTTGATGGTGAGGAATGAAGCTGCCTGGAATTCTGTCCTCACAACGCAATAGTAAACAAATTATTCAAATTGAAATTTCCTATCTTTCACCCTGGGCAGGAAACATGTTTTTGGTACAAGCCACGGTGACCAGTAATCCACAAACTGCACCGCAACATTCTCCATTACCGCAACATTGTTACCATTCACCTGACAGCTACTGCGTATTTTTAGAGCAGGCGACAGTATGAGTGTTGCAGTACATGTTAACATCGAACGGGTGCCTAGTCCATTTGCTTGGTTAGTGCACATGTATATGAAAAACTTTACAGCTATGCTGCTAGTGTTGCCAATATTGCAATGACTTAAATGAAGACATTGGATCAGTCATGTTCATGTGCAACCAAAAGAGATGCTATAGGAATTTTCAAGTGCCACCAACAAAGTAACATGCTAGAGGGATTAGTTCCGAAATGCAGTCATTAGTCCATTCAGTGTTCCAAGAAGCACCCACACCAAATTCTAATCAAGCAATCAAATGTCTATGCGAATTGAGGAAAGTGGGTAGACTCAAACAACTAAAAGAAAGTACTACTGAACCCTTGTGCTTACATAATACACAGACAAAGAGAAGGGAGTTAAAACGGATGTGTACATGAGCCAAAAAAAGCAAAACATCCCACAGCAAAATGGGGTTAAAATACAGGCGGGTATACAGGGGGCATTCACTCCACACAAGTTTATGCTTACACAATTGAGTCTCCTGCATAGGCATACTGAGTCTGAGGGACTGCAATGAATCACCCTTGTGAACCGTGATCTCAGCACTAGCCCCCTGAGACTTCTCTAGCATCATGGGTGGTAAAGCAGCCAAACCTGGGGAGGGCTCTTGGGTCTGGGAGTTGACAGGGGAGCTGGTGCTCTGGGAAGGGGGTGTCGGAGACAGGGACCCATTTATATGGGTCGTCCTTGCAGCACTCAAGTCCTCTGCCAGTCCGTTTCCATTTGGCATTGCATCTAAATTGACAGCACCTGAAAGAGAAGGGGGAAGAGAAGCCCTGAGGAATTTGACAATTAGTCATGAGAAGTTATTGTGAACTAGACTGCAAAGTGAAAATTATCTGTACTTACGGCATTTTTACGACTACATGGTATCTCCTCGACTCGCCTGGACTCTACTTTTTCGGTTATCCATTACAAAAAAAGTCCCCTTGTACCTGCTAACAGGTACTTTTTTTAGTACTACCTCCATTGAGATTCCAAGCGAGCTAAGGCGATACCAAAAGGTGACGTGAAAACCTGCAGACTACTGACTGGTTGGAGAGAATTGTCACTATTCACTGCATCATCATTGCTAGCGACAGACGGGGAGGGGGGTGTCCTGAACAAACCCGCAGTGTTTTTTTGCTGCCTCCAGATTCTTCTCAAACTAAATTTGTCTTCTAGCAAACAGCCACATGCAGAGAATCAAAAACAACACCTTCCACGTTCTGTGTGTGTGTGTGTCTGTGTGTGTGTGTTTGTGGCATTAAGTCACGGCAGTTTGCTGCTATGACGACCAGCCACGTTCACCTCACGCACGAGGAAGTACTAATCTGCAATGGAAAAAAAGAGGACGGGGCACCGCAGCCCAGTCGAGTCAAGCAGGTAACATTAATGGAAAAACGCTGTTAGCAAGCTGGCTGGGCAACTCTGCCAAACTACAATAACTTGTGGCTACTGATGCATCTCTTTAGCTGCACCTATTCTTGTATCAAGGAGCACAATTCTTGCAAGACAAACACATGTAAAGGCCCTGAAACCTATTTTCTCTACCAGCTTCAAACTATAGGCCAGGAGGTCAAACTTTCCGTAAAAGTTTTGAATATTTTATATGAGACTTCCTGTCTGCTGTCTGTGTTCTTCTCGTTGAAAATGAGAGGGCTTAACAGGAAAGAAGTGGTGTCTCATATGTCTGTGCACCAATCAGAATTTAGCAACAGCTTAATCAAAATCTGATGACAGTTGTGGGATTGTTTGCTTATGTTGCCAGGCCACAGTGAAACAACTCTGATCAAATCACACCCACAGTCCGCAGCACACTAGTCAAGATCTCTGAAAAAGTTTTAGAAAGTAACCTGTTGGAATATCTGTCTCTGTCGCATTGATTTTTAGTAATTAAAATAAACATTAAACACTGTAGACTATAAGCCCCTTGAACATTATAAATTAGAATTCAGTTCCTCTATCTAACACATCACTTCAAAGAGCAGAAGAAGGCCAAGGCCTTGTAGTAGCCACCGAAACATGTCATGCATGGCAAGTGTTACCAGTAATATGCCTAAACGGGGAAGAACATTGCAAATCAACAGATCAGCGATGGAAACAAGCTAAGCACAGCACAAGGACATTAATTCCAGTAGAACATGTATTACTAATATGTATATGTATTACAAAGGTTTTTAAATCACGTCTTAAAATCCACCTCTTCTCTGTGGCCTTTGACGCCTAGTAAGATGTCAACTTCATTTACTGCATTTAATTATTTAGTTTAACTGCTTTTATTGCGCAGGTATTATTTTTACTCATGTTATAATGTTGTATTTTTCTGTACAGCACTTTGGTCAACTTTGGTTGTTTTAAAGTGCTTAACAAATAAAGCTAGATTGGATTGGATTACAAATATGTATAATATAACACAAAATTATTTCTATGCCTTTGATATCTTTGTGATTAGACTCACTGACAAATAAGAACAGGCTTGATGTTTTGTGACATTAGTTCCCTGATGTTGGGCTACACACACACACACACACACACACACACACACACACACACACACACACACACACACACACACACACACACACACACACACGTCAGAAAACTCAATTTGGCCATATTAATCATTGCATATTCAGATGGACATTAGAGAGATATCCCTATATACACTACACCTAATTGTGTCCCATCGAGACAGCATCAGTACTCACCATTATGAAAATCCCCTTTGAGGTTTTGTGTGTTGTCCAGTCCTTGTTGTTTCAATTGTTTTTCACCTTCCACTTTGGATTGTGTAACATGGTCTCCTTGATAGGCATTAGCCTCCATGTGAGCTGCTTCTGATTGGTTAGTATCCATTTCCATAAAGAAACTGAACAGTCCCAATACTGCTGGTGCCCCTTCGGAAACAACTTCTCACAAAACCATCTTGTTAAGAGACAGGCCAGCTGGGAGCATGCCAGTGTCCAGGAACACTTCTGAACACAGTCAGCACTAAAGAGAGAACATTTATAATGTGAAGCCCAAGTTTGGAGAATGACAAATTATAAAGATGAATATACATCACAGAAGATGCTGTAGCTCCTTAGAAGTGATCAGTTTTAACAATAATGATGTTATGTAACAACACTGCCTGCTTTAACTTAAACATAAGCTAGAGTCAAGGGCTAACAAGCTGGCTTGGTAACGTTAAGTAGATTGTGTCACGTTAAATATAGATTAACTAGCAACTAACATTACCTTATTTTACTTTGACATAGAAACAGATGCGACAAACTCCGTTAAAAAAAATATGACGGGCCAAAACATTTTAATTTCAACGGCTAAGGTTTCAACAGATCTAGCTAATTAAATATTTATAGAAGTCGGTGGAAGCTGTTAATAAATCAGACATAAGCCATATCGACCAGTAAACCAAACCTTTAACATGTATCTCAAGCAGTTTGGCGAATTTTGCACAAGCAATTTAGAAACATATTAGCCATGTTTGCAAACTGTGTACATTTGTCGACAGGCCCGGTTTGCATTTATGGATTTTAAGATAAGTCTGGCATTAGGTTATCTCTTTAACAGCGCAATGTATGGAGCTGTGGACTTAAAGTGTGGTGCAAGCGTTATTATTCAAAAGTCATGCAAGTTTATAGTTATATAATCATCGTATGCTTTAAATATTAATGATAACCTTTGACTCTAAGGTGGTGTTGCTAAGTTAGCTAGCTAGCTAGGTATCTGAGTTGTTACACTGTGACGTTCCAGCTCGCCTCTGTTCAGTTTCACAGTGTCTTCTTGCTGGAGTCACCAGTTCAGAAGGAATTACAACGTGACAGTGATTGATAAACGTACATGTAGAGGCCTTTATAGTGCCTTATTGTGTCGACTAGGTTTATTAAAACGCTAACGTTACCGGCTAATGACCGGGAGATAACGTTAGGCTTAAAGCTAGCGAGAAAGCTAGCCGCTCGCTAGCTAGCTAGCTATATGTGTTTACCACGAAACCTGTCAAGCTAGCTACATTTGCTAACTCGCTAACGTTAGCTATAATCGCAAGCGCCAATGCATAGGAGTGATTTCTCAAATATTTTACATAAATCAACGAATTACCTTCCCTCGGGTAAGTATGCTACAAAACCCCGTGTGTAAATTATAAATTGACAATTTCAGTAAATGTAACAAAAGACAATAAAAGCTCACCCTTTTGCGAGCTTCGCCTTTTACTACGTGGCTGTTTGGTTTCCGTCCCTTATCTGTCCGACGGGAAACAGAGGACGCAAACACATCACATCACATCTGGAAGAACAAATACAGCTGGTCAGAAAACGGCGTCTGCACACAACGTTTGGATTTTAAATAGAAAAAAAATTCTAAGAGATATATTGGAAATGCATATCGCAATGCTGCATTTATTATACGAACTATAATATAGAACGGACACTAGCATCGGTAACGTTAAATCTGTCGGAAGCATTGACCACATCCGACATCACTATGGTCAAAAAAGATGCGCCCTACTTTGTTTAACGGTCTATGACTTTTCAGCAGTGGCATCTGCAGCTAACCTGCAGCATGTGCCACTGGTGCCACCATGCATAAGTGTTGTCAATGCGAGTTTTTGCTTTTGAGCCTGCCAGGTTGCATGAATAAGCACATCATTACAAAATGCCACTGCTCAATGTAATGAGATTGTAGTCTACTGGATTTCACAGAGAGGATTTGAGTTAAAGGAGAATTCCAGTCAATTTCAACATGTAACTCTGTTTTGTTTTTTTAATGTGTAGTGCTGTCAATAGCGAGACAAATGAAACCAATCAGTGCTGCCTACACCGAGTTATCCTCCCGCTAGAGTTAGCACCCAACAGGCTTCAGCAGGGCAAGTTATAAACGTGTTTTTAGCCTTTAAACATGCTCAAAATGTCATTACCAGCGCCTACCCATGTGCAGTTATTCCTTCCAATTGAACACAGTGAATCTAACTGCAGTAGATGTGACAGAAAGGCAAGAATTATTATGTTAATCCATATCTCTGTTTGTTTCCTTTTTTCCGGTGAAGTCCACACTACTCGATTAACACAACTTTTATGCCTTTCTGTCACATCTGCTGCAAATTAAGTTTGTCTAATCACATTGTGTAAATAATAGACTATCACATATGAAACAAATGCTGTTGGATTTTCATGCACAATTCAACCTTTATAATTATCTGTGTAAAAAGACACCCTAAAAGACTCAAAATGTGTATCCATGGTTTAGGCTACACGACTACAGGCCTACATTAAGGACACAAGGGCTGGCTGTAATAGATCATTAACACCGGCCACATACCCTACCCTTAGGGTTGCCAAAAGCACGTATATAGACTAAAACAGGATCCTTGTATGCCCAAAAACTATGCACCATACAACGCAGGTTCTCTCAACAGCGCTCCCATAAGACACTAGCCTATGAACAAGAAACAGCAATCCATGTGTAATGTGTATAGTGCTAAATTTGATCAGTCTCCAGTCAAATGACATATAGGTAAACTAATAAGACCCTTGATGCATTTTTTCAAATAAAAGTACAAGGCAAGGCTAGGCTAAGTCACACATTTTAATGCTATTCTTATTTAGAATTTAAAGCCAAAGTGTAGGATTTCAAACTGTCATACTTTGGTGCCATCTAGTGGTATTATCAAGAATGACACTGTCACTGTTTTGTTTTTCTGCCACCCAAAACGCAACAAGCCCTCAGACATCTGATATAAAAGACATAAACCTTCTTAGGAGTGAGTTTGTGTTGCCAGTAGCCCTACTTTGGAAATAGTTTATCTTCCCCTGCGTTTTTACGCATTCACTAAATTAAGTAGGTTAGTTAACATTTTGCTTTTGCCCACATAGGCTTGCCAAAAGGTCAAGTCACATTTGGAGTGGTGCATGAGATAATAGCTTGGATGCTTATCTGACAATGCATGTGTGTGGCTGGTTGAAGGAGTTGCCCTTTTAAGTAAAATCAAACTGTGTGCTTATACCACTCTCAGTCACCTTATTTAATGTCATTGACTAAGGTATGTGGGCAAATCAGATCTAGCAATTGAGTAAGATTTGGGTCTCTCTTAAAGACATAGCCTACATGGCTGCTACTGCAGAATCTACTATATAATATTTTGAAATTCAGCCCCTAAAGGAAAGTATTGGGTACAACATTGAACGACCACTATAGACTTTGGTTCACCACACCATATTGGCAAGTCTCTGGCTTGGTCACTTTATCTGTGCTGCTACATTCTTAGTGCATCTACTAAATGAACTGTGTTTGTTTTGACTATGGAAGAGCTCACTCAAATGAAGTATCTCAGACTCTAAAGCTGATTTAACATCTAAGCAACATTTAAGCATAAACAAGTAGGTCTACATTTCACTCAGCAATCAAATAGGGGATGTGTCATTAGAAAGCACACATACACTCCTGACCTGCACTCTCCTTGACACAAGTTGAAAAAGATAGGCATATTTTATTTCATGATCTGAGGCTCCAAACAAGATAAAAATAGATTTAGTTATTACGCAAAGTCTGGAAATTATTGAGCAGCGATAGGCCTATATTTCATTAGTTTGAGAGCTTTGACCAGGCTTAAATAGAATTCTGAAAGAAACACAAAATAATTGTTAATTCATATGCATTCATTTAGATTGCATAGCCTATACAAATAAAACAATAATGTACATTGCTGAATGCAGACATTTATAGGCTATAGAAATATAATTGCTAGACTTCAGTCAAAGCCTGTTTCTACGTTTTTGTTTTTAAAATACATTTCATATAGCCCAAATGACGGTTAAGTTACTATAAAAGCCAACAGTGTGAGAGTTGTTGGCTAGGGGTCTGGTCCTGTGTTCGAGTTCGCCCATGAACGATGGAAGCGCGCTCCCGATACTTCAGGTGAATGAGAGGGAAGCAGAGGAGCGGGATACGGTTCACTGTGCGTCGCATTAAAAAGGAACAATTAGAGGAAAATGAGTTGTGTTACGTCGCTTGGGGCGCATGTTTTTATGACAACATATCTACTCTTCTTGATGGGATGCGTTGCACAGAAAGTAAGTTAACATTTGTTGACAATAAGCCGACAATAATTCACAAGCTTTACCTCCAGCCCTGTTGAGTGCCGTGCTCACATGTATGGGTAGAATCAAGCTACGAATCCCGTTTGTAAATCTTAATATTCAACTGTGCTTTCTTCTCGGCAAACATTCTGACACCAAGGGACTCCAAGCAAGTCATTTTACGAAAGGTTAGATGCCACTATTCATTTCGGCTTATATCTGTTAAAGAAACTCAGCTAGGCCTACATTTTAAATTGAAATGTAGTTCGTATGGTCAACACTCTTGGAACTTACTATTAGAATAACGTTACAGTGGTCTACACCGTTGTAGGGGATAGCAAAAAGTAGTAGCCTTCGTATTTTAAAAGTTGACACATTAATACTGTAAATGCTTTTTGTTAGATAATATGTATGCCGACTATATCAGAAGATTACTCTGCTTCGAAAAACGTCCAAGTTTATGTATCAGAGTATAGAAAAGTTAGGCAAATAGCGAATGACTTTTAAATTGACATTTTTTACAATTGAGTTTTGCTTACGCTCTGTTTGACAACAGACTAGGACGTAACATTACCTTCTCAAAGCCTTTACGCTGCCTCGATCTGCATTTGCGAAAGTTGTGTAGGAAACAACATTGCATAAAGAGGTTATCTAAACTGGTATTGTTGTCAGGCAGCGTGTTATTTGACACGGTGTCTGTCCACAGCATTTAGCCAACACATCCGCCTCATGTCGTCTAAGTAATGAACTACTGGATATTAAGTGCGGTTTGCATTTCGAGGTTCAAGTTCAGTTTCGGTATTTCTGTTTAAAAAAATCCAATGTGCTTATTTTCCAATCAAATACAATAAAACTCTAGAAAACCCCCTGTAAACCTGTTTTGTAATCACCTTACAACATGCAGACTTACTATTGTCCACATTTGCCATTCACGCCAAAGATAGGCGTATAAAAGTGTAATTCTAGGCTATATTTTCAAACTTGGTGGGACATGACGTCGTAGGGCTTTCAAGAGGATGTTTTGATGGCACAGGCACGTTTTGATGGGACTGCACTCCACAGAGTTAGAGAATGGCATGCAGAGTCCAAACTGCTGAAATGAGAACCACATTGAGAGCATGTAAACCTTGTGTTGTACTTCCCGTACTCATTGAGGCAAATTCCCAAGCTCTGCCTCTGCCACGCAGAGTTAATGATCAAGACTTTGTCTTTGATTAAACAGGAATACAAACAGTCAGGAGTTGCTTCTCGGGCATGTTTTTCATGATTCATGTTGGACATGTTTTAGCTTAACCTGTGGTGGACGCAAAGCTCCTGCCATGTTAGTGAGGCTTAGCTGTGTGTGGGTGCTTTTAGAGTTGATTGGTTGAGGTTTAGAAGTTGTTTTGATTCCATTCCCTGTGGTGTCATCATAATTTGGTTTATTATGGATACCTGGATCATAAGAAAAGGTACACATGTGACTAAGGATGACAGGACTTGTTGATCTACATTGCCAGCCCCCTGGAACAGTTACATACATAGCAGCAGGGGCATCCTCGGTACTTGCTCTTGAAGAAAGGAAACGTGATGTCTCGTTGCACAGAGCAGAAAAACAAATGTATTTGTTGATATGCGATTTGATCACCACCATGTCGTGTCTATCCGTAGCAGTCTCAGCAGTCTCTGTTGGGAAAGGATCCTCCTAATCGACATTGTTTGCCTTAATATAATAATGTGTTATTCCTGTGGTCTTGGAAGTGGATATAAACGGCAACATTCTTAAAATGACGGGGATATACTTCATATTTTATTTACTATCCTGCCAAATTTTGTAGTAGAGTCATTGAAGCAAAGCATCCAAACCGTAAACCACATCCCCCCAGTCAGTCTTCCAATCTCATATTATTCTGTTTTTGATTTATGGGTGATGCCCCCAAAATGTCCCCATGCATTTGGGACAGTGCCTGGTGTCATAGCACAGAAGGATTACCCTTGACATAGATCTCTTCTTGGACATCAAGACCACATTGTCAGCTAGGAGAAGCTTTCACCTGTCAAGAGTCATCCTCTTCTGCTGATGGACAATGGCTCCTCAACAGTCCAATTCTTAGAACTAGACAACAAAAGCCCTTGGTAAATGGAATTGTCAGCGTCTCCAGCTTTAGTTCCTGTGTGCATAGGGTGCTGCTCACTATCTTTGCAATTATCTGCCTGAGGGGGCACGGTAAATGATGTCTTTGTCCTCCGCTCCCCTTTTGTATTAAGTTGATTTTTGGAACAGCATAAACAAGCTTGGGATTTATTCTATCCCCCTCAGAAAAAAGAGAGGCATCCTAGCCTGTCATTCCACAATTCAGCGCTGTGGACGGGGGGAGAGTAAATTTGAGCTTTGGTTTGTTGCTCCGCTCAGTCTTTTTGGAAGGTTTTATTTAAAATGGAAAGCGGGGACATTCATCTCTAAGTGAATTGAGTTGTAGGATCCAAGTGAACTGTGAATTTGCTGATATATATATATATATATATATATATATATATATATATATATATATATATATATATATATATATATATATATATATATATATATATATATATATATATATATATATATATATATATATATATATATATATATATATATATATATATATATATATATATATATATATATATATATATATATATATATATATATATATATATATATATATATATATATATATATATATACACACACACACACACACACACACACACACACACACACACACACAGAGTCTGTCAACAGATAAACACGGCACCGTGTCAGTGAACCGCAGTGGGATTTTAGAGGAGATGGAGTGGAAAGCCAGAGGCAGATTGATGAACAGCAACCGAGTGAAAGCTATCCTGTTTTTTGTTGCAGCTGCAGTAGATTATTCAGTAGAAAACTAACTTCATTTTCAGTACAACTCTATGGTAGCATCAACACTGTAAGATATTGATGTTGGTAATACTGAAACGTTTTAATAAACTTAGGCTGACAAAAACATGTTTGTGTTCAAAATAAAAGCTCTAGTAGCTACATTTGGTACAACCAACATTCGGTTTACTTTCCTAGGGATGTCCTGAAGGTCTTAGTTGGTGCTAGCATCCGTTTGTGACTCTCATGGATTGTATTAAGACTCTTCTAACCATCTGGATAAAAAAATGCCATCTGCTGCACATTAAGAAAGGTGTTTTGCTCCTAAGTAGTGGCTCTGTTTTCCAACCCAAACAAAGATGGTAGCCTGAAAAAGACTTGTCTCAATCCGTTCAACATGAACCAAAATTAAACAATTTTACTATCCCATATGCTTGTGTATATATTGACGTTGCCTTCTACTACTTTCAATTTTAACTTTTATTTTTCACAAGTTTTCTATACAATTGTACATAGCGCAACAGTGCTGCCAGGTACATAAATACACAAATATACATACACAGATATCTTCTACCAACTCCCCTCCCTCCCCAATCCCCATGCATCCTCATTATTTATTTTTTTATTTTAATTTTGTACTCTTTATTGATCCCCCCCTATTGGGGAAAATACAATTTATTCCTCATAACCTGTCCGTAAAGTGTACATTTGGAGTGAAGTGAACTTACAGCTAGGCGGCCACAATCAAAAAGGCAAGGTAGAATATACCCTACACCCAAACAAGATGATACATAAAGAAGCATTATTAAAAGGGAAAAAACTGATAATTAAACAAAATAAATATATAAAAATAAATTAAGAAAATGTATGAATACAGGTAAGTCATTTAGTTATCCTCAGAGTAGCATTACTCCTCTTCCCAGTCGAATAATCCATGAAAGACCCCAGGTAGAGTAGAATTCTCCATGTTTTCTCTGAGTGAGTATTTGATTTTTTTTCTTTAACATACATTCATATTTCATCCCTCAACATGAGAAATGGGTTAAAACTCTTTTCTTGTCGTGCAGCAGAGGGAATACGTTTTCATCCTGATGGTCAGAAGTGTGTGGATTCTTGAAATACTTTAGGAATTGAAGGAAAATCCAATGCTTAGCTCTGTGACTGGATTGCAATGCTAACACATGGGAGGCACATTCTGGGACTTAATGCATCAAAACAGCTAAGGTGAAATTGGCTGTAGTTCAGGGGTAATCACTGTTGCGAGAGATGATGTATATAAAAAAACAGCTTGTCTGGCAATTTTGATGCTGGTTGCATTGGAAATGTTGTATCCATTTAGACTCTGATTGACTGCAGTTTAACCGTGTCAATGCAGTGCAGCCCAGCTTCTCACTAGGGTGCTGCCGCAATACTAATTATCACGGATGCATTCACTGGGTCACATTCCAAAATCTGGAAATGATTTCTCAAAACTGGTTGAAACCACTGTGGAGATAAGGCCATGATTCACCACAGGGTTCCACAGACTCACTTTAACAGCAACCACCGCAGCAGCACCACTTCCTTTATTAAAGAAAATATGTTAATCGTTATTTTTTTTTTTACATCACAAACATGAACTGCGAGAGTCTTCTCACACATCCGTGCGAGTTCGAGGACCACAGTGGTAATAATTCCCAGCGTTCCACGTTTCTGTGCAGGCTACGGTAAATGTGCCACGGCAAATGAAACGTGGATCAAACATGCAAATGGCTCAAAGAGGCTTTTCATAAGTCAGTCATGATGCACACGGTGGTGTAAATGTGCTGAGCCAGCGCTACAGTGGCCAACGAGGGCGACCCTAGAAATGCCTGGGCTTAATCAGGCAGCCACACACCAGTTGTTAGTAAACTCGCCCTGGCTTGAACTACAGCCACTGACATCAGCCCATCAGGACAGCCACTGACATCACAGGGGTGATATGTGATAAAATCCCAGGCTCGAGTGTCCGCGCCTTTCACAGCTGTGGCGATATGACCTCAAGGAGGTTTATTTCTATCTGGGTATTTGGAGGCAGCTGTACAAAAGATATATAAAAAAACAGAAATGGGACATTTTGCTGATACTGAGTTGCAGAATATAGACTCTTAAAAACCTAAAAATACCATTCAAACTTGTTTTTAGCTGTGTGTCGCTGTTTCTGATTGGTATATGGGGATAGCAATGTTTTAGCAGCACATTTCAGCAACAGGGCAATTCACAATGCTTTACATAAAAACAATTAACCCTTCTGTTGTCTTCAGGTCAAATTTGACCCCTTTACAAAATGTCTATCTGAAATATGAGTTTCTTTTTAACCAAATTAACAAAAAAAAAAGGATTGGATTCCTTACAATGCTCTTTGCAAATACAATTGATTACTTTAATTCCTCTGATCTTAACTATTAGTCAAAAATAATTCATAATTTCTACTTTTTTAACTCAAATATTCTATATAATTGACCATGAATTTCAAAAAGTAGTAAAACTAGTAAGGTGGTGTTTGTGAAAAGTCTGGAAAAGGGACGAAAATGTCAAATTTGTGTCCGCTTTTGACCGGGAGGACAACACGAGGTTAAAAAAAAATAAAAACGGATAAAACACAAGAAAAAGTTACAGTGCAATATAAGAAATGAAACATTAAAGAAATGAACACCCATTTAAAGAAAGGCTACATCAGAAAAGGTCTTCAGCCTTGATCTAAAAGAGCTGAGAGTGGCAGCGGACCTGCAGGTTTCTGGGAGTTTGTTCCAGATATGTGGAGCGTAGAAACTGAAGGCTGCTCCATTCTCATACTTTCTACTTCAGCATTCACTTTGTATGTCTGTTCTAATTTGTTTTTGACTACATTTTTCTTAATATTGATTCTGTATCACTCCAGTCTCGAACCCTGTCAGACTACTTGATTAAATTAAAGACCAATAAATTCAGGGCAGGCTACACACTATTGGTCCACAAAGCTGTTCTATGCTGATATCAATCCAGACCTGAGGAATTGAGTGGGATTGTGGACTGCTGCTGCTCGGGTGCTGGCCTTTGAAGCAGTGTCACTTTTACTCCTCCAGTAAACAGGGCTGCTGAAGATTCCTGCCCCCTTTTGAGGGGCCCGCCAGCCTGTTTATGAGCCAGTCCAAATAAAGGTGTACAGACAAGTAGTGTTTTTTTTGCCTTGTTTACCTTTTTATACTACAAAGCGATTGAATTGAATTTCTTTTTTTAGAAGTTGTTTTGCACTAGAACTTTAATTTAATGGTTACACAGTTAACTTAAGTAACTGAAGAGTAATATTTTACTTTTTGTTTGCCACATCCTGCCATTTACATATAGAGTGCAACCTCTCATAGGAAAAAAACTGTTTTGAATTGGTTTTAAATAATATATTAAACAATAAAAAAATTAACACAAAATAAAAGAATATTCTAATACAATGGTCCTATACAAAGAAACCTGCCCCACAACATCAGTCAGTGGATTTAAAGTTGCCTCCATGGTAATTAGACAGATGTTTGAACCCCATCATGGAATCGGCTTGAAACCCCTTTCTTTTGTTTTTCTTTTTTAAGATGTACTGACGCAAAGTGAAAACGTTACAACAATACCATTTGTCAGGGGCCTCTCAGTAATGACAGCAGCTGGTCTGATGTTTCACTGAACAAGTCATTTCAGACAATTATGTGCTCAGTTGATCAACTTCTGTCCAGGGCGGCCATCTGTCAGTGGCACAACTGGGGCAATGACAGGCCGCCTCTTATGTAAACCTTTAGCTTGCCTTGTGCTTATTAGCATCCTTTCATTAAAATATTATCTGCCCTCCCCGTTTGTGGGGTGGCTCACCAAAACGGCATTGCAGCCCATTGTTTCGCCATGAGAAAAGGCATCCTTGAATAATTAGCGGCCTGCCAGTGGAGCGGCCTGTGATGTAACAGAACTGAGATGTTTGGCATTATAAGAATGTCCCATTTCCATTCGACAGTGTGGCACTTTGGGGCCCTTTTCATGTGTAGTCTAGCATGCACATCCCAGGGTGCTGGGACCTCCCGGCCGCCTCATCCTGGTGGGAGAGATGACACATTCTCTGTCCATGACACAGTTCTTTTATCAGATGTAGGATTTCACATCACAAGAGATGATGATTAATTCACGATTTTTATATTTTATATATTCTTTTTTTTTTTTTTTTTAAAGATTAATAGTTAAACACACAGGGTGAAAATTTGAGTGAAACAAGTCCTTAAGGGAGGTTACACATTCTCTCACCACTGGTTGTTGCCTTGCCTTGCCTTGCCCTAAAACGGGACACGCTGTCCTTCTCTTCCCCCGTTATGCCCCCATATTGTGAAGTGGTTCCCCTCATTGCGCAATCTTGCTGCAAACACTGAACCCCAAATCGGCTTACTCTCTCTCAGCAGGAATGGCATTTGGCCCGTTCAAATGTCATCCGTGTAATTCTTTGCTGTAGTGGATTCATTTCTAGTGAGTGTGTAGGCAGTGTAGCATGCCATGTGCTAAAGTAGCTGCTACTAAATGTCAGTCAGGGAGAGAAAAACTGCAACACACAACTAACTTAAAGGATCAAAATTTACATCAGAATTGTAATACAAAATAGGGCAATCTGATATTAACACATCTGTGTTTGCAGATGTCATTAGGAAACTATGGCTTGTACTGTTGTAACCAGCAAAACTGCTACTAGAATCTTCAGGTGTTCAGGTGCCACCGGAAATTCCGCCGGTACGTTTCGGATGACCCACACCTTCCTCTTTCTTTATGTTGGCGTTCTAACCTCTGGTGGATTTCTGAGGACTATGGTTACCTGGTCCTCAGATCTCTGCAGGGTAAATCCAGACGGCTAGCTAGACTATCTGTCCAATCTGAGTTTTCTGTTCTGCACGACTAAAACAACCTTTGAACGTACCCATGTCCCACCAAAACAAGTTCCTTCCCCAGGCTATTTTGCAGAGGCACCGTGGCTCTGCCCCGGGCATAGCACCGCCCAAGACGATTGTGATTGGTTTAAAGAAATGCCAATAAACCAGAGCATGCTTTTTTTTGCTGTGTGGACTAGCCAGACCCTCCTTTGCAGTCATTTAAAGAGGATCCAGCTGTGGACCTGTTGCTCATTCATTTGATGTCTAGTCTGCCCTCATACAGAATTTTGCTACTAACTTTTGACAGATGGTGATTTCTGATTATCTTTTCTTCAGTCATAATGCAATACGTATTATGATCTAACTTCTACCACACACATGCAGTCCTTAGCTCATGCTGCCCTCCTTGCCCTCCCCTGACCTCCCATGTGTCTGTCATATGCTCTTGCCTGGCTGTGAGGCTGTCAGCTGTATCAACTATGGAGAGGGCTTTAGGTTTTATCCTGATGACTAGAGGGCCGAGTGTTCTCTCTTCCAGTCATGACTGGAAAATGGCATGTCAATGTTTGCTACTGAAAGTCTACTGCCTGAGGAATGCCTTTTGTTAAATGAATTCAGATGGGGATAGATGGTCCATGGAGCAACCATGTCTAGCTCCATAGACCTGAGCTTTCCTTGTGTCCTTGTTTCCCCTCTTTCTCCTTCCATCTAAACTGCATTCTTAAAGTGATCTCTTATTCTTTTAAGCCCAGTCCAGAGCACAAGTGTTGCCCGCGGGTGTTGGTTTATTACCTGTGTGGCATGGGGTTCTGCCAGTCTGGGTCATTTACACAGTCCAGAACTGAGGCCAACAGTAAAGCTCATAAACACACCGCCCCCTACAAAGGTCTGGTCCTCAGCTCCCCGGCCCAGCCAAACATCTGCCTCTGCTTAGATTTCAGGTCCCCCTTATATCCCAACACACCTGGGATGAATTACAGCCAGCATGTTTGCAGAAATGCCCTCCCCAGGGTTACCCAAGTAGGCAGTATAGGCAAAACACAGGCTTTGATATAAAGGCAGAACAGCAGGGTTAAATAGTTTCATGCTGGTTTATGTCAGTGAGTAATCAGACCACAACTCAAATGTATAATTTGCTGATAGGTACCTTGGTTGTCGGTGCCTTTGACATAGAGAACCTAATTGGCCAATATTCGTATACATGACTCATCTCAGAATTTATGCAGTGTGTAATATAATAGTGGTCAAAATGCAGAACAATGACATGGAATCAAAAGACTTAACTTTGGGAGTATTTGTGCTGAGCTCTACCTGTAGAGCTGGATGAGTCATGGTAATTGTCACTCTCAGAAAGGAATGTCAGTAAGTACCTTAAATTAAACCAAAAACGTGGAATTCTTTGATTGTAAATCCTTCAAAGCAGGTTTTAAATGATGACACAACTAACTTAATGTGATTCATATTGCAGGTATACTTTGACTGTGGTGCCAGGGTGGATGTGGTGGATGTCCAAGGCCTCATTCTGTCCCCTGGCTTCCCCTACAATTACTCCTCTGGGACACACTGCGTTTGGCAGTTCTTTGTGCCTGTCAATTACCAGCTTATTCTGGAGATATTTGACTTTGACGTATTTGAAAGCCATGACTCCGCTGCAGAGTACTCTGCCATCTCTAATTTTGAAGAGGAGGAGACAGACGAAGAGGTGACTTTTGATCCTGGCAGCTTGGCGGCCGATGAAACGTCATCAGTAGCTAAAGATCCCGTGCTTCAGAGTGTAGGGGACGTCACGAAGAATCAGCAGTCCTTTCAAGACGGCAAGGTCAAACAAGTAGTGGTCCAAGAGCAGTCCACAAAGATGGAGATTGCCAAAGTCTCAAATTCTGCCAAAAGATCTGCAGACGCCTCCTCTGGCATGTCTTCGCCGCCTCCTCCCTCTCTCCTCCTACCTGGGGCCGTGCCTCCAGGAGACAAGGCTGTCAACTCTGCCTCCTCGTCTCACCTCAGGGGAGACCTCAGCCCCACTTCTAACCCAAGCTCAGTCGCGGAGGAGACCACCCTTTCCTCACTCCACCCCACTGGCACTCCAGCTGTGAGCCCCGAAACCCAGCACTCGGTGCTGGACGCCTGCCCTCACGATGTCCTCTACATCTCTGACCTCATCACCTTCTCCTCCAGGTTCTGCGGGTCCAACCGGCCTCCCAGCAGCCAGCTGGTGTTCGGCTCCAACCAGGAGATGGTGGAGGTCATCATGGAGCTCATCACCACCACCCACTGGGGCCGCGGCTTCGCTCTTCTCTTCCACTACCACAACCTGACCGAACCAGGGGGGGGGCGCCGGGTCTCTGCTCCCACAGCCAGCAAGGTAGACTCTTTGCTGGCTGCTGTGAGCGGAGCTACCTTCTTCGCAATGATACTCACAAGTGCCCTCTGCATCGTTTTCAGGTAACAGAGTCACTTTGCGTAGAACGGGGGTCTTCAACCTTTTTTAAGCCAAGGACCCCTTAACTGAAGGAGAGATGGAGCAGGAACCCCCTACTACATATATAGTTTAAAATGAAGTTGCATAATAAACTGGACTTACAATAACGTGTAGGGCGGCCTAAACATCTATTTTTGCTTTGAATACTAAGCTATTAAAGTAATAATTGTCGGCATGATTTAATAATTTTTAAAAAAACATATTTTTTGGGGCATTTTCGGCCTTTATTTTTGACAGGAAGCCCTACCAACTGAGCTATTGGGGCGCCCATCCTGTTTTAATTTTAAACAGACATGTAGCACAGTGAATCCTTAGGATTAACTGTATCTGTGGATATCCTTAGTGATTACTTTACCGATAGGCTAGTAAATCTATCATCAGGGGAATATATACTGTATATGCTAATAATATGTTGGCTTCATGTTACGTTTTAATTTTTGTTGAATTATAAAGGGCAGATATTTATTTTTTTAGAAAAACTAAGTTTTTTTTTTTTTCTTTTTTTTTTTTAGCTTTTTCACATATTTTTTATTTATTTATTTTTTTTAAATTCAAACTAGAAGGCAAATGTTTTATACAATGCAAAATTTGTATGAATCACACAAAAGAGGGGAGTCGTGGTTGGTCATTCAGCCCACCACTTTGTTTCAGGGCAAAATATCAACAAATATTCAGGTGTTCATGGTCCCCAGAGGATACATTCTAGTGCCTTTGATGATCCCCTGACCTGACTGTTCCTCTAGTGTCAGCTGACATTTTTGGTTCAGAGTGAAACGTTCTTGACGGACTTGAACTCTGCTAAAGTCCCTTCTGGTCCCCAGAGAATGAAGCTGAACGATTATTTGGAGATTCTGTCTATTTTTCATCTATTTGAATCATCAGGTTGAAATCTTAATTTGTCCAATGACCTCAAAAAACTGTAAAGCTAATTACATTCTCATCAACCTAAGCTTAACTTTGTGTTTAGTGCTTATTAGCAAATGTAAGTATGCTCACATGCTAAACATGGTATGGTTTGCCAGCTAAACACGGTTAGCCTTGTGTTGGTATGCTGACGTTAGAATTTAGCTTAAGAACAGCCCCACAAAAGGGGCCGGCATTTAAAGTATCTGGTTTTCTTAGATTATACCTTATGAGATTGTTTTAGTTATTTGTTTTTTTTTTTAAACCTAAACCACATTTAACTGAGTCCTGTGTAAATATTCTCACAACAACAAAGTCTTCTTCTCCCATGAATGAAAATGGGCCGATCTAACAGTAAATGCACACACACCGTGATGTACACACTCACTTGCACATACACAGTCACCACCTTGTTATGTTGACTCAGCTGGAAGCCTCAGTCCCTGATGTGGTGACCCTTGGTGATTAGTTGGGTTTGGCTGCAACTGTGCGGCTTCCTTGATGTGGAGCAGTCTCACCATAGACAGCGGGGCATTCAAGGTACAGCACCTGGCATCAATTCCAGCACACAAAAACTCAGAGGCTGCATGAAAGTGAATGGGCGGGGAAATAGGGGGAGACAAGGGACAACACGGATAATTAAAACTCAATGTGAGTTTGGTGTCGTTGGCAATGTCAGACAATCAAAAGGTGTAATTTACAAGCTGTTCCCTCTTGTCCATCCCAGGGGACACTGAACACAAGCTGTGGGGTTAACTAAGGTGGCTTGTAATACTATCTGTTCTGACAAGCCGACTGTTTTTCCCGACTAGGATAGATAGATAGATTCAAAATCCAGGAAGGTTTAGATTTGCGTCAGCTTGTTGTGAGAAACACCCCTGTTAAATATGATTTGTGTTCATTTCAAATGTGTCTCTAACTCATTTGTTAGGCACAATAACTCCACAGGTTCTCACAATTAATGACCGGGAAATTGGAAACATGTGTTCAATAAAATGAAAGTGTAATACGCAAGAACAACACAAGTCATTCAGAAGCCAGGAAATGCATTACCATGAAACTTATGAGCAGCCTCACCTCATTATCTGTTTTTTTTACTTTATTTTTTTTTTCTCGTTCAGTTGTTCCCTATTAATTTAAATGAGTTCACAGAAATCATTGGAAAACAACTAGCCTGGCGAGGCAAGATCTTGCAAGTTTAAAAAGCAGCAGCAGTAAGATTTAACTCCCAAGGTCCCCTCTGGTCAGAAAACAGCCAAAGGTGGATGAGAGTCCCAGCAGGGGCTGCCCTCAGTGGCTCTAATGAACTCATTCAGCTGTGAGAGTCATTTTTAATAAGAGGGTACTTGCTCAATTATTTTTGCACGCTTCATTGGTTCATATGGACTACAAAAGAGGACAGGAAAACATGGCAAAATGGGTAAGTGTTAACGTAATCTAATATTAATATCCAGCAATGTGTCTGTGAAGAAACAAATACTGGACAATGGCTGTCGGCAGGGAAAAAGTGACCACGGTGCATCCTTACAGGGGGGAAAAAAGCAATGCATAGCAATAACATCTCAGTAACAACCACCATGTGAACTGCTAGAGTTGTGGCATGTGTGTGAATGCATGATCGTGGTGCGTCTTGCTCCATCATCCAATACCACAATAGAGCAACTATTGAGGGGAAATAGCCACTGGTATTTTGGAGCTATTATATACTGAGTGAGGTGGTTACTATGTCAAAAAAGCTCCCATTTCAGTACAGTTGTATGGGATAGTGTCCATTTTTACATTTCTGGTCAAACTGGGAACACCAGAGAGATTTTTATTCTTGGAAAAAAAACATAGGGGACATTCATAAAAGCTGTTTTTTATGTTTCTGTAATTATAACCTGAATTGCTGTGTTTCCTGTATGTTTTCCAGACCCAAACTGTGCCAAAAAAGAGCCAGCTCCTGTGCATCCAGCAACTCTGAGGTATGGACACTACTGTGTTTTCTTTCTTCCCCCATCTTTCGCTTTTGAGATTGCTCCGTTGCCGCCGGAAAATCCACTGGATTTCATTCTTTCTGGCCGGATGTCCGTCACCTTCCGTTTTCTTTGTGTTGTAATTCTAACCTCTGGTGGATTTCTGAGGACTATGGTTAACTGGTCCTCAGATCTCTGCAGGGTAAATCCAGACAGCTTGCTAGACTATCTGTCCAATCTGACTTTTCTGTTAATTAATTTAATTTATACAGGAGGGGAATTACAATTTACACTGATTGATTTTGTTAGAATCACTACACACAGGCCTGAAATACACACACATGCTCAGGACCTTGTCATGAGTGAAGGGGCTGCCAGCTGGACCAGCACCCTAAGGGGGTGGGGTGAACTGGCAACTCTCCAGCTACCAATCCACACTCTGTACTTTGGTCCATAAGGGGACCTTTAAACGTACACATGTTCCACCAAAACAAGTTCCTTCCTGAGACTACTTAGCAGAGGCACAGTGGCGTAGCTAGGCACTAAGCCCTGCCCACGACGATTGTGATTGGTTTAAGGAAATGCCAATAAACCAGAGCATGTTTTTCTCCCATCCCTGAATACTGTGTGGACTAGCCAGACCCTCCTCCGCAGCACCGTGGAGGAAGGTCTGGCACAGCGTGACTACTCTCTACATGTCATCCTCTCCCTCCTCACCCACCTGTCTTCTTCTATTGCCTTATTTGTCAGTTTGGCATTCCTCTGAAAACAGAGCTTTGTCTGGGGATCACTGGACATTTCTTTAATATTGTCTTTCTTATTCTTTCCCACTGAAGTCCACTGTTACCCACAGAGCCGCACCACCTCAGGTTCACATCAGGTCATGCAGTTTTGAAACAAGATATAGTGATTTGTATAATGAAATAATAAGTTGGAAACTGCTGTAATTTGTACTTTGTGTTCTTCACGTTAGCTTTTATTATCCCTGTCAGTTATGTCTTGGTAACAATTACATCTTAGATCAAAAGTACTTCTATAGCTATTTTTTAAGTAATACTCCACTTTGTCATTTTGTAAGCATCTGGTTCCAGCTTCTCAAGTTTGAGGATTGATTCTTTTCTTTATCATACTGTATGTGCTAGGAAACTGATTATCTTTGGGTGTTGGACAGTTTGTCAGACAAAACAAGACATTTGAACACACCACTTTGTGCTCTGAAAAATTATATATATATATATATTATTATTTTTTATTTTTTTTTATTTATTTTTTTTACTATTTTCTGACATTTTACAGACAAAACGATTAAGCCAGAAAATTGTCTGCAAATTGATAATGGAAAACGATTTTTAGTTGCAGCCCTACCCCAATCACAAAAACCTATTATTTCACTTCCTGCTACTAGTATGGAGTTATGCAGAAGTTTGAGATATTCACCTGTGAAAGCTGTGCCAACACACTGTTCTTGCTTAGAGCATTACAGCGGGCCAGATAGCAGGAGTACTTCTAATACACACATGCAGACAACACATAATATGTATACATAGTACGCACAATGTATACATGAATCTCTGCTGTCCACTGTGCTTGGGCTCTGGGCTGGCTTTGGGGCTTGATCCCCTCTGGGTACAGTACTTACCATGGTTGGTGTCATGATGAAGCACCGTGGATAAACCAAGCGGCATTGTGCTGGTGGTGCAGGTGCCGGAGGGAGTCCAGAACACCGGGGCTGAGGTCAGCGAGCTGCAGCTGATGGCTGAGGATCAGACCAACCTGGAAGCGACTACAGAGCAGGACAACAACAACGACAGCCCGCCACACTCAGGTTGGGACGACACGACACACTCCTGCGCACACACACACAATGGATAGATTGATATATGGGATTGCTGTTGATGTTGAAACAATTCAAACAATTCAAAAGTGCTGTAATCATGTACGTTTATCTTCTGGTTGGCCTTACGTCCTTTCCAAATTATGACCAATAAATCACAGAGAGGCACTGCGGCAAGCCCATGAATTGCACTTACTGTGAATGCCATTCATTTTGATTTATATTTACACAACATGTTAAGACATTTGACTAGAACAATTTCAGGAATGATAATACCTTCAGGAATAAAAAGAAATCTACCATTAATCCATTTCCTGATAAAGCTAATAAAGTTTTAGTGCAGCCATTTAAAAGGGATGGTCTGGGATTTGAGGAATGTGCCACAAATGTCTCTCAGGAGATTACTTGTCAATCATACAGTGGGTGCAGGGTTGGAGGTTCTGCTGTTGAGGAGCTGGAGGTGGTGCACTTTGGTTGGTTATCTATGGTTAGCTATTTCTGCTCATGCTAACGACCCAGTTCTTCTTCTATTCTTCTATTTATTCCAAGCAAATTTCCACTGCTGTTTCTGGAAATGGGGAAACGGGACTTTTCCTCTGAAAGATTTACCAAACCTCTGTGTCATAAATATGTTTTAAAGTATGACTTTAAATTAAAACAAAGTGTGTACGAGGAACCCTCTGTTAAGTTTTCAATGGAAAGGAAAGTTTTAGTTTTAAAGCTGCACAAAGGCTTGATCCTGGAACAATCCAAATGCTTTCTCTCTCTCTCTCTCTCTCTCTCTCTCTCTCTCTCTCTCTCTCTCTCTCTCTCTGTGGGACTGAAACCAGGCTAAGAGATTTGTGGGTTGTGGCATTTAACCCACAAAGCAGCCTGAGAGTAGTTTGAACAACAGGGGAGTACAGTCCCCCTCTCTGTGTGCTCCAGTCACGGTGTAAGCAGTTTACACCATAACTCATTTCTTATAAACAAAGCAGCAGTTGCGATTAGCCTACTCTGCATGTTGTTTCATTGAACCATTTCAATTGCAGTACAACATCATACGCTCTGCTGCTTTTCTGAGTGGCAAACAGTCCTTACTTCACAATGTGCACACATAAATACACTGACCAAACTGTGCAAATACTGCTGGACCGATTTCTCTCTGAAACTGCTCTGTGCTCCATCTCATTTCTACTCAAAACGATTATTGTCATCAATTCTCTAAATATGTTTTGTGTCTGTATTTTTGTTCTGTGTTTCTGCAGTCAGTGCTGGCGGGGACATTTCCCAGAGTGCAGAGGTGGACCTTTCCTGCAGCGGTTTGACTGAACTCGACCTTGGTGCAGATGAAGTTTTCATTGTATCTTCAGCTCCTAGCTCAAGCCGGCTACCTTTCTCACCTCACACGGTAATAAGACGTAGTTTCATGCCAATGCAGTTGTCTTTGTTGTCACCTAGTTTGGACATTACTGTCTATGAAGCAGCACACTCAGGAGCCCTAAAAATCGACATGCTAGCGGCGTGGCTCTATCGATGGCAGTGGCAGTCGCTCGGCCCGCCACTTTGGTCCAGACTGAAATATCTCAACATAAGTTCTATCTGAAAGTAGCTTTGATGCTATACACTGGACAGTAAAAGTCTCTACTTAATCTCAAGGCCATACTATCAGTTGATATCCTCGCTTTGGGGAAATGATCCCTGCACAGAGGTGACAGGGCATTTATTGCTTTGAATAGGCACAGTGTTCCTAATATGACTGACACCATTTTATTGGCGTACTCGTGGTACAGTCTAAAACTATGAGGACATAAATGGAAAGTGGAGATAATTAAAAGATGGGAGAAGCGTTGAAAAAGAAGCAACGGTTCGACCAAAAGTTTTTTTGTTTTTTTTCTCTGCTCTCTTTTGTATTCTCTTGGAATAAGAGTTGGCATAAAACAGCTTTGGCAGCTTTTTGAAGGACTGGCAAGCTTTTCTGCAGCCTAGGCTAATGGAGTATTATCTACAGAGCCAGATTCCCAGCGTGTGTGCGTGCGTGCGTGCATGAGTGTGTGTGGTCTGCCTGTGTGTCCTTGATGCAGGGGGGTAAGCGAGCCTCCACGAAGCGTAGCTCCTACGGCGCCATTTTGATGCTACCTAGCACTCACCTGCCATTAACATTCCATTGACTTCCATTCATTTTGATGTCACTTTGACAGCGAATAATTTTACATCTAAAGCGTTTAAAGACTCTATTTGTCCGTTGTTTATTTCTAAAGAAACACATGCCATAACCACGCGACTTACTGCAGTTAGCAGTAATTAGCCTGTGACTATGTTAATGTTAACTAGCATGTTAGTTAGCAGTAATTAGCCTGTGCCTATGTTATCTCCTAACATATAGCATCAGCTGTTTAGGTTTAATTATTAATGCTAACTAGCATTTTAGTTGGCAGTAATTAGCCTGTGACTATGTTAATGTTAACTAGCATGTTAGATAGCAGTAATTAGGCACAGGCTAATAACCTAGCCAGCTCTCCGTCTCTGCTAATTGGGAATGATTGAGATTTCTCTTGCACAGCTACCAGAAGACTTCCAGCTTTCAGACAGGTTGCTCACGTCACATCTACGTCGTCAAGCTCAGTTGGAGGCTGCGCAGAAACGCTCAGCATCACCGGGACAGAGCTTTTAATAGACTTCACTGGTCTCCGTTGGAAACAACGGTGTCACATTGTCCATTTCTTATACTGTCAATGGAAAAACCCAAATGCACCATCTCAATGTAATTGCCAGAGGTTTAGGTTTGCGTAGTGTTATCATGCCACAAACCCCCAGTAGTGCATTTAGCCATTAACCCCCATTTGATTGCAAAGGACCCCTTCAAAGGACTGCTTCAATTTAATTACACTAAGGCAATGAGAAAAAACCTTTTTTGCTGTAGGCAGAGTGAAGAGACCAAGGCAAAGAAGTCTGGATCAAAGTGGTCATGTACATTTCCCGCCGTCTGAAATTCAAGAGACTTAAAGTATTTCATCATTTTCTAGAAAGTAAATCAAACTCCTCCAGGTGCCCCTAAGGGTCTCAGACCCCACTGGATGGCTGATTTCTCATCTGGGGTGTCAAATCTAAAAGTTACCATTGTGTTCGTAGAGCTTTAGTGACCAAAAGAACATCTTATTTAAACCCCTGGCTAATTCTTGTCTAGACAAATCTAGCTGCTAGTGACTCTGTGTAAAGGATTATCTGGACTCGTTTTCCGTCTGATGGTTGCAACCCCTAAAACCTTCCCCCTCCCCCGATCAACAGCAGCTGACCGATCTGGAAGGTTAACGTGGCCTTTGCACCTCTAACCTGTTGATCAGCCTCTCCTGGTTGCGAAAGCAAATATGACAAGTGTCAATACAGGAAAGAGCCCTCCTCTCAGATAATCATTTGCGTGAACCTGTAATGTACACAGTTCAGATGGTAAAAGTTTGGTCATACACACATCACAAACTTGACTGAAATCATTCCAAAGCCCCTGCTGTTCCCTTGACAGCTTTACTTAATAAATGGTTGACATTGTTACGTGAGCCACAAACACTCTGCTGGCTGGCTGTGTGACTGAGCTGGCCAAGCTAATCAGCACAGTTCCGTCTTGTTAATCCATTAATGTAGTACACAATCTGCAATAGAAATTTAAGTGTGAGGGGGAAATGTAGCAGATGCAATCAGCAGACTGGTAGCCGGTCAGTTCTTAATGTCCCTACCATAAGGACTGTGGTCCTGCATGCAGTGATACGACTACAGAGTGCTGATTCTGGTTGACACAAAGTAAGGCAAAAAAAAAAGAGTACTTTTGAACTGTTGACTGTTTTTAAGATGTAATTATTTGTTACCTGATAGTATTATTCATCTGTTTTCATTGATATTTACCATGAGAAAATTCCAGTCTTTCAATCGATGCTTAAGCAACATACAGCATGTCCATTGGCGGTCTTGATGCTTTCTGAAAAAATTATAATTTTGTCTCTGATGTATATGATATCCAACTGCTGTATGCCAGGTGAAAATACTTTTGGGTCCAGATATGAAAATGTTTTCATTTATGAATACCAATGCAGGGTTTCCCCCCAAAAAAAGTTAAGTACGGCGGGAAGTGTTTATTTTCTCGACGAGGGCGCAGTTGGGACCAGTGACCAATAGATGGCAGCATTAATGTAGAGTCCAATAGTTTCTGTGATAGCAGAATTATGAATGGAATTGTGAAATTGAGAATTTAAAAAAGCTAGACAGACTCCATAGGGCCCTGCATTAAGTCAGTGCTAAAAGCTAAACCTAGCTGCTAACTGTAGTTTTAAATAATTCCCAAGCATGTTGGGGGTCAATTTAAGCCTGGTGGACCACCATGCTTGCAATACACAGGGGGTAACCCTGCAATGAAGTGTTGATAAAATATGTGTGTAGCAAACAAACTTTTCCTGGAAGAACAAAGGTTTAAACCAACTAATTAGGAATGAAGATGAGCACACAACATCAACAGCTCATATATCAGAGGTGGCATTATGCTCAAGCACTCAACTGCAGCTACAATAGTCAGTGACCTGCACAGAGCAGCAGTCTTGTTATTGAATCACGCACGCATCTTTGGTATTAACAGCCCTCTGTTGGTGCCCACTGCAGTGCAGACAGACCCAGTCTGCTCCGTTTAATTTCTACATATACGCAATCTGTGTCTCTCAGCAGCGGGAGAGGTTTCTGCGGCACAGTGACACTGGCCCCGGCCCTGCAAGTGACTGGCCCTCACCAGACCCCACCACCTCACCCACTGGCACCAGGTCCACTAAGGACAGCAGCGGTGGCTTAGCCAGGCCGAGAGCGTGGAGCGTACGCACCTTCCAGGACTTCCTCCCCCCTCTGCCGCAGCTGCATAAGAAGTGGTGCAGCTGGAACTCCAGCAGTCCCTTCACCAAGCTGGTGGATAGCGTCAGTACTAGAACCCTTTTGTGTTTTTTGTGTATCTGATCTGCTTTTTTTTTTCTTTTTTTTATTTTAGAAACCTGCTCTGGTTTGTACGACACTTTGGTCGGTGTGGGATGTTTTTGAATGTATATACTTTCTAAACAAATTTGATTTGACTTGAACATATCACAAGTAAATAAGATATGTACTTGACATTATTCTATCCTGTTATTCGTTCTATTGATTGAAGTAGACTTGAAATGACTGCATAGTACTGTAGGAACAACCTGTTTCCTAAATCATCAATTTAACGTTATATTTTTAATCATTGAAACTTGTCTCCTCTTGTATTTTCTTGTTGTATTAGGGGAATAGTACTGACACGTGTCAAACAGGCCTTTTTTTAACTGCAGACATGTTTATGCATGAAACGTTCATGTATAATATGTGACATTAAAAATGGCTGCATTCTATTTAGGTGTTAAGTTACATGGTCCTGATTTTGTGCATGCAATGGAATGGAGCCATCTTCAGTGCTTTTACCTTTTCTCTGTGAAAAGTCTACATGCATGAATCTCATGTCTCATTTTATTCCAGGCTCCATCCAGCTTGGTAGCTGACTGCAGACGGGATAACGGCAGGATGGGCTTCTCCGATGTTCACCTGGACGCTGAGGCAGACAACAGCCCCATCTCTGATTCCTCCATCAGCAACGCCTCCTACCCGCTTACGCAGGCCGCTCAGAGGCAGCGGCGTCTCAACTCCAATAGCAACCTGCGGCGCTCGCGCTTCACAGGGCCTTGCTTTGGCCTGCTTTCCGGGACGGCAGACACCACAAAGGCCTCCGGGGTTCCTCAAGCCCAGGGCTCCCTCTCAGAGCCCAGCGCTGGCTCATCTTCTTCTTCCTCCCAGTGTCAGATTGAGAGCAGCCAGGCCGGAAAGAGGCGCGAGTTCCCAGGAGAGAGTGACCACATCAGTGTGCAGGTGTTTGCCATCTCTGAGGAGGAGGACCGGCAGCCCCTGGTCTCAGCTGAGCACCTGGACCAGACCTCTGCCTCGGCCCTGAATGGATTGGCCAAAGGGACATATGAGGGGAAGGGGCCTGCCATTGGAAACACCAGCCTCAGCCCGCAGAGCCAGAGGGCCAGACCAGAGTGGAGGCCATGGGGAAGCCAGGTGTCAGGGGGGGTCGGTCCACTCCCTTCCAACACACTCCCCATCATGACTGACTCAAGCCAGCCGTCTCTCAGTAAGGCCACAGTGCTGTGCAGTGTGACCAACCTGATGTGACCAGACAGGCTTACAGTTGATGAAGAGCATGGACTCTGGTGGGGCAGTTATGCATTTTCTGAACTCTTGTTAGTGCCACGTTATAAAACATATATAACCTACTTTAATTTCTAAAAATCAACTTTTATAAAATTAATATACAGTATACTGTAGCCTCCTGCTGTAAAATAGTCTACTCACTCTAGTTGTTTATTTTTTTTTAATAAGTTGTGTTTGGACAAAGATGGAATATTATGCTGCTTACTATGCCATGACACTGACTGCTGTGGTATTACGTGTTTTAAAAAAGATGACGGCCCACAAACATGAACAAAAATGGTATTTTTTTTAAAAAAATTTGAGTTAGTACTCCAGAAGCCCCAACTCTTAGGAGCACTTGTTAACCAGATTTATTAACCAATTGGATGCTATTCAGTGAGTTATAATACTCCCAACCATTGCACTTTGTTTTCGATAGCTCATGAATTGTAAAATTTGTTCTGTGTCATGTGCCAGCTTTCTCCTTAATGTGGTTCTTCATCTGGTCATATTTTAGCACAAGCTAACAATTACTTATTACCCAAAACTGTTCTGAAGAGCATAGAACATCCAATAATAACAACACAACAGTGTGCGCATACTGGATTATAAAAGGGAAATCAAAATGAAGTAAAAGCATATAGAGTACTAATATTCACTATTGTTTAGTATAACGAGAACTAGTGATCACAATAGCATTTAAAATGAGGTATGAATAAATGTAAAGTTTAAATAAAGTCTGTCAATTACATGCTGTGTCGTTGATGTGATGCAAGATGGTACATGGTCAGTAGGAACCATAACACTTTGGCCAGAACTGGAATCAGAAGTCAGGATCTTGTGATCTTTCATCTGACTCATTGTTTTGTGCACACCACACTCAATTTGTCTTCAGCATGGAAATGCAAAGGACACCATCTGAAGTAAAGGGACAGAAATGCTTTATTGAACACTAAAAGGTGACATTACAGATACTGAAATTTGCTACCGCACTCCTGTCACCTGAACATATAGATCCTCTGCACACATGTTAAGACATAATACTCTGAAACATTTGATAATTTTTTTTCTGTATTATAAAAGAGTCATTAACTTGTTAAAATGACATCTATGCAGTTTAATTTTACTGCTGGACTCAAGAGTTCTTCCGCTGAAAAGTCCTTTCTCAGTTTACTGTATGGGTGCTGGAGGTTTCCGGTTTCCATAGCACACATTCAATTTCCATAATAGATCACAAATGCCTCTTAAATTAGTTGTGATGTCACAAAATCCTGTTTGTACCTAAAAGTCTTAAACTCAAATTTAAGGCAAACATAACTTTCTACTGTCTGCAGAGGAAAAATTCATTCAGCACAGAAAAGCCCAAACATCCAAGACAAAGTAACACATTTTAAAGTGGAGGGATATATGTATATTGTATTTAAAAGGAAAAAAACAGTCTACAGGCAGCTAAATCAGTCTTTTAATTTGTTAAGACATCAAATCAGATCTGTATGCATTTCAAAAACTATTTTCAACAACACCAATACAACATCCAGGGGCATTTTTCAAATATTTGTCAAAAGCAAGTCTCCACAAAAGTTTTCAATGTGCCAAGTGCTAATCTATAGTGATTTAACTAGAAGTGGATTATGGTCTAGACTAACTGTTCAAATAGTGCATTACATACAAAGTTTACAGGCATCAGTAAAGACTCCCACCCCTCATTTAAAGAGATGTGTACCCAGCTGATGTGAATGTGACCGATGCCTGTTCAGTCTCCCGTATTCCAGGGAGTCGTGATGAGGTAGAACGAAACCTGCCTCTCCCATACTGCTGAGCAGCCTGGTCCAGACTTTTGCGCACAAAGTAGAGTAAATATATGCCTTAGTATACAACATGCCCACCCCAGGGAGACCGCAAAGCACTCCTCCAAAGCCTCTTTATTACCAATTCCTGATTGGAGCGGCTTGGGTCTGTTGTTGGCTTAGGGTGCCCAGATCTTCGGTAGGGAATAATTAAAATCCAGCCACTCTGTAGGGGGATGGACCGGGCTTGTGCTGAAGGCCTGAGCCGCTAAGGAATGCCAGTGTGGACCCACCATGACTGAAGGGGGTAAAAAAAACAACTAAAAAAACTAAAAACAAACAGGGTACACCTTGCTACCACCACAAATGAACTGAGCTCAGGCAGAGGCAGAGTGAAGGTGACCATCCTCAATCCCCATTTTACCTCCAACACTAAATATGAAGAGCTACATTCCAAAACACGTACTGTTTCCATGTTCACTATGGCTAATGTTACTAATACATCATAAAAAAAAATAAAAAATGTACATCACTTTATTAAACTATCAAGGATCAACATCTCATTTTGGATGAAACTTTCCCCGTGATGACAGATATTACGAGCCAGACATCCCATACGCTGGTTCCGGCGCTTTTTCACGGATGTTCGCTTCATGTCAGAACTTGTATGCCTTTCCATTTGTCTGAGACTAGTTCTGTGCAAATATTGTGATAGATGTACATTATAAAAACACATTTAGCAAACATCTTTAGTGCGTATTCTTTTAAATCAACTCAAGGCCTAAGCTAAGGCCTGCTTAAACATTTTCTACAAAAAGTCACAAAAATGACTTCATTGCCATCCTCGTATTTTCATATGAATAAGGCCTCTTGAAACTTATGTCCAGATGTATTTGTCCATTTTTTTGTTTAACAGTAGACATCAATAATAGCTGTGCATGTTTGCATGATGGGGACTTACTGACACTCGGGTGATGATAGTCATAAATGAGAGGTCATCACATTCAACACTATATATTTTTTTCTAACAATCAAAACAGCAGCTTTGAATACCTGAGGAACCAGAGAAAATCCAACCACACCGAGACATCTATCTGAATAAGGCCCTGTTGACGCGTACATGGTTATTTTGAAAAAGACATTTCCTGAAAACGAGTCTTTCTAAAAACTCCGGCCAGTGGAGATTTTGGAAATCTTTGTTTGCACGCCTGCACGTAAACTGAGACAAACGGAGGTCTAGACAGCCGAGGAAGTGAGGAAGAGAAGACAGAGGAAGTGATTTGTTGCTGTTGTTGCTATTTTTGGGATTCTGATTGGCTAACGTGGGCTTGAGCTTCTTGTTACATGCTCTTAGTCGGCATATATACACGGGTACATGTAATCCAACACTTTTCTGTAAACTGACATGTTATTTTTGAAAACGGAGAGGTTGAAATGTCCGTTTATGAAAATAGCCGGCCACGTGTAAATGTAGCCTAAAAACAAATGCAAATCAAAATGCCTTCCAAGGTAAACAAGATCAGAACATAGAATATCATTGTAACACAAACGACAACAGAACATACGACATGCATCCCTTCTACCCCCCAACCCCGTGCCCTCTGACAGTGTTACAACACATTGATCCCCTTCCCAATCCTTTAGAAATATCACATGGGATTATAACTCTAACCTATTATGGGTTTTGACGTGGCTTTTTGAGCCCTGGCTAAAAAAAAGGTCCCTTGGAGGTGAGACACTTTCACCTTACAACAAAGCTCAAAGGTTGGATCCTGAAAACAGCTTGTGTCTTGGCCCGAAATGGTAGCACTCGTATCTCTATTACTGTAAGGTTTTCATTAGCATTACGTAGGAAGCCCTGGATTCTTTCATGTCATAATATATCACAAATAATAAGAAGGTAAATGTAAGCCTCAATTACCAAGGCTGGAGGAGACATAATATTTAAAACATGCTCACCAACATGTGCAAGCATACATAAATGGCCTTAATCCATACAGATTACCTCACCTGCTCTTAATATGAGAAAACTATTTTTGCCACAGAGGCTGGAGGAAATATCATGAAGTATTTCTTTAACAAACAATGAAAAAGACAAGTAGACTAGACGAATGCATTAGCCACACACAGAATTGAGCTTAATTTAAAATGGTGGCTGGTGTTGACTGCCCTCACAAGTCTTCCCTATGAAAAACAGTCAACCTCACGGAAACGTTAAACTTTAATGTTATTGTGCATAGCATTATTCCACACAGCCCTGTGTCAGGTAAGACACCGGTCACTATTGTAAATGGATACTGATTGTAATTTCTGCGTTAGGTTATTGCCTAACATCTGGAAGGCAGTAGCAATGAATGGACACAATGAAACCCAACAAGATCGTGTCTATGAGACACTCGGTTATCTACATTTGACACTTGAGGTGGAGAAACAAACCACTCGGCTCCTTCAGCTCTTGAAACGTGTCTGCTCACATATGTGGTTGAATTTCCTGAAAGTAAAATAAAGAAAGGAAACTACATTAATGAAGTGCTGCATGGAGGAACACAACATGGACAGGTCTGCAAACAGCAGGCATTATATGACCAAGTTTATACAATGACTCCCTCTAGTGGTTAAATAAGTGAAACACATGCAGCCAGTGTCACACATCCCTGGCATGTCTGTCTAAAAGACTTTACAGTCAACAGAAATGAGTTTCCTCAGGAGGGGGGGCTGGCGTCTCCCTTAGAGATCGGGTGAGAAGCTCAGTCATCCGAGAGGAGCTCGAAAGGAGCTAGTTGAGGTGGTTCGGGCATCTGGTAAGGATGCCTACTGGGGGCCTCCCTAGGGAGGTGTTCCAGGCACGTCCAGCTGGGAGGAGGCCTCAGGAAGACCCAGGACTAGGTGGAGAGATTATATCTCCAACCTGGCCTGGGAACGCCTCGGGATCCCCCAGTCGGATTAATGCGGCTCGGGAAAGGAAAGTTTGGGGTCCCCTGCTGGAGCTGCCCCCGTGACTCAATAAGATAAGCAGACAAAGATGGATGGATGGATATATGATGACTCAGTATTGGTAGTTTGCTTTTTGAATGGTGCATGCAGGTAGGGCCCACCATTCATTGGTCAGCATTTAGTCTTTAAACTAGAAATTATTACTGATAAAAACAAAGAGCAGCAGTCTACTGCAACATCTAAAGATGTATCAAGGAAACGTGTCACTGATGCGGTGTTGTTAGAATTATTAGCATAGTTGGGACTTTATAAATTATAGAGTGTGGTAGAGAACTACTCTGTAAAATGTCTCGAGATAACTGTTATGATTTGATACTATAAATTAAATTGAAATTGAATTATTGTTGTCAGTTGAAACTACAACTCCCCCATATAACCACTAGTGAGCAGAACTGAGACTAAATGAGTGAGGAGTGTGTAAACTTACATTGCATGATGCGCCTTCACCTGCGTCCGGCAGTTGCGTCCCCAGTAGCAGTCGGGACGAGATGTTACAGCCGCTGAGGAAAGAACATCAAATACAGTTATTACACGGGTATAATAATAATAATAAATTTTATTTAGTGCCGCCTTCAAGACACAAAGTGACGTGACATCGGTCATAAACATAATTAGCTACTAAGCAAAGCCCAACTTCAAATTGGTATGAAATAAGACGCAGTTAAAATGAGTAAGCTAGTTTAAAGAGATGGGTTTCAGGAGCAGTTCAGTCATGGAGTATAAGTGAAATATTATCCTAAAAACAACACAAGCCCCTTTTGTGTCCAGGTTATCTACAATGCTGAAATGGCATTAAAATGGCGGCATTTAAGTGATTTTTGGGGTGTCTGACCTGGCAGTTCAGATGCAGGGATGTTCTGTCTGTACTTGTAGGCCAGTTCCTTAAACGCTCGCAGGCCGCAGCAGAAACACAGGATGGCATTTGGAGAGATGCGACAATCTGACACAGTCAACAAGGACAGGATGTTACCACTCTCTCTTTTTTTATACTTAATAGTCCACAACTTAGAAATGGAAGTGCCTGGTGGGTTTGGCTGTGAAGGCTCACCTGACAGATAGTAGTCTCCCTGCTGTAAGTTCTGCAGACACTCCTGGAGCAGGTCTCTCCATGACTTCCCTCTGGAGGACAGGTAGTTCTGGGTGGAAAGATGGAAACACACAAACCGCATCTTTGCTTATGACAGACATGTACAGTGCTGGAATGTAACTAGGCATCTTACTCAAGTACTGTACTTAAGTACAAATTTGAGGTACTTGTACTTTACAGGGGTGGGAAAAAAATTAATTAAAAAAAATCGATTCTTAGATGCACCACGATTCTCTCTAGAACAATTCGATACTTGATTCTGAAGTTAATAATCAATTATTTAAAAAAATGATATACAGTATATATATTTTTTAGTTTAAATACAATGTTTTATTATAATTAACCTACCCAACAATATAACGGCCTACAAGTTCAGCTGAGATGATTATTGATGATGATTTATTTTTCTGCGCTGAATACTTTTACTTTTAATACTGGCAACACTTTACAATAAAAAAAAAAGTACACAAATAATTTTTTACCCTTCTGAAAAACACTAACTAATCATTCGTTACTATTTCAAAAAGAGTAACTAATTATTAGCTACCTATTTTTTTGTGTACCTCCTTTAAGTACCTTTTCCTGATGACACTTAAGTAACATTTTCAATGCAGGACATTCCAATGTAACAGAGTATTTTTTGCAGTGTACGTATGTGTGTACTTTTACTTAAGTAAAGGATCTGAGTACTTCTTCCACAACTGGACATGTATTAGAACATCTCCCATTCTTAGCATGGGTTGCAGGTGGAGTCTTCCGTTTGCTGCTACAAGCTTCAGCTGATGAAGTTGACATTTTATAATCTTAGTTTTAGCTTTTAGTTTCTTTTAGTTTAGAGTAGCAAAAGCTGTTTGGAGGGCACACAGATCCAAAGTGTTCCAGAGCATCATGAATGGAAATACCAGTTAGTATTTTTATATATGTTATATTCTATAGTTTATATACACTAGTTAGGATTACAGGTTATACATTGTAAGCTCTATGCCGCTGACTTGAGACATGTTAGTTAGCTCAGTTGGTAGAGCAGGTGCACATACAAATTCATATATAGGTTGTATTCCTCAACGCAGAAGGTCTAGGGTTCGAGTCCGACCTGTAGCAGTTTCATGCATGTCTTCCCCTTCTCTCTCTCCCCTTTCATATCTGAGCTGTCCTATCCATTAAAAAAAATATTGTAATGCATTCCCCAATTTACCAAAAAAAAAAAGAATTCTGAACTCCTTGGGATATCTGACATGTACAGATAGTGGTTTTACCTGGAGGATCTCGGATTCATAGTTATTGTTGTTCAGCACACCATCTAGGCATTTGTCTGTCAGATTGAGCTCTGAAAAAAGGGGAGAAAGAAAAATTGTGGATTGGAACTGTATGCATATTACAACACATAAAATGTACCTTGCCCGGCAGCGGTATTCTGGCCATATCACGAGATCACCTATCATCCAAAATACTCCAAAAGGCTCCAACCAACACGATTGTGTCTGGACTACCAGCCAAGCAGCATCCTGTGAGGAGCTACTGGCAGCTATGGGCGGGGCTTAGGTGTGTGTGTGTGTGTGTGTGTGAGAGACGGCCAAGACTGTTCGGTCAAAACAACAATAGTGGACGTGGTAGACAGATGGTTCACCCCATTACCTGCCAGGTGTTTTTTGAAAAGTGCCTGCCATCTCCCAAACAGTGTCCCCTTATGGCTTCTCAGATGGTTCTCTGTTAACACCGCTGTTCATGAATCACCTGCTACAAAAGGTCAGATGGCTGAGAGGAGTACTCTCTGGTCTTTGAGGCGTTTAGCTAGTAAAAAAACTCCTCTTTACAAAAGTATGTTATTTTGTATATTTGTGCATGGGGAACAAATCACTGTACAGTGGTAAATGAAAAGGCACTGAAAGGGAAGAAAGAGACAAAGATATTCTGCGCAACAGTTAAAAAAAAAAAAAAGAATAGAAGAAACCACAAGTCACTGGTAGCCATGAAATCCACACCTAAATCCGAAAGAGTGAGGGTCTTGCATCAAGTAATAAAAGTTGCCAATCTTGAGCGTGCATTTGAAAATCTCACTGCACACTAGGGTGGGGCAATATGGAGAAAATGTAATATAACAATATTTTTGACCAAATACCTTGATCTCAGATACACTGATGTGATTGGTGCAGCTGGCCTCTGGCCCCGCCTATATCAGATACACTGATGTGATTGGTGCAGCTGGCCTCTGGCCCCGCCTATATCAGATACACTGATGTGATTGGTGCAGCTGGCCTCTGGCCCCGCCTATTTCAGATATACCGATGTGATTGGTCCAGCTGGCCTCTGGCCCCGCCTATATCAGATACACCGATGTGATTGGTCCAGCTCGCCTCTGGGCCCGCCTATATCAGATACACCGATGTGATTGGTGCAGCTCGGCTACAAGAGCATAGTTAATGAGCAGCATTACTCGATGCCAGAGTGACTCTCTGAGCAAATTCTAATTGTGCTCTGGTTACCAAGGTAACTCACTGGTAGAAGAAACTGGAAGCTTAGCATTTAAATGTGTGCAGATTTAAATAGGGACCGGTTCCTGTTTCAGTTTCAAGTGTGCAATTATGCCCATTAAAAAGCTGGAATTAACAGGCGTGTTGCTTCAGGTGTTCATTTTAAAAATCACGAGAGAATATGAAGCAGAGATGACACAGCACAGACAGTAACTATAAAAAGACAGGAAGCAAACAATCGTCCTCAAGGAACTTCAGGGAGTCTTTGATGGAAACTCCTGTTATCACATTTTTTTGCCAGCATAAAATGATAAGGATATCAAGGTTGTTTTGAAACTGAAATACAAGAAAGCTCATTGTGAAAGACGGTAGCCCGAAAGGAAAGCTGGAGCCTCCTGTGTGATAATCATGTATCTTCTATAACAAGAGAGAGAGAGAGAGAGAGAGAGAGAGAGAGAGCGAGTGTGTGTGTGTGAGAGAGTGAGTGAGTGTGTGTGAGAGAGTGTGTGTGTGAGTGTGAGTGAGTGAGTGAGTGAGTGTGTGAGTAAGACGTCTAATTGGTGAATGCAGCTGGTGGGAAAGGATGAGAGAAGATAAAATATGATCTTCCTTCCCAGGACATGATCCTGTTTTTGTAATTTATAGCCAATCAGAGACTCTCTGTGTCTTCTGGCATTTTGATTACTGGCCAATCAGAAACAACCCAATCACTAAGAGGAGAGTAGCATGAAAGATAAAAAAAAATAAAAAAGAAAAAAAAAAGTCAGAGGAAATATTTTTTTTGTTTGCATTCTGAACCCACACCCTCTGTATTTTCAGATATGTATTATGCTTGTCTGATTAAAACTTTGTATTTAAGGAGTAGTTTCTTTCGTCTGTGTTGACTGTGTATGAAGCTGAAACTAACTGTGCTCCAATACTCATACTACCATACCATAGAAAAAAAAAGAGTTAGTCCATCCAATCCCAATACATATTATGTCTAACAAAAGATGCCCAAAATTCCAGGATGCCCTACTGTATCCGGTCAGATTTTGCAGTATGCAAGCCAGAATGCTCTTCTGGCCATTCTGCTCCACAATCCTTTGAGCAGCATATATGAGCAAGAGGGTTAAAGTTTAAGGTGCTATGTGTTATAAATAGGGCTGGGTTAAAATCACATTCCATGTCATTTAGCTGACGCTTTTCTCCAAAGCGACTTACAATTGCTATACTGTATATATCAGAGGTCGCACGCCTCTGGAGCAACATGGGGTTAAGTGCCTTGCTCAGGGACACATTGGCTGATGTATCACAGTGAGAATTGAACCCAGATCTCCCACACCAAAGACATGTGTCACATCCACCACTCCATCACATAAAATGATGCTCTCCAATTAATGTCAACCTTTGTTTGAGTGATCGATTGAGTAAATTTCACGCACATTTCGTGTGTACGTACTATACTTTGCTTGTTGTAAAAGGAAATAACCTATTTTTATTCTGCTGTGTCATACAATTATGAGGCAATGTGTTTTTCTCCAATCTGCCCAGAACAACATTTTCTGGGAAACCCAGAGTGGTTATAATCAGAGGCTCATAATCATCACAATTACAGATAATGCATTTGGACATTATTCGGGAATCAGCCCCTCCAATTAAAAAAAAAAAAAAAAAGTACATACTGTATTACTACCAGCCAAAACAAAATCCCATACTGGTCGAAGCCTTCTACCCACCAATAAGCCTAACAGGGGAGATCCACCTGGGGCTGTTTTGCTGACGCAGATACATACCACTGAATCGAGCCAGACAGCCTTGACAGCCAATCCTCTGGCACCCCCAGTACATATGACAGAAGGGTTGCTGGCACATCACACCTGCCAACACACAGCACAGCATGCATTCAGTTCTTGGTGTAGAATGGGGTTTGGCAACAATTTGTCTCGCATTGCCAGGCCTATCTCCACAGTGCTGTGTTAGGTCTGGCTACACCACACATACACTCTAGGATAGGAGAAAGCTCCGGTCAGTGGTTTCAGGATGAAACATTAGCACCCCTCCAAAGAAAACGCCATATTCAATATTAAATTAAGTTTACTGTACACACAATACAGTAATGTTAGCTACTTAAATTAGCTGGTTAGGGCGCCTGGGCAGCTCACATGGTAATCAAAGGCTTATACAGAGGCTTAGTCCTCAACGCCGCGGCATGTCATTCCCTCTCTCTACCCTTTCATGTCTAAGCTGTTCTGTCAAAAATAAAGGCCTAAAATGCCAAAAAATAATCTTAACAAAATGTATAAAATAATAAGCTGGACACATGGCTAAACATCATTTGCTCGTTTACCAGTGTATCGCCGTGTGTTTTTTGTCCATAGCAAATCCCCGCCAATCAGTCCCAAAACGACCCAGTTACAGACTAAATACCATAACCATATTCTTTGTAAATCTTTACAATCATTCCCTGAAAGAACCAAAGCAGGCCTGCCTTGTTGCATGATCCAAATTAGCTTCAAACCTTGCCATTTTGGGTGCCTGGGTAGCTCACCTCATAGAGCGGGCACCCATATGCAGAGGCTCAGTCCTCGATGCAGCGGCTCAGGGTTCGAGTTCGAACTGCGGCCATTTGCTGCATGTCTTCCCCCTCTCTCTCCCCTCATTTCTGCCTACAGCTGTCCTGTCTAAAAATAAAAAAACTTGCCATTTTCAGCATGTACCTTGCTAGCTCAAAGTCTGTTGTCATTTCCCAAAGCAAAGAGTTTGAGCACAGCTACACTATGTGAATGGCTGGCAAAGTTGTACTTTAACTATCAGCTGATTTGACATGTACTACATACCTCAAAGTCTGCATGTAAAATATGTCTTCATCCTGAATAGCCTTAAAAGTGTACTGACACTGACTGGCTTATATTTTCTATGAATTTTAGTTAGTCCTATTTCTATTTCACTTTAGTTACAGTTTTCTGAATGACAGTATAATTCTATCAACCATATTAATTTACATCTCTGCTGAATGACTAACAAGGACCACTCACATTGTTGAGCAATAACCTGCTCGCTGTTTGGCTCGGCCCGTCTGTCTGGCATTGGCTGGAGGCAGCAGTGGCACATGAGATGGAAGCCCTGAGGGAGGCAGCGGTACTCCTGAGGAGCTGCAGACAGGACGGGGGCAGAAAAAGCTTTTAGACAGGAGCTAAGACGTGATAGGTAGGCAGGAGGATCTTCACAGTTGTGTTTAAGTGGGCTTTCAGATGCTTCTTCCCCAATGCCAGAACACACAACAGAATGTATTATAACAGAATGAGGTCTCCTGCAATTTGCCATTGAGTGAAAGGTAAAAAGTAGTAGTAATATGTTACTTTTTTCAGGTGGTGTTTGTAACCCAGCATTCAAAGTTGGCCCCTCCCCGGCTCAACGAGCCAGAAAAAGAGAGAGAAAGACAGACAGAGAGAGAGAGAGAGAGCAGCGGTGGTCGAGCGAGCTAGAGAGTGAAATGAGAGGGAGCGGTGTTAGCAAGGCCAAAGTCGTGAATTAGAGGGAAACAATTTAATTTTCTGACTGGTTCACAGCAGTCACAGACAGATAGACAGACAGGCACGTGCACACCCACCCAAGTCCCTCACACTGCAAAATAAGAAGAAAAGAGAAATTGCAGCACAGGGTCTCTGCAGATTCAGACACCACCACACACTTCTAGTGGGTTATAAGTGATGATTAAGAGGGATTTTGTTGTTGTTGTAATAATCCTGAATATTGTACTTTTAACTCTAGATACAAATATTCCCACCTAATCTATACCCATAATCACCTGAGAGGATGTCAAAGGATGTTGAGGGCTGCTCCCCTGTGGGCTTTGCAGACCCCTCCTCAGTTGCTGGTTTGGGTGGAGGAGGTATAGGCGGTGCAGCTGGCAGACGAGGGAGCCAGTAGTTGGAACCTGTAGCAAACATCACCTGACTGACCTCCCTCCTGTAGTCAGGACACTGTCTGCAAATCACTAGAGGCTGACTGGAGACAAAAAAAAACATCACATGGAGCTGTTTTCACTAAACAAGCAGAAAACATTGACGCCGATTCCATGTCACTCTTACTTTTATAATCATTGCCTATGCATTATATAACAAATATCTAAGAAGGTTTCCTACAGTGTTAATTTCATCAACGAAAACTGAAAAAAAAATAGCCAAAAGTAACCAATCAAAAACAAGAACTATGACAACACATTGTATACATAACATAAAACATGTATAACAACTTTTTTTCTTTTTTTAATTTAATGCAAAGTCTGTGAGCTGCATGCATCTGCAGATTACACACGGTTATCCTCTAGTTCTTTAAAAGTATCCAATGCCCAAACATAGCTCTTCAGTTCAGAAGTTGATCGAGCAGCTTGACCGTCGCACAACTGATTAAAGCACCTTGCATCCGGTTGTATTTTACAGTATGCAAGCCAGCATGCTCTTCTGGCCATTCTGCCCCACAATCCTTTGAGCAGCATATATGAGCAAGAGGGTTAAAGTTCAAGGTGCTATGTGTTATAATTAGGGCTGGGTTAAAATTACATTACATGTCAGTAATGGTATGTCTCTGTCAGTAATCGGAAACAGATTTATGGACTAAATTCATCTGCAATCCCACTTAGAGTCAGACAAGATGCAACACAAACTATTTACCATGCCCATTTAAGATGGAAAATTAACATTGTGAGATCGGGCATGCCTTGGCGGAGGTCTGTGCTCTCCGAGTCGCCTTTGTTGTTTGCTTCTGAATGTTTCTCTGCTCTGCAGTGGAGAGACCACATAGCTGTGGTAATGCCAAGTGAGCAGGAACCACAGCGAGGGAGCAGTTTATAATGACGACTGGATTTACTGAGGAAAGTCTGTTGTATTACTGCAGAGCAGAGGGGCATGGACACTGTGTGAGGGAACAAGAAAACAATGCCTAGAAAACTAGACTAATACTCTTTTTCATCACAATTAGGGTGTGTATTTTTTTTTAAATGCAGGAAAACCAGCTAAAATTAAGCGATTGACTCCTTTCCTATTGCTAGTAGACAAGTATGCCTTCCTGTTTTTTTTTTTGGTGTGTCAAGTTCGATCTCATGAACGCACTGGGGAACAGGGTTACTGGAGGCCAGTGAAAATGTAACTATTGATATGTTACTTATTCAGCCTCTTTTGGACTCAGTGCTGAATCATTTGGACAATATTTCAGCGCTGCATGCACAGAATTTGTGGCAGAAGTTAGCGGCTGATGTGACGCGCATCATAGCATCGCACCGGAAAAGGTGCCTAAATGCCCACATCCGGGTGTTCTGTTGATTGGCGCTGGAGCCGATAAACACCCGGGACTACTGCAGAGTCATTCGTCCCGGGGAATTAATGCAGATTGTAACCTTTGCCATTGAAGATAAAAGCCAGGTGTTAGTGGGTGTTAGTGGATCTGTTTTTGTCCAGTGGGAAATAGGTTCAAATGTCTTTAGCCACAGCAAATTACTAAAATTTGACTAATACTAAAATACATTTTCACCAAAAGTTAAATTAAACAAAATTAAAGCCAGGTGCCAAAATAAACACTGGATTGTTCCAAATACAAACAACCAGATCGTACCTAATGTCTGAGGAGTCGCTGTCATTGTCAGAGAGCTCAAAGAGATAATCGGAGCTGCCCTCCTCATCTGAGAAGGAGCGCTCCACTTTTGGTTGCAACATGTCCTGAGTTATCTTGTTGCGGCTGTCCATGCTCTTCAGATCCTCATCACTGCGGCACTTTTCTGTGGGACAGAAAGGGACATGCAAACATATGCAAAGTCAATATCTAATGAGAACTTTTTAGGGAATGTGTACCAGTTTGGAAACTATACAAAAAGGTAAGCAGGCCTTCCTTCTCTCAAATCAAACATGTCAGCTTTGGTAGAAAAATCTCCGCCACAACACAATTTCTTAAAAAGCGTGTTGTGTAAGGCTATCTACAACCTTTTCAGTTAAAGACAAAGGTGCTGGTATTTCAAATGAAATAATGCGCCATGATTAAAAGACGCTGTCAAAATGGTCTTAATCTGTGCAAACCTGGGTGCTGGATGAGGTAGGCCTCCACCAGGTTGTTGAGGATGTGGTTCTTACGAATCCTCTCCACAGGACAGCGGCAGGTGGGGCAAAGAGACGAACGCTCCATCCAGCCCGAGTAGCAGGCGGCACAGAAGACATGCATGCAAGGCTGCAAGCTAAAGCAAAACACATGAGACTTAGAACTGAACTAACTATTGGCACTTGGTGCCATGCTGCATGCATGCAAAGTGCCTTCCAAGCCCCCCCCCCATCCTTGGATGTCTGTGCAGATGCCAGGGTCCTTGAGATCTTACCTGACACAGTCATGCAGTAGGTCCTGGCAAATAACACACGTCAGGCTCTCCTCCATCTTGTCCGTCTTAGTCCCTTCCGCTGGCGGTTTAGACAAAAGACTTCCTTTAGTTGACCCGACTACTTCCGTGCTGGAGGTGTGTGGCAAGTCCAAATCATATTCTTTATCTGTAAACACAATAACTCTAGATTAAATGTCATTGAGTTTTTGCCATTTGTCTGGTTTGGCTTGCAAAAACTTTCCAGGCTGGGCTTGAGGTTGAAAAGATGTGTTTGGGGTAAAAAAAAAAAAAGAAGATTTCTGCATGTGACACGGTCACATCAGTATTGGTTCAGGCGCCGGCACCGTTTTAAAAGTATCGCTTTAGCACCGGAATAAAAAAAAAAAAACGATACCCATCCCTACTCCTCTCACCTGAGCAATGTGGCTCTGCACAAAAATACCACACAGATGTTGTGCTGCCTAGAAAATAGAGCCCCAAATCTAATGTGAGGAATCAAGGAAACAAGGTTAATCTCCAAGTAAAATAATTTACCGTGACCAGTTTTTCTCCTCTTGCTTTCTGGCTCCATGTTGTCCACGTCTTTTTCCTGTGCCGGGGCAGCATCTTCGACTGGGCCTGATAAGATGTAGGAACAGACCTGGGTCAAACCATGTTAATACTAGAAACGGCTTGTGTTGACGTACATATAGACGGAGGAGAAGGTTAAGACTCATACACCAGCTTCACTGCGGAGGAGTGGGTTGTACAAAGGTGCTACTTCGGTAGTGTAGAAGGAGTCTGATAACGAGAGACTGATCTTAGTTGACTAAATCATACGTCACTTTGAGGTTATTTACAACAACCTTTTGGAATGGCTCAGGTATTTGCAGTCAGGTCGGGACTTGGGAGGATTGGGGGTGGGAGGAGTCAACGCACATAGCACATGAGAGCAGACGGGCTGAAGATAGTGTGATAATCACCAGCTGGACGTTCTGCCCAACACAATCTGAGTTCACGTATCAATCAGGTGCTATCAGCAGGTCTGTTTCCATCAATGACTTTGATCAGAGTTCTTTTTTTACACATCCTGTGTATCCTCCATCTCTCACACAGATACAAAATGTTATTTTTCTTGGACGTATTGAACCCAACTTCAGACAAACAAAATAAAGTACCTTTGGGTTAATCTAACATAGCGTGTACTGTAGTGCCGCTAAAGAAATATATAATAATATGCTTATGCGCTCTCTTTGTGGGAAGATTGTTAACACTCTCATAGTCTATATTGACGTTTCATTTCCGGGCAGGTTCAGGCGCAGCCAGATGCCCCTTATCTTCCACTTTCTTTGTGTTGGCGTTCTAACCTCTGGTGGATTTCTGAGGACTACGGTTACCTGCTCCTCAGATCTCTGCAGCGTAAATCCAGATTATCTGTCCAATCAGAGTTTTCTGTTGCACCCTTATTGAGTCCGAGGCTGAGTGCGGCCCATGACGAAAAATCAGAAATGGGCTTGAATGGGCTCTTGGCCAGATGGACTTGCAAAGCAAATCTCAAATTTGCCGGAAGTTCGTCAGGGTTTTCCAAGGAAAGTTTTCACTTGTTGATTTGTTTCACTGGTTTTAAGTTAATTAAATGCAACATCTTTCCAAAATGCGTAATTCAAAATGAGTAATCATGTTAAATAATGGTGAATCCAATACTGACCAAAATAATTGTGATTATGAGGTTTTATTTTTCTATAAATCAAGCAGCTCTTGTTAAAAGTTATTTGTAGTTTGAACAATGATGAAATAACGGAGATGTGAACAGGAAAGTTAGAAGAGCCAACATGCATCCTGTCAGAGAGCACAGGGGTCTTCGCTTTGAGACAAAGACTACCTCTAATCTCCAGAAATAGCCATTTGTAACCATTTGAAGTAAAACACCTGTTTGACTAATGCACGTAAGAACCTAACAAAGAATGAACTAGCTGGGTCACAAAGACCTGGGCACAATTCAGAAAGGGAAGAAGTGGAGATGGGGAGAAAGGATTGGATAAAAATATAATCCGTCAAAGTGATCTTTAGATGTAACGAAGCATTGTGTAAGTGGTTGTAATGTGTGCAACCAGCTGAGACTCCGGGAAGTCAAGAAACCAGAACACACCACCAAGCACTCATCCCACCAAAGGAATCAAACATGCTGTATGTATGTATGTATGTATGTATGTATGTATGTATGTATGTATGTATATAAAATCATTAACAAATCATTCATAAACTATTTTAAAAATAGGTAGGGAAAGCTGAAGATTATCCCTCTTCAGCAGTATGTTGGCAGAGAACCTACCCGAGGCAGGGCAGGCTGTGGTTGCCACGGGACCAGAAGTAGAAGGGCTCCCAATACAGAAGTGGGAAGTGGAGGTGGAGGGCTGTGGTTCTTCCCTAGTTGGATCCCGAGGAGCTTTTGTGAGCATTACAGGCTCCACAGAAAGTGACATCTCTGAATGGGGAACAGGAACAGGGCTGTGGGCTGCCCTCTCCGTGTCTGAAGTTAAGATACAGAATGGCGGTTAGTAGTGAGCCACAATACAGCGGTGGACTAAAAGTGGGTACATTTGGACAGAGGAGTGGGGAACTACCTGGCTACTTACCGTAACTATGTGGTGAAATAGCTTGCTCCGTTTTGATGGAGTGGTAAACATAGGCAATGTCTACAGGGTTGACAAGAGAAGATGTTATCCCTCTTTTCCTTCTTAGAAATGCATATACACATTTTTCTCATGGCTAACAAAAGGAACTACTCACTTTGTTCTGGCTCACTTTTCCTGTATACAAAGTAGATGACGTCGCCGTTCTGCAGTATGTGAGTTTGCTTCCTGACCAGTTTGGACATGTTGATCACCGTGCCATTAGTGCTACAGAAAAACAAACATGCATCACTGTAAGGTTTGAGTGTTTGCTTTACAAAAAGTTTCAAATCACACTTGTACAGCTCTAAAAAATACTAGTAGTTTTAATATAGCACTTTTGTAGTCTAACAACTACTCAAAGCGCTTTTACATGGTACAGGAACCATTCACACACATTCATCTTGCCCAAGGACACTTCGACATGGGACTGCAAGGCCAGGGATCGAACCACCAACCTTCAGACAGCCGCCCACAATACAAGCATAGTCTTTCTTTTAAACACTATTTTTTCTCAACATATGGTTTATTTAGTTTAATATCTAGTACCTCATGTCTTCCAGCCACACCAGCCCTGAGCTTTCATCTTGCACAATCTTGCAGTGCTCCCCTGAGACCAGTTTGTTGGCTGGGAAGGAGAGATAACATCCTGGCAACAAAATAATAAAACATAATGAAAACACAGAGTAGACATAATATACTGTAGATTACTTGGGCTTTCTAAGAAAGATTGCCCCTTTTGGGAGAGTACAATGGTTAGAGAGTATGATACCACATGTATTCATATAACTGTCGTCTTCTTCTCCCCCAAAAACCCAACTAATTCTCAGCAATTCTGACTGATATAGACAGTTTTATATCTTCAGCATATCATTTAAAATAAAACACCTTCAAAGTTCACCCTTATTCTATTGAGATCAACCTCAGATTGTGTTGCATGGGTCTTTTGTTTTAAGCCTTTTATTGTCCAGACATAAACTAACCAATTAAGGCTAGTCCATTTGCAATGCAAAAAAAGTAGACCCCAAAGGGTCTCAACAACAAAGCAGAGACAGGGGGAAATATAGGCCTAACCTTTTCTTAAGCAAAAACCCATACAAAAAAAAATCTACTTAATATTCTGCACACATGTTCTCAATGGACGCCTTTTGTTATCATCACAAGGGGCTGTCTAAGTTTGGTGCACTAAAGAAGGCTTTGTGTTTTCAAGGGGGAGGTTTTTAAAGGCTCCAGACACTGTCTATGCTACACAGACAGGACTGTCTTTTGTTAATAGGCATCAGCACATGTAGGAGCTTTTTAAAGCAGGGTTAACAAAGTTTTAAGCAATGAGATTTTACTCCATAATGCATACATATAGAAATTAGCATACCTTTCTTTCTGCCAACTGTGCACTCTCTGTTGAAAAGCAGGACAGTTTCACTGGAGTCCACTTTGACTAGCTTTCCCCATGGTCGTCCTCTCTGATAACTGTCCATCTCCCAATGTTTTGTTCTACAAGAAATGATGAAAAAGTTCACTTTTACTTCAGTGGGATGTTTTATATTAGGCACGTGATAGCATACAGAAAGTGAAATTAACCATCAGGGTGACGTTTTTTGCTGGGTGAAATCAAACACCTGCTGAGACATTTTATCAAGTCAGTAACGTCCTATGCATTGCCAACCACATGGGTTCTGATGTCAGAAGCCGATTTAGGTTAAACACATTTAAAGACACTCAGGTTTTCTGCAGACATATTCTTATAAAACAGCATATACATTATGTTTATTATGAATAACCGTATCTATTCTTCATTTCGGCATTCATCCAAGATATAATTTGCAATGTACAATTATATTTCGACCCAAGGAACTGTTAAGTCCCACAGTTCTTACATTACACACCACAAACCTTAATCACATTGAGAAACGTTAACCAGTTTTGTTATCATGTTTTATGTAAGCCGAATTCACAAGTGATTGTAAACGATTCCTAAAACATGAGCAACGTTAGGATATATATGCAAATTGCCAAAAAAGTAAGGTTTTATTAAATTTAAAGAGTTTCTCATCAAGTTTGGTAAGAATTCCATTGGGGCAAAATCTGCTAACGAGCCCTAACGTTAGCTAAGCTTGTGCTCTTCTGTGCTTCCTAGCTATTTCGTGTTATTAGCAGACTTTGTTGCGTGACAAGCTGAAAAAACTCAGTTATTTAAATCGTTAAAAATCAATTTAAGACAGTGTTTCATAATCCAAACGCTGTGTGGGTTGTTGTCACACCTAACGTGAACACACAAAACTTCGTTCCATAACAACACTAAGCTAACGCGATTGCTAACATTAGCAGCCGAGCACACTGCGTATCCAAGAGAAACGTCGCACTACTGCAACAACACAAACGCCGTTAACGTCACACTATCGTGTTTGAAACGGTTACTTTACCGTCAAACGCTCAGTTCGGTGTCCCGGGTGCTCTGTATAAAGACGCTTCTTCTCCTCATATTCAAGCTAGGCGCAGGATACACTTCCTGCCGAGCTCTGGCTAGATGGGGTTGATAGTGTGCAGTCATCAGCTGATGGAGGAGGGGCTGTTGTGTGTATCTGTGTGTGCTGAGGCTGTCCCCTCACAACAGCACAGCCACCTAGGCTTAATAATTAATACAAGGGTCACATGCTGAATTTGATTTAAAACTTCCTTTGCCCTGAATAATATATACAGTATCTCAAATGCATGCACAAATTACTACTATTGTACACAGTGATGGAGTTTTGAGTTCCTTTATTTTAGTACAAGTAGCCTACTAATACCACACTGTATACAGTATATAATACAGTATATATGTATATAGCCTATTCCTGCATTGAAAATGTTTTTTCAGTAAAAGTCACTCAATGCTGGAACGTCCCCTGTAATACTATTTTTTATATATATATATATCAGAGCAAAGGGTGGCTACTTTGAAGAAACTAGAATATAAGATATATTTTCAGTTATTTCACACTTTTTTGTTAAGTACATAATTCCACATGTGTTCATTCATAGTTTTGATGCCTTCAGTGATAATCTACAATGTAAATAGTCATGAAAATTAAGAAAACGCATTGAATGAGAAGGTGGTTCCAAACTTTTGGCCTGTATTATATTATTACTGATATGTTCATGTAAAAGCAGTTTTACTGTTGTAGTTTTTTGAGGTGGAGCTCATCTCATTTGTAACTATTTTGCATAAAGGACTGCAAGTGCAACTAATGATTTTTTTTTCATTATGGATTGTGCTGATTATTTTCTTGATTAATAGATTGATTATTTCATTTGTAAATTCATGAAAATAGTGAATAGTGAAATGCTTTAACAAGGTCTTGTTTTGTCCACCAACAGTCCAAACCTCAAAATCAAAATAGGAAAAGCAGAAAATCACCCTATTTTTTAATAAAAATAATCTCATCTCTGCAGGGCGCAGCCACATTTCAAATACATCTTTCTCAACGTAATCTGCAACCCAGGGCCGGCCCTGTACATCTGGGGGCCCTGAGCAGGATGATTGTGGGGCCCTGCCGTACAGTGAAAAGTTAAGTACTGCCACCGCAAACCAGCAACTGTATGCAAATCTTACCCTGACGCATTTTATCTATTCCCTGTTTTAACATGACTGCTTCTACTGCATATTAAGTACACTAACTGACACAGTCAAAGTAAAACCTACAGACTTACCAGATTTCTTCTTTATTAGTCTGAGGTGAATTTTAAAACGGCACTGTTTTTGTCCACTATAGCCTCAGGCCTGAGGCTTCAAACCTTTAGTATCCAAACACCTCCATATAAGTTTTTGCATCAACCTCAAGGATTTCCTGCAGACCCTTCAGGTGCTGCAGGGTGAGCAGCATCTGTGCAGCGTGCAGGTTGGGGAGCATCAGGCCCATGCAATCTCCAGAAATAATGCTGCATCCACAGCATTTCTCACAGAGATCGACAGCCCGTGAAGTGCCGTTCAGATCCGCCACACGCTTCTCTGCCTCCGTCACATCATCACTGTTGAGGAAATTGATGGTCATTTCCTGTGAAGCTGCTTCTCCTGAAAGTTTACATCCTCACAGTGGAATTGTTGTACTGAACTCCATTCAGCAGCGTCTGAGCCGCAGAGTACAGGGGTGGGGGGTAACAGTCACACTGGGCTTCTCTACAGTCAGCACTTTCACATGTCTAATCGTCTTTGGCGGTGCTAGGCAACAGACAGAGCAACGGTGCCGCTGCAAAATAGCCTCGGCAAGGAGCTTGTTTTGGTGGAACATGTGTACGTTCAAAGGTTGGATTAATCCTGCAGAGATCTGAGGAGCAGTTAACCACAGTCCTCAGAAATCCACCGCAGCTTAAAATTACAACACAAAGAAAGCGGAAAGTAACAGGACATCCGGCCAAAAACACTGACATCTGGTGGAATTTCCTGCGGGAACGGAGCAATCCCGGAAGTGGAATGTCGTGGATATAGACCAAAATATACCAAAAGAGACTCTTGTTAGAGAAGTTCAACTTACATCCATTTTATATGAGTAATTTTCACAAGGATTAAATGTTAATATAATGGTTTAAAAGCCAATAAATATCAAAAACTTCCCCTCCCCTTATTGCTCAGTTTGAACTATGACACCTTGAGACGGTTATGAATAAAGCATTGGTGTTCTTTCTCCTACTTCTAAAATATAAAGATAACTTCATTACATTTGTAACTATGTAACTAAAATCATAATATTGTGTTTGTTTCAGCTTCAATTCATTTATAATAGGTGGTGGTAAATGTAATTTCAACTTTATATTTGAATAATTAGCATTTTTACATTCACAATGTCACATTGTGTCAAACTTAGTGTTTGTAAGGAAAAAACAAAACAAGATGAGTGATTTACCCCAGCGAGGCCGCGGCACGGGGACGGGCCTCTCCTGAAACAACGGGCCCCCCCCCCGGTCTCTCCTGGCCGTGAGCCTCTCAGACTTTGACAGAAGAACTGACATGAAAGACATTTTTTTTTTTCTCCTTTTTTGTCTTCGATGTAAGAATGACAGGTTGTGATCAAAGGCTGTGCGATTTTCAACTCAAACCACAAAACATTAATGTAAAATCAGATAAACATAATCCATGCACCACTGGCTTTATCTCACCTGTGCATCAAGTAAATAAATATGCATTTTAAAGAACCCATATTATGCTAATTTTCAGGTTCATTGTATTTAGTGGTTGTATCAGAATAGGTTTAGATGGTTTAATTTTCAAAAAACACAATTTTTTTGTACTGCACATTGCTGCAGCTCCTCTTTTCACCCTGTGTGTTGAGCTCTCTGTTTTAGTTACAGAGTGAGACATCTCACTTCAGATCAATCTTTGTTGGGAGTCGCACATGCTCAGTACCTAGGTAAGGACTACTAGCCAGTCAGAAGCAGAGTATGAGGGCCCTGACAGTACCTAGGTAAGGACTACTAGCCAGTCAGAAGCAGAGTATGAGGGCGTGCCCTGACAGTACCTAGGTAAGGACTACTAGCCAGTCAGAAGCAGAGTATGAGGGCGTGCCCTGACATTACCTAGGTAAGGACTACTAGCCAGTCAGAAGCAGAGTATGAGGGCGTGCCCTGACAGTACCTAGGTAAGGACTACTAGCCAGTCAGGAGCAGAGTATGAGGGCGTGTCCTGACAGTACCTAGGTAAGGACTACTAGCCAGTCAGAAGCAGAGTATGTGCCCTGACAGTACCTAGGTAAGGACTACTAGCCAGTCAGGAGCAGAGTATGAGGGCGTGTCCTGACAGTACCTAGGTAAGGACTACTAGCCAGTCAGAAGCAGAGTATGAGGGCGTGCCCTGACAGTACCTAGGTAAGGACTACTAGCCAGTCAGAAGCAGAGTATGAGGGCGTGTCCTGACAGTACCTAGGTAAGGACTACTAGCCAGTCAGAAGCAGAGTATGAGGTATGTGCCATGCTAGCAGCTAGGTGAGCATTATAACGTTTGTCTCTGAAGTAAAGGCTGGACTACAGTAGAGCTGTTTGGAGCAGGTTGTGAACAATGTTTTCTGTTGGAGATGGTTAGTCACTTTGGAGGGGGGGGGAGCGGGACTTTTTCTTTTTACTTTGTAAACCTATAACATGCACAAAAAAATACAAACACAATAAAGGAAAGGGAAAAAGCCCAAAAGCATAATATGAGCACTTTAACAATCACAAAATGGCGCTCATTGTATTATTGTGTGATATTACATAGCTAAGGAAATACGGGAAAAAGACTTGACTGACTTACATCACACCAAAGAAAATCACTGACAACAGCTAAACCCGCATCAACAGAGACAGGGTTTCAGCAAGGTAGACGGCACGCAGGCTTTTATGAACATACCATCTATTTTCAATGACCTTGAGTGCTTCAATTTGGATGTCATTTTTATCTGTCTGTAGCTCATTATCTGTTCATATCCAGAAATTCTATCTGTATGAGATTATGGGTATGCACACACCACTTAAATCATGTACAGAATCAGGATGAAACTGCACACACAAATCACAATTCAATATCTAGTGGAGTGCAAGTACAATTTTGAGGTACTTTACTAGTATTTCCATTTAACATTATATTCCACTACACTTCAGAGGGAAGTATTTTGCTTTAAACTCCACTATATTTATCGAGGACGATGTCAAAGCCAGAAAAGTAAAGGCAAGAACAGCATTCAACATCCTAAATAACACCTGGAAAGCAAAAATACCTTGCACTTCAAAACCAAACTGAATTGTTTTTTGTAATACAAACCAGTCAAAATGGAATTGGAAAAAAAAATTAGAACCAACATTCTCAATAAACCACAGACATTCAGAAACTGCTGATGCTTCCTGGGACACCAACACCAACCCGTGGGAGCGCACCAGGTAAAAACCCCATGGAACTCTAAATTAGGAGAAGGAAGTGAAGCTGGATGGGCCACACAATCAGACAACAAAGTCAATCAATCGCCAAGCTGGCATTCATATGCAACACACAAAGGAAGAGGAAGACCTGGAGGAGACGCACTGAACAAGAGCTTAAGGCTGGGGGTTGTCATGGCAGCAACTGGAGCCAAGGGCACAAGACCGGAGAAGACGGAGGGCTTTATGTGGCTTTATGTGTCTTAGGGAATACAAAGGCCTAAGTCAAGTCAAGTCACTTTTATCTGACAGCTGTTATTACTAGTTATTTATCCAGATTAAGAATTTGCATTAAATAGCATTGCTTATAAAACCCATTGCATCATGAAAGATCCAAACGTTTTTGGCTTGTGATGTCAGTGTGTAGTTTGGGCTCCTTGTTGCATTTCAGACGTCTATGAGTTATTAGCAGATTTCCACTCTAAACTTCTCAGATGGTTTTATTTTAGTTTGAAAAAAGCCCAATAAATAAGATACAACTATATGTACCAGAACTTAGTTTTTTCTTCTTTAATTATCTCAGTTCTCTGCCATTAATAAACAACATTGTAAATAATTTGCTGTTATGCTGGTGATATGCACATTACCTTTTGCACTATTCCCACTAAACCAGTCTCTCTATATATGTAGATAAGGATTTGTGTAACTGTATATTATATTATATCATTTTAATTTAACTTTCTTCTTTTCTAATTTAAAGTTCAAAGTTAGTAAAAAATCTAATTCATTATATCCTACTTGGGTGAGCCTTGTTCCCAGGCATTCCTGGTTAAGTGCCTAATGTTGTTGTGAATAATGCTTCTGCAGTATTCTGTGTTTTATGTCGATCTAGTGACCTCAGTATCATTTTGCCAACCCACTCCTTAAATTCTTAGTTTAATGCCACTATTTATCATATCCTATTTATCAATGTTATTAATGGAGCAGGTTAGGTTGGAGCAGCTTTCTTTGAAGGGCCACAAACATGAAGTAATAAAGAAGTAAGGATTAGTTAATTATGATTACATTACAATTCAGTTGTTTTTTACCCATAAAGAAAACATGAACATCAGTAATAAATCAAAAATCATGATGATTGAAATACCTTAGGTGATGCATTAAGTCATGCATGAGATACTATTAATCCTTGTACATCATTGATAGTACCCCATGAATGAATTCGTGCTTTTTTATGAATGGAGTCATGCATGAATTCATGATAATTCATGTGTTTAAGTTATATCTTTTATAATAACAATGTATCAAATAACAATGGAAAACAATGTGATCCGTCACCTTCTGTCAGTCTTTTTCAATACAACACTGACGATAAGCAGGAGATGCTTTAGGGAAGAGATCTTCAAAAGGGGGTGCGGGGCCCCAAGGGGGTCCTCAGAGCTACTGCAACCCCCCTGCACCAAAATATTTATTTTTTGAAAGTTTTTTTTCAAAAATGAAAATGTCTTTACATGAATCCTATTATAAGCAAATAAAAATCAGCCTATTTGTGAAAAAAATACACAGATACAATTCATCCCAAGGATTCACTGCGCAACATTTATGTTTAACTTTAAAACATGATTTATAAAATCTTGCCAACAATTATTTAATAGCTTAGTATTATACACTAAAAAGGTATGCATGAAGGCTTTAGGCCGACCACATGTTATTGTAGGCCCAGTTTAACATGCAACTTCATTTTATACAATATATGTAGCAGGGGGTTCCTACTCCATCTGGCTCCCAGTTAAGGGGTCCTTGGGTTAAAAAAAACATTGAAGACCCCTGCTTTAGGGGCCACACGCCAACCTGTCAATCACAACAGAGGCTTAGCAATGCTAACCATGACACTGTGTCCAATAACATAGATTTGAACTTCTTTTTGGAAAGAAACTTTGACCCTTTCACTGTGTGTTCTCACTTCATCAAAGTTAATTGGAACATTTGGTCACCTGAATGATTTGTTCAGCGTTACCAAAGCTAGCTAGCTACTCTAGCGTTAACTTGGTACCTTAAGGGAAAGTCTGCCGCTACTCTGTCCTACCAGACATGCAGCGGCACCCAGAGGTCTGGGTTTATCTGCCGGTAACTCTCCACTGGATGAATTGCTTCAGAAGGGTTTCTTTTCCCTCCAGCGTTTCCATTAGTGCATGTATAGGTACTGAGCATGTGTGTGTGTAATTCAGGCCTGTGTGTAATGTGTGTAATAACAGAGTGTAAATTGTAATTTCTCCTTGTGGGACTAATTAAGGATTGATTATTATTATGATGATTATTATTATTATTAGTGCAGCGCCATTGCAACCATAAGCAACCATAAGCAACGCTGGCTTGGCCTCGTCATCCTCCCCAGGTCCACCCTCTCGTCGAAAATCATCACATCCATTTGCAAAAAACAAAGATGGCCAAACTTCAAAATGGCAGTCAACAAGCCACTGGGTAACGTCACTGATGCTACATCCACTAGTCTTACAGTCTGTGTGTGTGTGAACAAGCAGCTGTTTCCTAACACACTCGCTTCATGTACAACTCGTTTCTTCTGCTCCTGAGTGGCCAAAAAATCCATTATTACAGGTTTAAATGTCTGTCACAGTGTGATCCTAGATGTTGCAATAACACAAAACCTCTGTCTATTTGATATTAACTGTGTTCACCATGGCCAAATCCCACTGTGTACATTTAAAATGTTTTATGTTTATGTTTTAAACAGCTGTCTTTGTGGGACCACTGACAATGTTAATATAGAAGTTTATGGTCCAATGCAAGTGGGCTGATCTTTCTTGTTTAAAAAAAACCTAGCATGTCTTTCTAATAGAAATAGCAAGCGAGTCCTTAATGGAGGCCTAATCCCCACGCACCCCCATCTATTCCCTGGCAGTGCATTATTAATGGGCAGTGTGGAGGCTGGTGAATACAGGGGCCTCTCCTCACTAATGCGTTCATTCCTCATTGTTAGATGTCTGGTAAGAAAAACACAAACACATGCTGCCTCCCTACAGGCACGCGCACGCACACACACACACACGCACACACACACACACACACACACACACACGCACACCTCCATGCAAAGGTGTGCCATCCATGCAGAATATATTCTTAAGGGAAATTATTATATTTGGCATTCAATGTTGAACACAGAATCCTGTGCAGATCCTCTGATAAGGTCAGAATGGCAAATTGAATGCTGTATTGCAGAGTATTGAATCCCACACCCGTGCTGTCAATCAGCACTTCCTAATTGGATCAACGATTACTTGTGGCAGCTGTATAAAACATCAAACGAGTAATTAAATGAAATAATGAGAAAATAAACCTTAATGTTGCCAAGTGGGAATGCAGGCAAGCTCGAGGAACGTGATTCCGCTGTGCTCTCAGAAATTATCTCTCTCCGGCTCGGGCTAATTGCTGGAGGATGTCCTCTTAAGTGAGTGTGAAAAGCTGTGTCTAATTACGGCAACATTAATCAGGCATTAGCATGTTATCACAAGGTTAACTTATCAGGAGGGGCCCAGAAGCAGCTGGAGGTGCCATTTACCCATGCTGCACTGGGCCAACTGGACCACAAGGGGTAGTGCTTGTTCTTCCTATGAATCATTACTCAGAGCCCCCTTGAAGTCCAGAGCTGAAATCAAAGGCAACCATATTAGAGTGCACAGTGCACTAGAGTGTTGTGATTTAGAGATCCCTCAGTGTGGGTTCGTCCATCGTTCCAGAATCAATATCAGCTATTTCCTGCTCATTGTAAGGCTGAAATATGAACATTTATCCTGAGGGGATTCAGAATTTTAGGTCATAATTTGTTAACATCTTACTCTGCGGAGACACACCAAAGGATGGATCTTTACTGTACACTGTATAAGGAATTACATTTGTGAAATCAATGTAATGCAATTGTGTGCTCGGTGGAGCAATTTAATCCGGTGTAATGAAGACTGACTGGATGGTGATTGCATCCTAAATCACCCCACTAGTCAAATATGAATATACATAAAACATCAGCCATCAATGATTGTTAGGGAATATTAAATGTAAATTATTTGTCACTACCGCAACACGCACCATATATTATTGAATTAGTATTTCTAGCTCCGTTGAATGCTTTGCTATAAATTTTAATTGTGTGTTTGGGCCTATTTTTGTCTATTTTTGTAGATGTAATAGCACAGAGGTGTATGTGCAATTTTGAGTCATCGTACGCCAAATGAGCTGCATGTGTGTCGATTAAAGGTCATTTCTGGCAGCGGTTTGGTCCTGTGCCCTGATTTCATTACCAGCAGCTCCACAGTATAGTCTCACCAGGATTCAAGCAGGGCCGAGGAGCCGTACCTCCAGCAGCTCTGCCAAAGGCGTTCATTTGTCAGAAAGGCATGGAGATCACAGGCCGACAAATCTCCCACATCTCCCAGGCTGTCAAGCTCTTTGCCTGCATATCAAAGACAAAAGAACAGAGCAGGGGAGCAAGAGAGCAGAGCAGCCATTCTATGTCGAGATGGTCCGCTGTCTAACCCCCCCGAGTGTGCCCTTTGAAAACGCCTATTAGCCTGGGTGAGAGAGATTACAAGCAAATAAAATTACATTCATTGTGATATTTGATTTCATAATACCCCCAGAATTATAATTAAACCGCGCTCACACTTTTAATTTAAAAACCATTCGCCGACAACAAAGAATCAGAGATGGCAATGAGCAGGTTGTGCATCTCGTGAGTGAGTGCACATTATCAGGCCTGTTTCACTAGAAGTAACAATAATGGGAGAAGAATGGAGGCACTAATAAGAATGTAATCAGGTGAGAGAGCGGGATTTAATGATATGGAACACGGGTCTTTATTTTCATCTGTCAGTCTTTTGGTGCAGCATGCTGGGAAGAAAATGCCTTTTTTATATTCCTCCCAGAGGCTGCAATATGGAAGCAGATTATATTTTTTTTAAAGGTCCACCTCTTACCAACCAACACATGGGTTATATCCCCCATCAGATCTCAGTTGCAACCTGTCTGACTGTCAGGGTTGCACCATAAGCACAATGGTGTATTACAGGGGGAATGTGGGCATATGCTATCTGGCTTAAACCAACAAGCAGAAGGGAAGAGATAAGAGACATTCTTGGGCAGCACAGAAACGAGGCATGAGGAGGGCCAGCTTGATAGCAGTACTTGTTGTTCTGATGTGTTAAATAGCTGGCCTTCAACACCGCAATCAATCACTGAGTAAGCCACTGTGTAGCCAAGGGTTGTGTGTGATAGCCAGATGGCTGAAGTCAATGGAGCTTTGCCTGGACTCTTTGGGGCACAAAGGGATGATCACTAATCTGGCCACACAAATCGGACAAAAATACATAAGAATATTACAGACTGAATGTTTTACTAGGTTGGTAAGCGCTGCTAGATTGTTGAATGTATTGCTGATTAAGCGTCTGTGCTAATCAGCAACAGAATAATAACAAGTCATCCTCAAAACATCTAACAACAGAGTTGGCCTTGGGAGGTTATCGTGCACATTTTTGTTTTGGCTTGCACTACTGGCTTGTCTGTTGTGGTAAGTATTACTGTAGATCTCACCGTGTGTAATGATGCCTACCATCCATTGTGTACTACTCCTGCCATTTGACACAGGAAAGCGGCAGGCATCCAAAACGCCAATGTGCGCATAAATGAACGTCTGTGGGACAAGACAAGCATTTTGAACAAGCTCCTAGACCTCCAGAGGCCTGTGCTGACTAATCTGCAAACAATCCGCTCTGCAAGCCCCATTGCAAGTGGAAGAACAAGCCCCTTAAGCTGTGACATTAACGAACACAGCAAGATAAGATAGGGTTTGTTATCTTGGTGCATGGAGCTCTTGCCCAGATAGGAGATAAGAGCATTTCAAAGCATGTTTGCTGCCAGACAAATTTCCAAAGCACGGGAGGCGGGCAAAGCCAGGCCTGGAATGCTGAGAAGCCATGTTGAAGCCAGTCTCATGAAGAATATGATTCCCTGGCCTTTTCCACCTTATTATGGCCGCCTTTGGTATCTTTGTGAGTGAGGGTTATAACTTGTTGATGACATGAGTGCAGTCTGGGCACAGCAGTGTGGACCTTCATGTGCTGAAAGAAGCAGTACGATCCACTATGCATCAAGAAAACAACGTCTCACAAGAATGTGGAGTGCCTAAAAACAGTATTGAACTGAAAAAAAAATGAATTTCATAAAATACTAACTGCAGATGTAGTGTATTAGAGCATTATTTTGATTGTTTTAACATATATTATTTAAAATGCTTAGAGGCAGTGAGCTGCCTTTAACAGAGCCTCCCTGCGATAGTGATGCCAAAATATCATGTTTCAGATAAACATGGTATGAATGTATGTCTGTATAGCATTGTTAGTCCGTCGACTCAGGTTTATGATGTGTTGCTACTGAGTAACCTGGATATTGGCCAAATATTTGACACAACATAAACAAGGACAACATGAACTTTTCATCTCAGGGTCTTCAGGTATGAAGTGCTCACAACATCGCACACAGAAACAAGTAATTTGGGTATTATATCCAAAACAAGAATTTGTCGAATTTTGAATTTGTTGAATGACATAAATTTACTTGCTTACAGTATCCATCCCATATCATCAGTGTTGAGCTAAAAATATTTTTGGCAAATATGGAGTGGGACTGATAATATATGTGGGAATGCAGCTTGTATTTTTCCATTAGTAATCCTGGAATATCGTTCACAATCTGATTCAACAAGCATAGGAACAATTTCAACACAGTTCATATTGTGCCAGTTAGAATTTTTAACTGTCAAATCTTTCGATATATGCCAAAACATTTAGTGAGTTATAGCTAACTTATAAGGTAGCTAGCATTTGTGTTAGCCATAACTCATGCATTTTGTTTGTATTATTGGTTCCGAGAGGAGCTCGGAGTAGAGCCGCTGCTCCTTCGCGTCAAAAGGAGCCAGTTGAGGTGGTTTGGGCATCTGGTGAGGATGCCTCCTGGGGGGGTCCCTAGGGAGGTGGTCCAGGCACGTCTAGCTGAAAGGAGGTCTCGGGGAAGACCCAGGACTAGGTGGAGGGATTATACCTCCAACCTGGCCTGGGAACGCCTCGGGATCCCCCAGTCGGAGCTGGTTAATGTGGCTCGGGAAAGGGAAGTTTGGGGTCTGCTGGAACTGCCAAACGGACGAAGATGGATGGATGGTTATGGGTTCACTTTCCCCAATCATGTTTTTCCTACAGGTCCAGGGATTGAACCATGATCACAAGCTTGTCTTGTTCAAGATCTGTTTCTGATTATGCTTGTTGTGGTGGAATATGATCAGACTGCAAGTAATGTGATGATAGCCTCTGAAGCTACAGGGGCATACCTAGAACATTAAGAGTCCTAATTCTAAAAGTAACTGCATCTGTTAACTACTGCCACTCAAACCTTAGCAACAGTATCAACAGGCCAGAAAACAAAGCTCAATCAGTCTGTCATTTATCGTATCAAATCAACAGAAACCACTCCATTGCTCAAAGCTGAATACAGAGGCAGTGCTGTTGCTGCTGTAGAGTACTGGTGGTCTTATTCCAACTTGAGCAGTGGCTCTAAAACAACGCTGACAGTTTAATATTTATTAAGCTCTGTGTTTTCAATAGAGGGCAAGGATAATAGCATTATGCAGAAAGAGCGGATGTTTTATTTTTGAATATTATTAATGCATAGGCTGTAAAAACAGCCTTTTTGTCAATTTCATTATTTCATATTGGAAAGGAAACCCTCACACATGGACGCCAAGAACTAGGTGTTGCGTCTCTGCCAGCGACAAACTGAATAAATGCTTATGACTATGCCCACACCACCAGAGGGGATGGACTAAATCATAATTCTCATTCTGCGGCTTGGAAAAACTTCCGCCTTTCCGGATGCCAAGCGGCTCTGAGGCGATCCCAGTGATGAGCCAAGGAACGCTCTGCTAACTGAGCTCTGGAGAAATACGGTCACGGCAAGATCCATATTCAAATAAACTTCACTCTTGGCCCGTGCACACAAACCATGTTGTCACCAGCTGGCAGTTCCTTTCACCGCCCCTTCAAATACTGAGCCACTTTTGATTAACGTTTCTACGGCTAATCATGCGGGTTGGCTGTGCCAAATTGGACGAGCCACGTATGGCCTCCATTTGCCTTAACATCTCGTATTTTTTAAATTCATTCGAAGCATTCAAGAGCTTCCCTTGTCCCTTTACACCACCCACCCCTCCCCTAAGTCTTCTCTTGTCTAGTGCCCATACATAGAACAGAGAGGGTGGTGTGGCGGCACGGTGCCATCCTGCGGGTCCCTGAATGAGAGGACTATCGCTGCCAGATGCACCCAGCTGCATAAATGTTATTCATTTTTTATGGCTTGTGTACATAATATGGCCAGTGTGGGAGATTGTGAGGTTCCACTAAAGGCTGGAAAAATCCTCAAAATTGAATCGAAGTGGAAAACTTATTTTGGCTGGTGACTGTTCTGGACCTCCTTCTTTTCCATCTGCCTTAATTCTCTTCTACCCCTCCCTGTCTCGCATCATGCTCCCTAAAGTTCCTCTGTGAGTGATTTACACTTTCTAAAAAGGCTGCATTGGCGGGTCTCCGTGTACAGCCATATTGGTGGTGGTGTGAGACAGCCGGAATATTTGTCATAGGTCCAGAGGTGCAAAGACATTAGACAGCACTTTGTCACCAGGGTTTCCAAGTCCGCTCCTTAACCGCTGACTGGTCTGGTTTCTGTCAGCTGCCGCTCTGTTGACATTGAGGGCTAAAAAAAGATGGCAACATGGAAAGGATGTGTGCTACTAGCCTTTTTAGGTGGTCAAAACAACATGCAGTCTACGAAGAGCGCTGCGACAGGGATCCAAAGCCAAGGCCCTTGACTTGGTGCTCTCTTCCTCAGTTCACAGTTCAGATAGTTTAGTGGTCTAGAATGGCTCTCGTCAGGGTTTGCTAACCCCCGCAGAGAGATGGGCTTGAACTCCGAGCAGAGCCACCGTCTCCCAAATCACCAGGCCCAGCGGAGACCCAGCAATCCAAATGTGATCATGACAGGGGCCTCCCGTCTCATTACCAATCTCCATTTCAAAACAGCCTTCAAATGGGAACTAATGCATTAGCTCTCGCTGGGGGAAAAGTCTAGGGAGCCACTACATAGCGGCTCAAAAACGCTTTCATACATGTTTTATCAGCGGGGGAAGAGTGAGCAAGAGAGAAAAGGAGCTTGGACCCAGCCATTCATTTGTTGCCCATCTTATTAGCTTGGCACTGTGTTATTAGCTGCCATTGTGCTCTATAAAAGCCCCTTAGGCCTGTTCCACTGTTCGCTGAATCTGGGGTGAGCACTGTGCCAAGCACTTTTTGGAGGTATTTGAGACCATGAAAATTCAATCCTAAACCCACTGCATTGAGGTTTCTCACAGATAAATGAAGAGGATTAGTGGAACAATAAAACAATGTCTTACCTCAGATACCACCGTATCCTATTAATTGGGATTTTAGTGGAGAAATATGTTAAAAAAAACAACAGCCTCAATCTTGTATCACGGTCTCTTTTTTGACAAGCTGAATGAAGCCCTGCGGTTGTAACCATGTTCCATCAAATAGGAAATGTATTCCAAATTATGAACGAGTAAATATAGAAAATCACAAACAATTGGGGCAACAAAAAAAGAAGAAAAAGCCTGGACATGTGAAGAATGGCTCTAGAAAACAGCTGACAATTGCAGAAGCTGTAATAACCCACCTTGGGTTGGATATGCTAGGCAATGTGTCAATTGATTCCCATCTGATGATGGACTGTGTGTTGAAATAAATTGACCTTGCCAGACAATGAGTGAAATTGATGGAGCTTTTCATCTCCGGAGGGCCGTTCCACACTCAGCTGTAAAATGGATAGAGCGCAGGACAGAGTGATTGAGTCGGGGGAAAATGTAAGGTGTGTTTTTCATCTACCAAAGCTTGCTTGGTAAATAATAGTTACAGGAAAAATCACTATTCTGTAAAAAGTACAAGGGTTAAGTACCTGCTGTTGACTAGATGATTAGAACTTAAAGCACACAGCGCTAAAGTGAAGCTGGCCACTGACAGATGCTACCCGCTGGAGGAATATGTGGCTCAATTACCAGGAGCCTAAATTGAAAGTGATAGTGATTTAGGCCTTCCCAAAACGCCTGCCCCATTCTGGCAAACAGCCATTTCAAGGAGCCCTTTAAAAAAAAAAAAAAACGCTGGCGGAGTGTGTGAGACACAGGAGCACCATTGATTTTCAATAACATCCCCTAATGACCTGGCCACGGTTTGATCCACGCTGTCATTATGGGCTGATACCATGGGACAGGATTGGTGGGTCTCACGGCACACAGCAGTGAGATGAGTAGTTGGGGCATTATCAGGATGAATTGGCCGTCTCTGGACAGGCGGCAAGCACAGCCGAGGTCTTGTCAATAACTGGACGGGGCGCCTCAGGGCTCCCTCCACGGCCCACTCCAGAGTGCCTTCCGGCCTCATTAGAAAAGCAGATGAGTGGTGTGCATAAGGAGAGGGGGGTGTATGAGAAGCGAGGGGAAGCTCTCCTCCACCATCCGATAGCCTGCCTCCCAGGCATTGCTCCTCTTAATGAGTCCAGACCGCAGGTCAATATGCGGCTGGGCTGCCAGTCAATACCGGTTACCTGCAACACAAACACTCAAAACCTGCTTTCATACAAAATCAATGTCCTATTAGTCCCTCCCTGTATTGCCTTGGCCAAATCTCATCGATCCCTTCTGAAGAGCTCTGCAGCCCATGTATGACAGATTATGGTCAAATGATCTTACGGCTTAGGCTGGTCTGTCGGGCCAAGTATGTTGCCTTTATGATTTCAAAGTAATAGCTTGATATCAGATAAGCAACTACTCTACATTCTGAAAACAGAGACACAAGCATTATTGGCAAAGCTATCAACCTCACATCAACATTCCACTCAGTAGGTTTGGCTCACAGACAAATTCAGTTCTTGTAGTCAGCACTGACAATAAGTGCCAGGATGAAAGACCAGTAACAAATGTCTGACATTAGGTCCAAACTTTATTCCATACATTTTAAACCAAGAATGTTCATTTTCATTTTTTTGCACGCCTAAAACTCTACTTGTTTTGTATACAAGAGTCTAAGAAAACAACTGCACAACACCACAAGGTTGACAGAGAAAGTCCTTTTTGCCACCCACTAAAAAGTGTCCTTCTTTTTTGTCTGGGGATGGTCCAGTTTTTGACTTGGAAGTCTTTTAATAATTCCATCATTATTTATTAACATGTGTTAATCCAAGTTTCTTTCAGTATCACCAGATAGCGTCCTCTCCTTCAGGGTGATCTCTTCATTAGGGTGCTGTGTGCTGCTTTGCATAGATTGCAGAAGATCCTTCTCGGCCCCCTACAACACCCTCCCGTCATCCTTTTCATCCATTGGCCAGGCTTGTCTGTTGCCATGATATTCAACAGGGAAGTCATTCCCCCATGTTTCATTTAATTTTGTTTTTCTAGAAATGGTTAAAAAGACTAATAAATTTACACAGTCATTTTGCAGCGAAGGAATATCAACAAGTTATTTACATCAGTTTTCTTTACAGAGACTGAACAAAGACCTCATAATATATATTTATCTGCATATCTCAAAGGCAAACGAATGAACAAAACAAATCGGTAATGTAACATTGTACATTGTCATCATTGAGGATATCCTGGCACCATGAGGTTAAATCACTGAAGGTTGAAACCAAATCCAGTCTTTACAGTGGGTCATAATGGATATGTCTCACAATCAACTGGGATAAATATTGTAAAAGGTGTGACTAATGCACAAAATACATAAAATTCATAGAAATGATATCTATACATGAAACAAGGATAGGAAATGTACAAACTCATTTTAGGACCGCTCTTTTCGCACAAAGCTGAAAAAAGGTATTTGATTAATATATTAATAATTATCAAATATTTAAGTCGGATATAAACATACACATATTTATGTTGTCTTTACCGACATTATTCAACCTCCAGTCCACTAAAAATAAAGTCATGGCATGTGCTTAATCAGCCTTACACACCTTTACTTTGTACAATCATACCCTTTCCCTTAGGGAGGTTTGCCCTTCTCTGGGGAAGAGCAGTGCATTTTGTCCACAACAAGGTTTCAGATGGGGGAGAGCGTGGGAGTGTGTCTAACAAGACTTTGTGCACTTTTCTCAGAAGCTACCGGGCCTCTACCTCTTTGGGGTTGCGAGATGGGGAGTAGTCCCGTGGGTCCTGGGTGGTGAGGGGGGTAGTCCTCCTGGGTGAGGCTGGCCTGGCACTGCCGGCTGGCACGAGGGGCGGGGGCGCACTGAGTGCGGCAGTAGGGGGCGTTCTGTTCAGAGGGCCGTTGTGTCCGGTGGAGGGGCTGAGTCTCGGGTAGGGCATGCCACCTAGGTGGGGCATAAAGGGGGGCATGTGGGGTAGATGGCCCTCCATGGGGGACTGGTGCAGCTGATGGAGGCGTGCTCTGTCCAGCTCCTCTCTCAGGTGGAGGCGCTCTCGCTCCTCCGCCTGCTGCCTCATCCTCTCGTGCTCCCTGCGCACCTCCAACAGGTGCTCGTGGTGCGAGTAGTCATGAGCCTCCCTCTCGCGGTAGGCCCGTTCTTGTTCGTACACGCTGGGGAAGCGATGTCCCTGCTCGGCCCGGAGCTGGAAGTCCATGCGCCGCTGCAGGTCCAGGCTGCGGTAGGCCTCTCTGAGTGGGTCCCAGGGGAAGGCCGGGTGGGGCAGGCGTTCTCTTCCCGCCAGAGGGCTCACTCCCATGAACGGAGCCATGCGTGCCCGGTCCAGCACATTGAGACTGCCCATCTGGGGCATGGCACTCATGGAAATAGGCAAAGAGTGTGCCATGGGGACACCGTGCAGGCCAGGTGCTGGAATGTCACAGCCGCGTGATGATGGAAGAAGGGGCTGATGGGACAAAGGTGGGTGATGGTGGTGTGGGTTTAAAGGCTGGCTGATTTGAGCAGGGAGAGCTTGGGCTGGGGGTTGGGGGGCGGGCTCAGAACTCACCACCACAACCTCCTGCTCCTCCTTCCTCTCCTCCTTAATCTTCATGTCACTTTTCACCTTGTGCAGGAGCTCTGCAGATGAGGGCTCTTTCCTCTCGCTGTCCTTGAGTGTAGGCGGGGGCCCACCTGCCATCTTCATGCCCTGCTCATTGATCACAGCCTTGGTGTACGGGGAAGGAGAGCGTTGAGCGGGTTTGATGGAGTCTTCTGAGCATCTCCTCTCCAGCATCTCCTTGGCGGGCGAGCGGCTCTCCTTCACCTTGACGTCCCCCAGCGTGGAAGACTCTCTGTGGCGCTCCAGCAGCTCCTTCTCAGCCTCACGGACCCGATCCACACTGCCACTGTGATGCCGACCCGAGTCACAGGAGTTCTGGCTGTTTGTGCGAATGAGGCTGCTTATCTGGTAGCTGACTGGTGCTGATGCGGGAGATGAACGGTTGGAGTGGCGATTACGATCCACAGAATCCCTGTGATAACATAATGAAAGGGTTTTAGTCAAATATCATGCCGGTGGATTGTATTTAGGGATGATTTACCTATGGGATTTACATCTGGGTTATGATTCTCTTTCAAAAGAATATAGGTTACCATGCTCCTGTCTTCCTCTTTCATCCACAGAGATCCTTTCAATTGATTTCTGAGATAGCTTCTCTCAGAGCTGCTTGTTGCCTGTTTGATTTGTTTCTGTTTCTTTGTTGGAACCATGGATTCAATTTATTTCAGTTTCTACGAATATGACTAATGGACCGGAGAATTGTCACAATTTGTCTTTTGTCTTTGACAGTACATCTTTCTATCTCCAGAGCTGATTTGGGTGATTGAAGTGTTTTTTGGTTTTGTCCAAACATAATTTAATTATCTTGTATATATGCTAATGCTAGCAGGAAAAGGGATCATTACTGTGGCCACGTCTTTAGAGTTGTGATCATAAATTTGAGTACATGAATAAAAAGAATATTCACAATTTCTGTCCTTTATTTACATGGCCTGTGTGTGAGATGATCAGATTTGTTACCTTCTTGGGGAAATCTTTTAATGCTTTGAAACAATACAGTGAAGTCCCAGATGAAATGTTGAATTGTGATCACAGCAACGTATAGTAATTGCATTATTGGAGATATATAACTGATATATCACTAATATCATCCAAATAACACCCAAAAAGTACATGAAAAGCAACTCACCTGTCTTTATCCTTCTCCTCTTTACCGATGGACGAGTCTCTTTTCTCTCTTTCCCTCTCCCGTTCTCTTTCCCGTTCTCTCTCTCGCTCTCTCTCGTGGCTGTTGGCTGAGCTGCTTCTCTCGACGTCTCCGGTTTTGGGCCACTGTGGCGGGGTGGGGAAAGATGGCGGGGTGCGTCGAAGTCTGTTCCAGGTGTCGTGGTGGGGGCTGCCAAACGTGGGCAGTCCTCCTGGCCCCTCCTTGGTGCCAAACATGCTGTTGGACCCTGCAGGGAAGGGAGAGACAGGCGTGGGACCTGCTGTAAGTTAATTGGGCACAAAACCTTCTCGAGGACACATAAGATGAGAAAGACTCGACAACAAAAAGCTGCTTTTGTCTTTGTCTCTGGAGGTTTTCTCACTGAAGCTGTTTGAAAGAGATAGAGGTTAATGGTTCCACCCACCAGCGATAAAAAAATCCACTCATTTGCTTTTGGACTAAAGGGCTTCTCCCCCTCTTTTTTGGTTGCACTGGATGAACAGGGGAGTCTCACTTGCCCTCTGGAGTTGAGGGCTGGGAAAAGCCAAGGGAGACCTTAGCATTCCACAGCATGTCTATTCCAATCACATCCATTTTCACAACAGGGTGACCGATTTGGCACAAAAAGATAGGAGGGATGAAGAGAAAGAGAGAAAAGCCATAGAGAAAAGGTGGCGAGGGGGGGGGGCCCTCCATGGTGGTGCAGAAGGGGCTTGTCAGATAATTAATAGATGAATTGCCACCAAACAGCGGCCCTAAGAGTGCCTGTTGGCAGCAACGCAGCCAGATTAAAGCCAGACTGGTGGTTGGTGGATGAAGTGGAGGCAGTGAGGAGGGTTGCTGTGGTGGCCTGCCTTGTTGGGCTTCCCTGGGCTAGGTCTGTTTTGACACAGAAACTAGAGCTAAGTGTCTTGATTTTTTTTTCCTCCCCTCCTGGCTCTCCCTGTGGTCTAACGCTGTCCTGCTCTGTTCTGCTACCGGCCACAGGGGCCAGATTGAAAGGGTGAGCGGTGGAGGAGGAGAGGGGGCCAGCGCTTACCAAGCGAGGGGTTGCCTAATCCTCCGAAGGCACTGCTTGAAAGGTTGCCGAGGCCGCCATAGGAACTGGAGCGACTGAAAGGATCTGTAAAATGCCAAACAGGGATTAGCAAAAGGGGGGGCTGGCTAGCGGTGCACACCCCAACACCAACCCGTTCCACTCGGCTTTTCTCTTACAAGCGAGCTGTGTTTTTTTGTTTTTTTTTAGCGCTGCCACACTAGTTCTACGCCTGGTAATCCTGCAGTAGCCAGGTCGCCTGGATGCTGGATTCACTGCCACTAACTGGAGTGGAGTGTCCCTGACCCTGCTGGGGTGGAAGAACACTGCTGCATGGGGAAATTACTTTTGAGTTGTTGGAGCTAAGCTTAAATTAGACAATAGTGGAAGGACAGGGGAATTAGAAGCTGTAAAAATTAGGCTAGACAGACCACAATGATTTAATTGGAGAATCGGTGTCTGATGGGCTCCACTGGCGCAGACCAGAGCCTCCAGATTTATAGGAGTAACACAAACATTTACCCTGAGAAGTCAGTGAACAACATTCATCAATTGATAATTTGCAGCCCCATTTTAATTCAGCAAAAAATCCATCAGGAAATGCAGGACTTAACGACAGATTAGGGTTTAAGGATTTTCAGCTCTGGGGCTTGTAAATGTATTAGAAAAAGACAACAATAAAGAAATCTCCTTACACATGAATTCCCTGGACAGGAAAATTTGGTTCGCTAAATCTTCCTCCTCAGTGCACCATGTATTCATAAGCACAAAATGGATTGACTCAAGGGCTTAGTCCATGAAATCAACTTGCCACTCTGAACCAAAACACTTTCTCTGAGAGAATGGTGGACAATAAATTAATGCATAAAAAGACATCCTATTCACCTTATTTTCTATGACATATATGACATACAAAGGCAAAGGCTGAATACTAGACTAAGTCTTTTTAATAAACCCAGACATAATTATTTAAAGCTGTGCTGTGAATACTGTCTGATTTTATGATGAATACACTCCACATTACCATGCACTTTGAGTTTGTTCAAGAACTGCCGCAACCGGCTGACTACATTGGCCAACTGGACTCCATATTAACCTTAAAATGAACCTGAGATCAAAATATATATATAGGGTTCAAATTACACCCTGAAGGCTAATGTGTTTAAAACATGAGTGTAAAAGAGAAAGAGCGAGAGAGAGAGAGAGAGACACGGAGAGAAAGAGAAGATAAATGTATAAAAAAAGTTTGAACATGGGGTTACTTACACTTACCTGCCAAATGGCTAGGAGGCAGGAAGCCGCTGGGGTGGGGGACATGGCCGTACGGAGAGGGAGCGGGGTGGCCGGAGCCTATCAGAGCCGAGAGGGACAGGGTTATTATTAATATTATCCAATAAGGCTGTTATATACTTTAGAATAACTCCCACAATAAGTATACCACATTGCCTTGGTGAATGGTGCACACATAAACAAATGTACCAACATACTAAATAATAAATCCCTGGTCTTCCTTTTCACCATTGTTGTTTTTTCTATATTTTAATTTATACATCCATGATTTTCAACTGCAGTCTGTGTTTCTGTCGCCTTGTAGTCACATGTTACTTTCACTAAGAGTTCTATGTCTTCGTCAGTCCAAGCAGAGAAGAAGTCTTTGGTCTTATTTTTCACTGCTGCTCTACTCTTTTCTGCAACTAAAAGCTACTACCATGGCAACATCAATCGGCGCGTACATGCCCTGTATAAGTGAATGGAATATACGTCATTAGATATGCAGTTTATGGTTTAAACTAGTTGTGGCTCGAAATGTCGCATAAAAACAAATTGTAGCAATGTACGTAAATGTAGCCTAAAAGTTCAAATGTGACAGTTTTTTTGCAACTGCATCACAGACTTGTTGAATATATGTCACTAGAGGGATTTAAAGATGGCTGAGTAATGCTATTGAGCAAATTAGCCGTTGATATTTGTCTATAGTTGCTTATTGAGGTCAGTTCCTGACTATGCAACAAGCTGGCCTCTTTACACAAAACACTGTTACCATCACTCATATTCCATGAATTGTTAATGAAAGAACCAATTACAGCAGTGCCTCTGACACACCACTGCATAATTACCAGTCAAAGGCCGTTCGCCTCTCTGTTGCCCTCCAACGCAGGGAAAAATCAGTCAATTACCTAAGCGAGAGTCATCCATATTCATAGACATATCTGACTCCCTTTACTGGCAAAACATTGCTACAAAAGCACTATAATTAAGTGAGCATTACATGAGAGGAGAGAAAAAAACCCTGATGCCATTTCATCAGAGTGGTGAAGGGAGAATTTCAACATGCCGCTGTAAATGCTCATTTGCATAAAGACAAAAAATGGCATTGGAGTATTTAGAATAATTTGTCTTGGAAGGTTCAGCTCATCACCCAGCATTGGGTGCTGGGAGACGCTACTGACCTGTGGAGGAGAAGAGGGGTCGTGCCAGGTCATGAGTGTACGGAAACCCTGGGAACACTCCTGGAGCTTGGGGTCTGCTGAACAGGTCCAGCTTCCCATTCATGTCTAGTTTGTGAGGATCCAGCTGCATTTGCTACAGTTGAGAGAGGCAGAGAAAAGGAGAGGGAGACAGATGAAGAAAATTAGGTCGGTAGACAACAGTACCAAACATTTCCAACGACTAGAGCGAGGAGGATTTATCCTCGGCTACTCTGGGTGAGAGATCAGAGGAAGACCGATACATCAACAATGGCTCCATGTCTCCAATTCTGGCCAACTGTGTTATAACAAATATAAATAAGCTGATTAGGGACACTAAATCCTTGGAAACGGGGGTTGAAAGCCCAAGACGGACTGACACCACCCGGCCAGAGGCATTAGCAGAGGATCTCCATGGCAAGGCCACACCATCCACTGTCAGTGAGTTTTTCCACACAAGCATTTTTTGTCTGTGTTCAATAAAAATTATTCAACTACTAATTCTGTCACTGAGTGCTATAAATGTGATGGTTTATGATCTGCTTCTTTTTCTTTAGGTGAAGTGAGCCATGCACAGAGCCTTTACTTGTAACCTTCTTACTGAATTTTTGAGACTGTCAGAGAGAAAACACTTTTCTTTTTGTCATCTGCCTTTTCCCACCCAGATGGTTGTTCTGACTCCAGTATAGATTATTTTAAAGCTAAACTTTGACTTATTCCTTTAACAATATACTGTATCTGGTTTTACATGACAGCAAGATTCCTGAAAGACATCGTTATCCATCTCACGCACCTTCATTTTCTGCTGGTGGTGGTAGATCTGCCATGCGATCTGGACATGCACTGCGCACCACTTGCCAGGTTTCTAAAAATTTAGAGAGAAACTGGGGTTAGCCTGCTGGCTTTGATATAGGGAGCTAAAAATGGATTCTGGCATTGAGATTTTCTGGCCAAACTACAAAGTGGGAACTTGTCCGAATTTTTCAACCAGGCAACGGATTAAGAAAAAATCTAACCCTGACTTTAACCCAATAGAGACCTCAAAGCTATCCTTAAATGCAGCCAAAACCCTGAATTTCCTTGATCAAGAGTTGTTGAAGAATTTGCAGTTTTAGACTTTGTGGCCTGGCCAGAGAGATGAAACATTTTAACAAAAGATGGACAAGGCAACTACTTACCCGAACAGATGTCCTGAATGGATCTGTTATCTGTATGGACAAACGGACAGTCATCATTATCATCAACAACACAGAGAAATAGCCAAAATGTGCAGTTTGCATGCTAAAAAATCACCAGTGTTGTGAGGCTCAATTCACACTGGGATTTTCCTTCTAAAAAAAGGCACGTTCTTACTTTCAGGCAACTTGTATAAAAATGTGTCCATAGAGATGCCCGGGGAGAAAAGCCTCATCTCAAAAAGATGTTAATGCAAATGCATGCATTCACATGTCTCTGAGACACATACTGTACGTGTGTGGCTTTCACCAGAAAACGCACAGGAAGAGCAGACTGGCTGGGATGCTATCGGCCGGATGCTTACCCGTGGATCCTTCTGTAGGAGTGTGTGAGGTACTGCTCCAGGACGTCCCGCAACATCAATGGGATTAGACGCCTGACAGAGAGAAGGAGAGACAAAGGGAAAGAGATACATGGTGAGCAACCACATCTACGGTAGTTCCTTACTAGTATAAGTTGTACTAGGTAGTATACTCTGGCAGGCATTTTGACTGCATGTGATGATTCTCAAAATGGGATCTAGGTAAAAGGCAGCATGCTTTTTAAGAGTACCTTAAAAGCATAAAAAGAAATAGCTTTCTTTAATTGTAATTTAGATAATACATAGAAGTAACTTTTGTAATCCCCGGTTTCACTGCCATTATCTCAATGTCCTCTCATACAATCCATACATACATTAGTTCATTAGTAGAGCTAGTGAAAACAGCATCACTCAAACCTTACGTCCTCCTTCAGTAGCACGATAGCTCACTAATCCTCAATGGCTGCTACTGTATGGCTCACGTCAGTAGATAAAACTGTGATGATGCTGCAGGCGCTGAGCCCTGCCAGAGTAACACATCTCTAATACCCCCTCCTCTCTAAGTCTTTGGAGCGCAAGTGCCTAGATCAGCCTTATTTATCCATTGCTACATCAGGGATAGGGTGACCTAGGTCACCAGCCCCCTCCCCCAAAAAACAAGTCTCCTCTCCAAGAATACTTAACAGGGGCTTTGGACGCATAAGACTGTTCCTTTAACCATCTGGAGGGGCCTTGGACAAAAAGGGCCCCTCCATGACAGAGCCCCCTGGGAATAGGGCCAGCGGATTTAGGCCAGCTTTGATTGGTGGCTTACACCGGGTCACAGCCACTGGGCATCTGCCAGACAGACTCCCACCCTCCCACTCCTTCCCATCCCTGGCATCCTCACGGCCCCTGCATCTTCTCTTCTTTGCTCCCCTAAAACAGACAGACATCGCTTTCTCTGGTCTGACCCGGGTTCAGGTCCAGTCAAGTCTGACAAAGTATTATAGAGGGATTTATGGATTTTAAATGAGACCAGGTGAGGTTTATTAGCATTCTGTCTCACATCGTCGGTGTTCAGAACTCTGCTGATTTTTTTGTTCACCCAAAACAGGCAGTAGAAGAATTGTTTGTGATAAAATATCTAATGAAAGTGTAGAGTGTAACCTAGACTATCTTTTACTTTTTTTCTTTTTACATATTTACCCTTAAAATATTTTTAATGACACACATATAGTGCTTATTTGCACATGCCGTTTTTTCATCCAACCAAAAACTACAGCACCGTGTCTCTGGTTACTAAATTAGTTGCTATGGTGATGGTGAGTGTGTGTAGCCATTTTGACCCATGCAAAGTTTTGGGACTCTTTGCATACAGTAGTGCATTTAAATAGTTTTTTATACTGACAAAAGGAGACTATTGCGTGTCATTTTATAAAGACTAAAAAGTCAAAGCATGCCAAAATTGTAAATCATTTAATTAATTTGAAACTTTTGGAGATTTCAATTGTATACAAGCTTGTGTGATTTCTATTGAACCCATGCTTCCTTCCTGTTTGTAGGTGGTGGGTTGAGGGTGGGGATGGGGGGCTGACCTTGGGCTGGAAGGCTCCTTGCAGCGAGCTGAAGGGTCCTGAGTGTGGGAGCAGCGGGGGCATGCCTGGCATGGTGGGGGGATAGGAAGGGAAGAACTGGGGAGAGAAATCATACAGAGATACGTACAGGACTCAGGCATATGCACACACAAAGACCACAGCCACAATAAATGCTCTCACGGCAACATTCAAATATGCCAAATATTTGATTTGCCAAATGCAAATAACTAAATTAGAACAACAACAAAAATAAAACTCACGTTTGAATGTCTGATGAATGGGTTGTCCAGTTTGGGGCTGTATTTGTCAAACTGGAAGAAATAAGAAAGAATAGAATTAGAAAACAAAATGATCTACTTTACCAAAATCCTTCATGAAGAAGCCTTCTTTAATAATAATGTCTTATTATTTTTTACATCACAAAAACAAAACAAAACACATCTGTTACTGTTCATAAGCAGGGTGTTGATCCAGAATAATAAGCCCTGGAGTAAAGCAGCTGGCTTACATCAGTCATGGCTTTACTTAAACTACATGATCAGATAGGCAGATAAATGACTAACAATACGAGCGCTTTAGCACACTGCCAAGATGAAGACAGCCTGCACGATTTTCCAATTGAGCATCCAGAGGTTGGGCGTGGAGGCCCAGCTTAGAAAATCAGACCATTTTTAAAACCAGACCAGTTGTTTTTATTCACAGGAAAATGTGTAGAAATGTACATCTAATTGCATTTGACTGCAATGGCTTTCTTTTTTTTCAAGCCCCAATGGTATTTGGGAGTATGTGGAGACACAGCTTGTTCTGGGTGTTAAGAAAACCAGACTTCAAAATCAAAATTTTGTCCAAATAACCCCCCCCTGCCAATTATCTGTACATTAAATCATGGAAAGAATATATGAAACCTTTTGATGATTGAAACAGAATCGAGTAGATGACATTTGGAATGGTTAGGAGCTAATTCAGGACAGGTCAGCATGAAACTGATATGCTGAATTGATGTGAGGAAACGCTTTTCTGTGGCAGAGCTTATACCTAACAGAATAATCCCAATTGGAATTTGCCGTATAAAAACAATGTCGTTTTTGATCATGTCCTGAACACATGGAAATCTATTCAGTAAGCTGAGGAGGGAGGGAGGGAGGGAGGGAGAGAACGGAGAATGTTGCCCTATGTATGAATGGGGACTTTGTATGTCTGTTCGCAAGCCAATACTGTCTCTCTATTTTGAAACAGGCTAATTACAAGTGACAGTAACTCATTCCTACTCCGCAAATACACAAACCATTTGCAGGTACTTTTTGCGAGTGTTTTCACAAAGCTGTCTTGGCAGGCGCAGACGTTTTGGGGTTTACATAAAACAGGAAAACGTATGGGTATGAATCAGTGTTTCTGTGTGTGCAGCGACACGGGTGGTTGAAGGGAGGGAGTGGGTGAAGGGTTGGCTAAACGGCTGGTGGAGATGCAGGGTTTGGGTCAGGGGCCCTCTGGTGAAGCAGGGCCGTTCACATCTGCACACAAAATGGCGGCGCCGGTGTTGGCGGCGGCTCCGTTTGTGGCCCATAATGGGTCCAAATCAAAGACAGACAGCCTACTGAGAGGAAACGCCGAGCCAGCTTCCGAGCTCTTTAAACAGCTCCTCTGCATTTGTGAAAGCGCGACCTGTTTAATGTCTGCCACTGGGAGAGGGATTTTGGCCGCTTTACGGCCTAGTTAGAACCAAAAAAAAAGAAAATAAACAAACTCTTGCCCTAAAATGATATTGCCTGTCACAGTTTTATAGTAAACAGCTTTTGCTAATTAAAGTTTAATATTTCATCTTATAACAATTAAGGATATTCCTTGTCCAAAGACATGGCAGGAGCATAGGGGGCCATTTGGCAAGCCAGCTGCTTAAGGGCATTGAACAATAAACAAAAATAGAAGCTTCATAATTTCATTAATTACAGCCATTAGCCAAGGACTGTTACATAGTTGAAATGACATGGGGCGTCTTGAGAACGGGAGAAAATAAAAGAGACAGAGAGAGAGAGAGAAAGGATGCACAACAGGGCCATACTTTTGCCTTTTCATGGCAGTACAGTAAAACCAACCACAACATCATCATTACTCCTGCCTCTCTAAGAAAGAACCAAAGAGAAAGAAAACAGCACTGTTACCGAGGGGAGGAAGGGAGAGGAAAAGGCATAAGTTAAACAACAACACAGTTTAAATTAAAAGGGGGAAAAACAGTAGAGGACATTAATGGCAGTCTCAAATCCCATCGTGACAACACAACAAGAGATGGGGGAGGTATGTACATCAAGTGCTACATTATGCCAGCATTAGCAAGATGAGGAAAATCGCCTCTTTCATCTTCAAAGAGACGACTGTGCAGTGTATATAATTCCTACCATGTCAGGAATGAACAGCAGACCAGATAAAGGCATGTGTGCTGGCTGAAGAACGGTCTAAACGGTCTCTATACTTATCTGTGACTGTGCCGTAAATACCAGAGCTTTGATTTCTAATAAACAGGATGGGGGTAATCTTGCAGCGGGCCTTAATGGGACCACAGGCTCTTAATCAGAGGTCATGACATGATGGATTACATCTATTAGACTAATGCCAAAAAGCGACAAATGGAGGCCTCGTCTGAAAATCCACTGTCAGAGATTGCTGTGCATTTGAAATGATGGATGAATAGTCATAACCTTTTCTCCTCTGTACTAATCTGAGAGCTGCAAGTGTTTGACCCCCCCCCCCTCCCCCAAAGACTTGATGGCAGTGAAAGCACGGAAGCAATTACAAACATTATCAGAACAGTTTTGCAGTGATGTCATCCCTCCTTCATCCGCAATGAGGTCATTTAACCGACTGGTTGCCTTTGAGTTATGTGCACACGCACACACACACACACACACACACACACACACACACACACACACACACACACACACACACACACACGGCAAGGAACTTTAACAATACAATACAAATCTGCAGGAATGCAATTGCTCACGCACACACACACTCCTTGGGAACAGGCAAATGAAACATTTAAAACACATCCATATGGAAACAATTGAAAAGGCTGCCTTCAGACAATTTTGATCCCCAGCACTGAACAGTAAAATCTATGTCAGAGTTTAAATGAGGATGAATAATTTAAATGAAAATTGGTAATATTGGCCTGTAAGGCAGACTTGCCATGAGTCAGAAAATGGCCTTCATGAAACGTGATGCATAGTGTGAATGTACAGTTTATATTAAATTCCACTATGAATGAAGAAGTTGCAAAGCATTAAAATGTACATGTTCTTGGTCAGGTTTTACCAACCTGAGCAGCAACGGGCATGTATGTGGATGAACTAGAAGATATGCTAGTGTGTGTGTGTGGGGGTGTGTGTGTGGCAGGGAGGTGGCAGCCAGCATTTGTCCTTATTAGAGTGGAACAGATGTGTTGCTCCCAGCTTCTCATTAGCTCTCAGACTTTAGCGGCAGGACAGTATGCAGAAATCAAAGAGCAAAATTCAAAACAGAATCAGTATCATATTTATCGGAGGGACGGGTTCCTATAGCTACGGGACTTATATTTGGTGAATTTTGGAGTAAAGAAAAAAAAGGATTTGGATTTGATTGAAGAGAAGATTGGGAGGGGTGACAGGTGGGTGGGTGGGAAGTTACTGGAGCTTTTATTTATTTATTTTTTAAATTTTGTTTTACTTATCCTCACATTTCTGGCTTGGGTACGCACCATGGGGGGTGCGGTGGGCGGGGTGAGGATGGCGGCCGGGGGCAGACTGGCGGGGAAGGGCGTGAAGGTGTGCTGGTGGGTGTGTTGGTGCTGGTGCATGTGCTGATGTTGGTGAAACTCAGCCCTCAGGAGCGACACGGGGGCCAGTGGTGAGGCGGACGGCCCCCGGCCCCGCTCTGAACTCTGAACCAGGAAGCGGTTGTTCAGCTCCTGCCTCAGGAGGTCATGCTCTGTAAGAAAGGAGAGCGAGGAAAACCAAACAAAAAAAAAAGCAAAAAAAAAGAAGAAAACAAAAGGGGGGCAGGGAGAGGGAAGTGGGGGACACAAGAAAAAAAAGGCACGGGCGCCCAGTCAGTCTTCACAACAAGGGTAGAAGAGAAGAGAAAATAGTCACCTGGCATTCTCTGTTTCTCCAGCTCATGCTGTGAGGGTTTTCTACGTGGGGACTCATTGGTGGTGGTAAGAGAGTTGCCTGTGACAATGTGCCAATCAGAATCCCCGAATGAGGCTGGCAATACATGATTGGTTGGTTGAATGATATCAACAGGCTGGTATCTAAAGACAAGAAAGAACCAAGAGTCATCCCAGCAGAAAACACACACACTCTTGCCCTCTATTAGAAAGTTAATGCACAACTGGCATCCAGTTGTGCTCATACGTTTATGAACCCATGCTAAAGTTGAATTAAAAGAGGAATAAAAAAATCATCTTTTGGAAATGATCTTAATGCCTTAATTAAAAACATTAAGAAAAATCCAACCATTAAGGAGACCAATTTTCTTTGTGAATGCATAATGTATCTTAAACAAATAAATGTTCTTCCTTAAAATACAGGGGGCATAAGTATACACCCCCCTATGTTAAATTCCCATAGAGGCAGGCAGGTTTTTATTTTTAAAGGCCAGTTATTTCATGGATCAGGATACTATGCATCCTGATAAAGTTCCCTTGGCCTTTGGAATTAAAATTAAGATCAATTTCCAAAAGATGATTTTTATTTTTATTTTTCCTCTTTTTTAGTCAACTTTAGCATGGGTTCATAAACGTATGAGCACCACTGTATTTATTACATATTTTGGAGACACCCATCATCACTGGAGACATTTGTTCCCTTCTATTGCAGTACTTGTTCTCGGGAAATCGTTGAAAATATTGTCAAATCGTTACAAATGACATATTGTTGGCCGGGGAACACATTATTGTGGTGTTGAGGTTGCATCAGATTGCTGACCGAGTGCACCATTTTTCAACACGTGACTATTAAAAGTGCTGCTTTCAGCACACCAAAGATGTCTCCAGCTGTGATGATTGTCCAGTTGATAGCTGACATTTTCCAGTGTAGTATCCAAGCCTTTGTACGGTCACCTCATCACTCTTCTTAAAATTACTAAGCTACAATAAAGACAATCCATCTTAAAAATTAAAGTATGATGTTCTCCACCAGTGAAAATAAGGGTTTTACTTTACTTTTTGCTTTTTCTTTTGCAGTGAAATCAGATGTGTGTCCACCCTGTGCTGCACACCGGTGACTGGCTTGTGAAGCCCTTTGGACACTTTTCAAATTATTATTATTGTTATTTGAGGTATCTGTGGCCGCTTCACTAGCTGGACTGCTTTCCTGATATTTACAGTCAGAACAATAAAGGAACATGCTTTTTTTTGGGAAAGAGCTCTTTAACTGGATTACTGTATGTCTACATGTTAACATTTCATGGGCTACATACAGTACTTTTAAGATTGATGCAAAATTATAATTAATTTTAATTATTCACTTATTGACACTTGAAACTGATCCAAATCCAAAGCAATCTTTTCATCACAAGACAAAAGGCCTCGTGTAAAATATGTTTTCCCTTTAACAATTAAGTATGCCAGCGTAACAGCCTTTTCAGCCCTATGTGTAAAATCAGTAAAGGAGGAAATAAACAATGAAAAAATGACTTATGACATCATTAGAAATATAAAACATATACTGTCCTTTACGGTATAAAAGGATAAATATCTAAAGAAATGTAATAAATGGGCACTTACCACATCAGCAAATTATATGTGAATGCTGGACAACTTTTAACATCATATAATACATATTTTGCTAATTATTACATGTTGAAGACTAGTTCTCCAGTTAGTATGCATTGGTACTGTAACATGCTATGCATACGGAAATATTTTCTTTTCTTAGATCTGTAAGTGTAACATGAATACAATAGAGCTGCGCAGCCACGTCTAGTATAACTGAAAAATAAAAATGGCTAAGTCACTATTTGAACTGCTCCACAGCCTGTATTCTGAGTGAATATTTACAGAATACTAGTACACATCAGTAGTCAAAGATGCAGCTTAAGAAAAAGCTTCAGATCTTTAGAAAAATATGACTTTCTGTTTTTTTTAATAAGTACACTTCTGCTAAAGAAATGTCAGAACATAGTAAACATTACCACACTGCATGAATGTCCTATTTTGTCAAAATTGCGTTATCTAATTAATTACATAAAAAAACTGAAAGCCACTGTTGGTCCTCCTAAAGCTACCATGTTTCCTCAGAGTTTGTGTCTGCACTAACCATGTGAGATGCGCGGCTTTACCTGGGTAGGGGGTGCCGGCGGGGTGCCCAGGCACCACTAAACTGTTGGTCGGTAAGGTCGGTGGTGGCGGCAGTGTGGCTGGGGTTGCAAACATGGCCGGATGGCGATGGGCCGGGCTCCGTAGGGAGGAATAGTGCGAGGTAGAGAGATTGGATATGGACAGAGGCAAGGCGGGGGCTGAGGATGGGAGCCCGCTGACGTGGTGGTGAGGGGATGGGGACAAGTGCTGTTTGGGAAGACCCAACGGACTGCTGCGGTGGCTGAAGATTTAATGGGACACAAAGGGAAAAAAATTCTCCATTAAAGGATTTATAGGTTTTTAATGCAAATGAACACATACTGTTTTTTAAATATTTTTATGGGGCATTTTAGACTTTTATTTATATGGGACAGCTTTAAAAAAAGCCTAAAAAACATTGGAAAAAGCACCAAAAACAATAAAAAAGTGACCAAAATGTCAGACAAAGTGACAGAAGCAACACAAATCTTGACAATAGTGACCAAAAATGTTAAAAAAAAAAAAGTCAAAAACGTCAAATAAAAAACATTTAAAAAAATGACTAAAAAAACATGAGATAGGGACAACAAAAGTGTTTTTTTCATGATTGACGGGGAGACAAGACAAGGGTTAAATGAAAAAGGTGAGGGCAGACTGAGAAGATGAGGGGAAACGGGAGGTGGGTGAATGTGTTGTATGTCCCAAAGTGTTGCTTAATGAAAAACAGTAAATCTGACAGCTGGTTTATGCAAGTTTACACGTGGCGGAAAATCAATATCCGCATGAAAACAATCAGTGTTGTGTAGAAAAGTACATTATGCTGACGCATTGGACTACATTACACTAATTTGGAAACTGCTGCAGTGTATTTTAGTGCCTTCTCCACTAGACTGGCAGGAACATGTTAAAGGAGAGTGGCAGTGATGTAACACCCTGATGTCACACAGAAAGAGAAAACAGTGAAAGTGAACACCACGCCCTGGATACAACATTTCTGCTCCCCTACTGAGATTTCTAGAGATCTAATAGTGCGTTCCATTTGTACTTGGAATTGGGAAGTTCAAAGTTGGAAAGTCAAATTTTCCAGTTGGAAACCCAAGTAGTACCCCAAGCTCAAAATCCAGCATGGCTGCTCCGTGCATCAACAGTAGTGACCGCTGTAGTAACATACAGTTTATTAGCACTCCTGTCTTCTTTGTGACTCACTAAATCAGTCGTGCACACAGTCCCTTCCTAGACCCTTCTATTTGTGGACAAGTTGTTGTAATGCGTTGTAATCAACTGATCAACAATGGCTAACCTGGCTAGGGCAAATCCCACTGTGAATTCCGACTTGTTAAATCGGCTGTAGTCTCACATTGCAAGACCTGTCTGGCTAGTCCACACTAGAGCTGAAGATCTTTGCCCGAACCCGACCCCTTCATGTTACATGGGCTCGGGCCGGGCTCGTGCTTGCGTTTCAAAGAGCCTATAGCCTATGTTAGTCATGAATAAATGACTCATTCCTGACAAAAGGCACAAGATCTGTGTGTGTGCGCACATCTGAATAATGTCGGGCTGTAACGGGTTCGGCCTTCTAAAAAGCTGTCAATCAAAATGTACTTGTCGGGCTCAAGCCTTGTCTGGCCATACAGCTCCAGTCCACACAGCATTCCAGGATGGGAGAAAAAGGGCTCTGGTTTATTGGCATTTCTTTAAACCGATCACAATCTTCTTGGGCGGCGCTAAGCGCTGGACGAAGTAACGTTGCCTCTGCAAAATAGCCTCGGGAAGGACCTTGTTTTGTCTTTTTTATCCAGCTACGGCTTCCGACTTCCAAAGTAAACCGAACGCACTATTACACAGACATACCTCAGACATTGCTGAATGTGCCTTTAACACAGCAGCAGTGTGTTACAGTTATAGCATGAATGCACTGGTAGCGTGTGCTTTTTTTTGCGAGCTGGTTTACAGCAATTCTTGGTGGGCAGCCATTTTAAATGAAGTACAAATGCTTCCTATCGTGTACCTGGAGGCACGCGTGTAACAACGTACCTGATGTCGTGGAGGCTGCTGTACTGCAGCGGGTGATGCACCTGGTGGCTGATTACTGGCCGCGCGTGGTGCTGTGGGGGCGGAAGAATACGGTGCTCCTGGTGCAAGTGTGGGTGGGGCTGGGGGTGAGGGTGGGGGTGAGGGTAGGGATGGGGTGGCGCCCTCAACAGGGGAGGGCTAGGGACAGGGGGCGGAGGTTGCTGCTCCCTCTTGACACTGAGGGGAGGCGGGGTGGGGAGGCACGACCTAGGGGGCTCTGGGGGGGCCGCCGCTGCAGCGGGGGCCGGGGAGCCCGTAGGCGCCGAGGCTGGGGTGGGGCTGGGCACGGGAGGTGTGAAGGGCACCTCGCTGATGCTCTGCTCCTGGCTGCGCTGGAGACCAGATACTTTGGCCGAGCTACAAGTCTTGGACTCGGGACTCTCATTCGTCGGCACACCTGAGAAGACAAGAAAGAGCAAAATGTTAGAATAAAATGTGTAATTCCCCTTTCTGAAAACAGTTAATCTGATGGTGTTAATTATGTATTTTCCATATCAGATGTCAAGCTATTTCCTGTTTTGATTCAAAAACATCTGATGCCTAAATCAGGTAATAGACATACAAGGATAGCTGTTTGCTACTGTGAGTATTCAAAGGATATAAATGATCAATGATGAGTCAAACAAAGCTCTCTGTTCTCTGATTCAATGCTGTCCCAACGCCTTCTGCCCAAGGTTCCTCTGTTTCCCCCTCCCTAGGTTCCATTAAGTGTTTAATCAGGTCATTTTCATGCTTGACTATAATCAGATGATCCAATTTCTTCCCGCGATCCAGTCAGTATGAATAAATCACAGCTAATTAAAGTTAAATGTCGGCCCCTATTCAGAGCTTTGCTGAGCACACAATCTGGCATGAAATAATTATGTTTCAATTGTGCTGTGAGGAGAGATCGTGCCCCTTTATCTTGGCCTCTCTGCTACAGCGCCTTTCCATCCTCCCTTCCTGATCTTTCAGGGGATTTGGGAAACCACAGCAAAGCACTCTGAACCCGGCCACTTTGTCTTTACCATTCATCAGGGGTCTTTTCAACAGACATGACGCTTTTATAATCAGCATTCTACAACTTTTCATACTTAGGCTGTTGCAATTTAATGAGTGTAATTATATATGCTATTGTAGCAGGAAAATCTTAGTGGCAGAAAATGCAGCATCTCGACCCCCTTGACGTACAAAGAATCTCAGAGCACTTATGAATCTTAATGAAAAAGAAAAATGCATTTGGCTATCTTCTACTTCACTCAGAGTTAAAAGAAAAGCTTAATGGGCCACCAAGAAATTGAGTTTGAGATGGTATAGTGCTACAAATAAAATAGCTAAAACACAACTATAGCTTCATCACAGATGCTAGTGGTGGAATTTGCTTTTAAACACAGAAACATTGCATGCATAGACAATCAGAGAAAGAAAGGTTCACACAGATAGAGAAAGATAGAGACACAGGAAGAGAGAAGACAGCCTGGTGGCGATGAGGCTCTCTAAGCGGCTCTAATCTACAGCTAAGATGCAGCAGTACTTCAGTCAGAAGGCTTACTAGTGCCTCAATTAAAAAAGCTCCACGGGCACTCTCAACGGTAACAAAAAAAAAATGAGAAGAGCTGGGAGCTGCTGTCAAGCCAGTGAGAACTCGACATGCAGCCCACTAATGGAATATCCAGTCCCTATTAACAGCCTGCTTAATCTTTCAAGGATCCTAACACCCATAAAAAGACCAATAAAAAGGCAGGGCAGAGTATTTATTTTTTTATTTGTTGAGCACCCCCCCTCCATCGCCCCTTGCGTTTTATAGGAGAAGTGGGGCTGGCTAAGGTGTCACGATTTTCAAATGAATTCCAGGGTCCAGGCGTATATAGACCTCCAGATTTATAGGGGTCCTGGATTTGGAATAAACTGTCAGGCTCCCGTCGCTGCAAGTGAGAGACAAAGAGGAAGACTGAAGGCAAAGACGGAGAGACGGGCACAGACAGAAAAACAGGCGATGAAGCAAATATCCACAGTCGAAATGTCGCCATTGGGTAGTGTTGCCGTGGCAACCTGTTCTCCCAGACACAATGAGAGGCGAGTGATACTGAAGGAAGTCTCCTACGACCACTAGAGAGAGAGAGAGAGAGAGAGAAAGAGAGAGAAAGAGAAAGAGAGAAGGGGGTTCTAAAACTAATGCTGGAAAGCCAGGGCCACAGTGAGCGCTGGGTTATCTTAATGATGATTCTAATGGGCTCTAATGGAGGCAGGGAGGTATCAGCCCCGACCAACCCATCCCTCATTAAAATCCCTCTGCAAGCTAACACACACGCACACAACAGAAGCAGACACACACAAAAAAGTTTTCAGACACACACACACACACACACACACGCTCCAACGTCTTCATTTTAGTGAAGGGCAGCACAGGGTGAGAAAAACCAGACCATATGTATTGGTGAAAGCAAAAGGGTAAATCATTTTAATTATTTACTTGCTTTAGAAGCGGGCAACTAGCATTCTAGGATGTATTCATATTATAGTGATATAAAATTAAATGCAGAGTTATTGTGTGATAGCCCTTTAACCTGAAGCTTCAGTAGCAGCAAATTGTCAACAGTAGTGAACAATTAATGGTAGTTCAGTTACTGTGAATACTTATACTCTTATTGCTCTCTCTCTGTTTTGTTTTGGTGGCAGCCATTTTGAGTGTACTAATACACAGTGATACCAAGTAGACAGCAATGCCTCTCTGACACATGTCACCTAAGGGCTATATGTAGCAAAATCACTATTTTTCAACAAACAATGTTCCCTCACCGCAAAACCACACAACTGTCAACTGAAGTCTCAAGCATTTCAACAAACTGCCAAATTCTTCATAGTTTTGATCTTCTGTTCCTCAGGACATGGATCATACTTCCCTTTCCCCGCAATCACATACTGAGGAAAACAGTAGGCGAGCCACAGGCAGTCATGTGAAACAAATGCCATACAAATGCTGTCCTGTAGCAGCCCTGCCCCGCAAACCTGAGCAGATGGTGCGAGTGAGTCAGGCAGGTTGGAGGGCAGCCTGGTGGTGGGGGGTGGCCCCCTCATGCCTCCCGTAAGCTGGGTTAGTGCACCAGGGGGACAGGGACATTCCCTTTGGGGTGTTGGCAGGTCTGCGCACCAGATGACATCTCATCCCAGTATTGATCTTTTTATAGTTGTTCCTGTGGGCCTGCTTACTCAGGGGGATTGAGCCATGCCCTGTGCACACGTGCCTGGGTGTGCAGTGATACGGGGTTGGGGTTGGAGGGGTGGATAGGAGGGAAACAGGGACTAAGTCAGCAGACGGACAACAGGCCACTGGGAATCGCTGGTCATGGCTGATGTGTCCAGCTGGGAGTCTGGGATAAACCGGTGTCGCTACACAGCTGTTCATGCCTCCAATATCATTCACTTGTGTGACTGTTTTTCCCAACGGAACATCTGGAGAGCTGGCACCGATCTGGTCCTATGTGGCCTTTAGGCAGCCAGATGGCCTAGCTTTTGAATGGATTGGACCAGTGTGGAATGGCCTGGCCTTGGCCTGGACTAGGATGGGCTGGGCGTCATCATCGGAGAGATTAACATGGTTCCCCGCTGTGACCAGGATATCCCTGAAGGACAGCAACCCACACATTGGCTCTCAAATGCTTTGAGTAGCATAACTGTAGCCTTTAAAAAGCATTTACTTCCAGGCCTGTTTTTAACCACTTTATTTTAAACACACACCTAGCTACCTGCAACCTCATAAAAGAGGGCCCTGGAGAATATTCCCATTTGGCCTCCAGCTAAAACCCTCCGCAAACTAATGCTGTGAATGCAAATTAGTGTGTTCCATAAATTACCTGCTCACTGCTGCCTCCATGCCAGTATATACAACAACCGGGGAAATAGAACCTGTATGCAAAAAGCCTTTTCAGCTTAGATACGAGGGTATGCAAATGTTTGCTGGGACAAGGGGGGTCGGGGGCTAAGAGACGCTTAAGGCCACTGGGTGTTCTCATTTACTAGGCAAACACTGCGGTTCACTCCTTTCATGGCTTTCCCAAAGCATAAACAGTCAAGGCACTGATAAAATAAGGACATGAACAGACAGATATTTAAATAAAGCGGCATATCTGCTGAAAGACGTTGGAGGATGCAGGAGGTATGTGAGAATGCACGCTGCCTTGATTCCCCCCCCCCGCTGGCTCTGGTTGACAGAATATTCTGCTGCTCTTGACGGTTGAGCTCACAATGATTTGGTTTTTGTACCCCTCTAGACAAGCAATCTGCACAGAGCCAAGGCTTAGCTCACGAGTGAGTGACTGTGGAAGATGGCTATAACAGATACTGGCAGAAGGCAGGAAACCACAGACTTGCCAATCAACACTTCATTGCTGTGAGGTATTCTGTCATAAAAAGGTGGGGTGATTTCAACTAAATAATTTCGTACGAGAGGAACAGAAGGACTGAGCGGCGTTGAATCATTGTGCTAATAATAAAATCATAAGAGAAATTTGCAAAAGCTTGCTTTCTTCCACACTATTTAATCTGCCTCGGGCATCTCCAAGCTGGTAACAAGGGGAGCCAAGGCGACGTTTTTGCAGAATCACTCAGAGATGTTAATGGGGGAGTGGACGAGGAAAAAGCTGGCCAAGATAGCTGAAGAGTGGGGACAGCTGGCACGTTTCAATTATTTCGCTCTGTCTCTTCGCCGCAGCTGACAAAAGGAGTAGATAGCAGCAGACTGGGGATGGGTGTTAAGCTCTAACACGTTTACAGTCAAAGCCCAGGCATAAATTGAGAACCTAATGTTCATTTCAGAGAGCTGGCAACTCAAGCTGTGGGATGAATCAGTTTTTCATGCATATCGGATCCCAATTCAAACACCAGCCATATGGTGCAGGACACATATGCCATTCACCTCTCATGGCACATATGCCAGTGGTGTGGAAGGGAGGCAAATGACGTTGAGCACGTCTTAAAATTGGAGAGGAAAGAGTGAGAAAGAGAGAATGACAGAGGTCCAAATGTGGACTGTCCCAATCCTTTTGTGTCATATACGGGCCAGTGGTGCTCCAAAAGCAATGTTAAACCATCATTAACCCTTGGCTATTATGTGCTGCAGACAAGCAGGACGCCTCCACACTCACACTTCACTTTTACCCCCACTGAACCTCCATCAGGGCCCACCCCCCTGAAGAGCTTCTGTGCTCCATGACTGCCATCAGTCTCGGCTTCTTCTGAACGCAGCCGGGTCACCTGAGGTCAGTGCCACTGGGCTCTCCCAAATAAAAGGGTGGACATCTTGGAACTTTCAACAGAAAAGCTCAAGTCTAATGGCTCTTCTGACACGGCCCACCCTGCCAGCCAGGAATTTGACCCCTTTCACTGTCGCTGACCCATCACCGACCCTGATGACCATTCTTACCCTGAGGCCACTGTGGACAGACATCCAACAGGCAGGAAAAGGGAGGGGGGCCATCTGAACTTTAAGGATGAATTTTGTGTTTGAAAAAAAGAGGAGCCTTCAGGAGTTATTTGTGCAATGCTGCAAGCACTAGCCTTATCATTTCATTAATTAGCATGACACGCCTGCCTGATGGACTTGAACGCCTCAGCGGCAGCTGTCTCAATTGATTACGGCAGTGGACGTGGTGCTGCAATTATCGAGGTGACTGGAGACAACGCCTGCCACTTCTAATAAAGGACTTAACTCCTGCTTCCCACATCACAGCACAGCAGTGGGAGGACAATGGCAGCCTCCCTGTGTCTCCCATACCTTTAAAACCTTTTCAGAGTCTCTCCATGGGCTGCCGTGGAGCTCAGTGTGGGCTGGAGTTCTCGAACAGCGTGTCAGCTTTACTTAAGCTTGCATAACGCCTGAACAGTATCACTTTGGCGCCCCACAGGAAAGCATCCTCTATTAGCCCACCAACTGGCTTACAATCCATGAAGAATGGAAGGAAAAGAGGTAGGGGAGAGAGAGGGAGGGAGGAGAGAGAGAGAGAGAGAGCGAGAGCACAAGAGATATAAGAGACAAAAAGACAGGGAGCTTTGCCAGGAAGCTTCAAGTCCAAGCAGAAATGGAGGGAGTGAGCGCTCGGCAATGTAAACAAAGGCAATGCTTTCCTGCCTCATTTCATGTATGAACATGCATGAAGCCCACATGTCTCTAAGTGGATATAATATTATCTTTCAGTGCCGTGCTGATTACTTCTCAATGGAAGGGAAATAGCTGGGTGAAAATCCTTCAACAAATCCTAAGTGGCATGACAGTGGGCTGAAAGAGCCTGCATGTTTTTCTTTTCCTCGTCCTCCATCTCCATTTTCACTCCCCACTCAAGAAGCACAGCAACAATTGGAGGTTGACAGCTTCTAACCGTGCACCATACCTCATTCACTGTTTTGACATAAGCATCCATTGCAATTTAGTTCCATGAAAGGGGTAGAACAAACATCTTTGGCGACGAATCACATTTCCTCAAGTGTTTTGCAGATACAGGGGTTTTTCGGTATAAATATTACAAGCTGTGGTTTAGATTAAAATGTTGCCTGAGCTGCTCGCATGCTTCATGCAAATGCAGCATCCATTTTCATAATGTCAAATAATACCCTCCGACAGCAAAGAATGCTGAGGCAGCTAGCCTTTTCATGTGGTGGTATTCTATAGAATCAATTTTATCAACAACTGCCAGAGAACTAGATCGTCAATCAACCACCACATTTCTTCTTCTTGTCATGTTTCCATGTTGAAGCATCCTGTTCTTATAAAGATTTCATTGTACCATCAGGGCATGTCACAGGAATGTCACTGCATGGAACAAATAATAAAGCAAAAACAATCTATGTCAAATTTCCTTAACCAAAATACATGTGCATTTCATGTGCATTTGAATATGCATATGGGCATATTTGTTGATAATCTTTAAGTCTTTTTTTCATTTATTGTCTTTAAAATATCAACAATAGAGAAAAATTATTATTTCACAGAGCCCAAGATGACATATTTTAGTCCAAAACCCAAAGTTATTCAATTTACAACTATGCAAAACATAGAAATAAGCAGAAAATAATTGCAGTATGTTTTTTCTGATAAATGACTTAAATTATCAATTGATCATCAAAAATCTATATGTACTATCAATTCAATTCTAACTGATTCCATAACTAATCTTTTTATTGATATTCACTATGCATGCACGGTATCTAAAACACTATCTATTTTTCATTTACCGTTTCATATTGGCCTACTCTGTGACAAATTGTATCTCTAAATGATCTCCAGAGTAAGTGACATTTCCCCCACAGGGAGGGTGAATGCGATAGAGTAAGATCTTAGTGGACTATTTGTCCAAAGATAGCACCCCAGTGTGCGGTAAAGTGCTGGGGCTTAAGTTTCACATATTGGCGGCCCCCGGGGAAACATACTGTCCGGTATAGACACACTGATGTAATCAATGCCTCTTCCATAGGAGGATCCTGCTGCTGAGCTGCTCCTGGGGTGCTGCTGGGTAATTAGGCTTACAGATGGAGACCCAGCAGCTGTTGAAGACTAGACTAGAGCTGCCATTTCCCGCTGCTAATGGCTACACGCTAGAAGAGTTGCTTTTTTTTTTGCAACAGTCAGAGCTTGCGCAAGCTGAAAGTAGACACAAGTTTTCTTTTTACATGTCAAGGCTGATGACACACTTAGAGGACCGGGTTGGAGATGTTTGGAATAGCTCTCATACACACACACACACACACACACACACACACACACACACACACACACACACACACACACACACACACACACACACACACACACACACACACACACACACACACACACACACACACACACACCTCAAAATCTCTGCTCTCCCTCTCCCAACCACCATGTTTTCACCATGGCAGGAAAAGAGTGACAATTGGAGTGTGTATCAGGTTCGTAAACACTTGCTGTCCTAGCTTGCACCCTATTCATCATTCTTGATACGAGAGAGAGAGAGAGAACATGACAGAGAAAGATTGATACAGTGATGCAGACTGGGGGAGAAAGAGGGAGAGAGGGGTTAGTTAATAAGGTAGAGAAGAGGGGAGAGGGAGCAGAGAGCAGGGAGTTGTGTGGTAAACTAATGGAGACAAGGCCCGGATCCTGATCTGCTAACCTAAACCCACCACCGCCTGCCCCCATCTCCTCTAAGCCCACATACAGGCAGGCAGCAACACACACAGCCACAGGTAGGAGAATCTGGGTGTGACCTCATCCAGCAATTGTGGATCAGGAACATTAATAAACAGCCTGCATGCTGTTGTGAGTTGCCGCATTTCACTGTGGCGTTCCAATTGCGGCAAGAGAAAAAAAATGTATTTGTTTGGAGTGTGAAGGCGGCGTGTCCGTTTGGGGAAATGTGTGAATGTGAGGAGAGGGGGGTGCACGGTGAAGCGGGAGTGAAATTGGACTCAGAAACGAGCCAAATCGCTTGCGAGATGAAACAGACTACACCAGAAAAAAAACAAGACAACACAAGGCTCTAGAAAAGTGTCGAGTGAGGCAGGCTGGCACAAAAGCAAAAAAAAAAGAAACAGAAACAAAACAAACACACTTTTCTTTCTGCTCGACATATTTCAGACTGCAGATGACAAAACAACACTGAAAGAGTTAGAGGAATCAAAATCAAACCGCCAAGTGTGTCTGACTGTTTCATGAATCCGTGTCGAAGCGGAGGCTCCACACCACATCAAACCCTGTAAATTCTCCTGAAAGCCTCCTCTCTCTCTTTAGCAGTCAGCGCTTAGATTATTGTGTGCAGCTAAAAGGTAAGTGCTGGGAGTGTCACACTTGAGAGTGTGTTTTAAGCACCATAAAGTATCAAGACCCAGATGGCTCATCCTCCCTGAAATACATGTCCACTCTACCTCGGCTCCAGCGGCACCTGCTACCCGGATTAGGTCAGTGCTACGCCTTCCCAGCACACTAATACAGTGTGCCGTGGCTGATAAGGAGCCCGGGGCACTTCAGCACTTGCCCTGCACTTAACAGTTGATGAGTCAATACCTGTATTATTAGTGATAGCCGTATATAGATCATTTTTTTCATAAACACAGGGAGCCATGATTTTCACGTAATTTGTAAGTATTAGGCTTCAACAGATCTTCTGAAGATATCAGTGTTGATAGTTTGGACTAAGCCTGAAGACGATATATAATAATAATAATATGTTCAAATATTATGACCCAAATATTTCACACAAAAAAAAGCTTAGACGTATTGTGGAAATTCCAAGTGACAATAATGATGTATTAATTAACTCTAATGATAAAGTGCATTGATATAGAATCAAAATGCCTCAATTTAGGTTATGGACTTCTTAAAAGCAAAGAGGACTGTACTGGTCAGTGCTACAGTATATATATTAATCAAAGTACATTTTATAGAGGTGCAAAAACATTAAACTTAACAAAACGCAAATATCAGCAGCATATCTCAGTCCAACGCTGGTCGATTCTGCTGTGTACACACTTCTCTGTGGGCCATGTGGCATTGGAGCAATTCCTCTCGCTCCTTCCCAAAGCAAACAGCAGTGAAATCCCAGTCCTGCTGCTCACCCCCCAACACAGCAGCACTAACCCAACAGCCAGGGAGGTTGGAGCCCATGCTCTGCTGAATGGGGTATTACTGCCAGTCAGAGGCCATTAGGGGCCCCGCCACCAGGGCCCAGCACAGGGAATTCACCGGTAGCCAAAAACAACAGCCAAACAGATGACTGCTTGAATATTGAAGGAGGAGACCACACTGTGCATTTTCTTTTTTTTAACCTTCCCTGAAATTGCCAAAATGCAGGCCCCTGTGTCTCTGTCTGACCTCCTGTGTGTTAAACACTGGGGCGATTAATAGCGCTTGTGCCGAGTGAAATACAGAACAAACACAAGCCCTTTCTCAGCGGTGCGTGTCGGGTTACTGCTTTCACCATGTGTTGAGTTTAAGGCTAATAGCTGGGCTCTATCACAAACCTCACCAAACCCAGCCCTCTGTCAAACATGCTGTACTAGTCCAAGCTTGCAGTGTTACTTCTAGACATAGTGGCTTTGATAAGCCACTGACAGAAGCATGGATGCTTATAAGCCGCCACTGAAAAGGTATACTCAGAAATACTAAACAAACAGTTAAAGAGGACCACCCATCTGGATATACTTGGAAAATATTTTATATGGCAGGCTGATATTTCTGTTTGATTTGAGATCTTATTCCCTGGGTTGATCTCCTTTCTCCCCTTTCTCTGGCACATTCTCCTTACGCATGGATGTCCTTGTCCGTCATGGAATCTGAAGCATTTTTACATCCGTTCTGTTCCTGGCGATGGTTTTCCCATCTTTACAAGCCTGTGTGAACTGCTTCCCAAAACGTTTGTAATATCCATCTAGGCTGACGACTGTCCCCTTGCCAGCGATTGTACATTATCCAAGCGTTGTGTTTGGCCACAATCGCCTACCATCTGGCTTTGTCAATGAGCGTTACAGCCTCATCTGCAAACAACATTGGCTCTGAACCACTCAACACAGATGAGCTTAAAACGCACATAGCGGGGAATTGGGATCTTCAAACAAATGCAGGGCGGCGGGGGGAGAAACCTACTCTCACTGGCAGGATGACTAAAGCTTGGAATAAAGGATTAAAAACAAGAAAACCTGCAAGTGATCACAGACGACACGCTTTACATTTCAGGCCTGACTGTAGTGATAAGATGCTGGTCATGTATTTTTTCAAGTAAACAATGAAAATGCCTTTCACTCCACAGATGGAAACATCTCCATTGGAGGAGGAGGATTAAGATTAGACAGAAGATGTGATGAAAGCTACTGCTCTCTGGAGTTATCCTTTCTAAATTCTTCCCTTTATCCCCTCATCCATTTTAGCCAATGGCGCTTCCCTGCAGAGATGGGAGTCAACCTGTGTTTTACAACTTGGTCAGCTAACTGCAGGGGCTGCAGCTTATCTTCTAAAAAGCTCTTCCCTAATCAGGGAGCCTCTGATTCACTGGTGAAGCATCAGCTCCCTACTCACAGCTAAGACCTTGGTTTATAGTGAAGCAGTTAATGAACTAGGCCACAGTAACCGTTGAGAGGGGTTGGGTTCAGCACACAGCTGTGTTGTCAATGGGGTTCATTTTCGTTTCTTATGAAAGTCATTTATTGAATTATCCTTTCTTTGCAATGCTTTGTTCACTTAGCTCAGCCAAAAAACTCATCATATCATATCTTAACCTTTTGTCGGTGACGGTAGTCCTGAAACCTGATTTCAACATTGAGAATGCCCTCTCCCTGCTGTGTGCTTCGATTGATGGCTGCACAAATAGAAATGTCAGCTGAGGTGTAAGTGTCACCTCGGGTTCAAAGCCACAGTATAAATTCATATGTGCTTATTATCTAGCGTGGCGTGCAACGCTGCTGATAGTGTGATAGGTGAGGGGAACCATGTGCATGGAAAGGCCAGGATGGCAGTAAGCTGGCATTTTATCATTTAACCTGAACTGAAGAGACAGCACTGAAAGGCCCCAGGGGAGCACTGGCCTCGGTTGTGGATGGGAGATGGCTTTGAGGCTGAACTGTACTGCTCAGTATTGAAGCGATTTAATATATTCACTTTGACTTGATCTTATAAACTGTGAAGCCCTCTGTATATGCCAACCTGTTCTTAACAGTGAGCTGGGGAGCATGGCTCAGAGATGACACAGCCCTGTCATTACACACCGAAGATGTATAGGGAAAGTATAGCAGCCGAAATGCTGGTGATGTCCCCTGACAACCTATCCTAAAACTCACTCATGGCCATTAGTGATTGTGTAATTGCTCCCTCTCCACAGCTAAAGCAGAATCCATATTCAGTCAATGAACCCAGAGCCACACACTGGAGCCTAATCACACAGCCTTCAATGTGACTCCCATTTTCTGTCACAACAGCTGATTGCCACCCATGGTCTCGCTGAAACAGATGACAGGCACGGACAGGACTGAGTGACAGGTGTCAAGTGTTCTGACATGTAATGGAAAAGATAGAAAGGGGGGAGAAATACATTGACTATAGCCAAGTTTCTGTTTCACATTCGAAGCTCAACCAGCAGTGACCCAACACTCTAATCGGGGGCTAAGTTAATATTTCATGCACTCAGGGCTCTTTGCACAGAGCATGACTTTTGTAATGGACATAATAGCACTTTGCAGGGGCCACAGAGTGCACACAGGGATAGCATGACATATCAGCTCTGATTTTACAAGCCAACTAATTGCCATGCATAGATAATCAGGAGTGTCTTTGAAAAACAGGCGACTTGTAAGAGCCGGTGCAGTTTGACATCACTTCCTGAATCATTCAAAACAAACAATTCCCTTCAGTCAGTTTTTCAAGGTGCCAGGCCATAGAGGCATTGTGGGTAATGTGGCTTGGTTCCTGACTGCCTGCCACTCTGCATAAATAGTACATGACCATGTAATCGTAATTTAAAACGCTATAAATATTGAAGAAGAATTAAAATAATTTATGGAACACCGCAGTGTAAATGGATCTGTGTGTGTGTGTGTGAGTGTGTGTGTGTGTGGGAGTGTTTTGTCTCCTTTCACTCCTCTCTCACAGTGTATACTGAAACGATGGGCAGCGGCGGTGCAAGCTGGGAATTCTGTAATTGCTTTTTCTGTCCCTGAAGCAGGTCTTCCTGCTTTAAATCAAAAAAGGCAATCTCTGTCAGTAATGGCTCAATTAATAATTAAACACGTGTCTTATCTCCGCCAAGCTCCCCCCTATTTATTTTCATTTCTCTGACAGGGATGGCTGCACAAACAGCATTAGCACTATCAATAAAGGGGGCATTAATGGAGCCCCTTTCTCCAAAAACAAATCACCCAGCTCATAAACTGTCCTATGTCTGTGAACACTAATAACCCAATGATGAATAAAGAAACAAGCCATATACTACATGGTTTTCTTCAATTTCTGCCAAGTATGTTCTCTCCCTGAACTGTGAGTGTTAGCTAACCTGTCTACCTTCTGTATTCTGCCAGGAGTTTGTACCTTTTTAATATTTAAATTAAATCAGGGGGAACACATGAACTGCTGTTCAAGCTCAGTAACAAGTGAGGTGGTGTTAGAAGCAAGAGGGATGGTTTATTTTATGCATCCAAAACTACCAACCTCCTCTCTTTTGCACATAGTCTGACTGTCACACACAAGTGCCCAAACCCCAAAACACCAGAGCTTGACCATAAGTGCTATGTCAATTCGGGAACATTTGTCTTCTTGATAAAGGAAGCATGCCATGCGAACTGCCTGGACTTTGTCAAACACATCCCAGTAGGGACTGGAGGTGAGCTTCACCAGGCTTAGATTCCACAGCGGTGATGGCTGTTTGCAATTCCAGCACTTGCTAATCCTGCTGTGGGAAGCCTCTGCAGCGCTCAACAACATGTCTGCCCTCCAGTCATCCATCCAGCCAGCCAGCCAGCCACACTCTCCATCTACTTCCACTCAATCCTGATTCAACGGTGGCGAAAAAGCTGATTAGTTGGTCAGAGGGTCAACCTCCATTCATTATTTAATAGGTGAGAGGCTGCAAACAGTCAGGCCGGCTGCCGAGGTTGGTGATACATTACACTGACCTGGCCAGCGGAGAGCTGCCCGGCCGAATACAAACATGCTCTCTCATCTACTTCGCTATGGCCGAGATGCCCTCAATACCCCCTGCCCCTGACCTTGCCGCTCCCTCTCCAATCACAATCCTTCCTCCCTTCTTTGGCATTCAGAATCCAGTAGGTGGGACTGTGTTTCATTTTGCTGTGAGCTTGCACTGCAGGAGCAGGCCTGTAGCTAAGGCTGGCCCAGGTAACAGAGGAGGAGGAGGAGGAGGAGGAGGAGGAGGAGGAGGAGGAGGAGGAGGAGGAGGCCATAGCTCTTTATTGACATGCAGCAAACAGCAGCGGCGGAACAAAGGCCACTCAGCACCTATTGAGAGAGCAGGCCTGAAGACAGTGTGGTTGATTAGCGATTCGACACGGGGACCCTGGACTGTGTAGCACATAATGAGAGCTTAGGGAGCAGGCCATGAGCTGATGGGGGAAGGAGGTATGGTGGAGGCGGGCTGAGGATAGGAGAGGAGAGAGGAGGGGCTCTACCATAAGGAATTGATTTCCCACAATAGAAGATTGATATATGAGTAAAAGGGCTCCAAAGAAAGAAAAAAATAGCAAGGGTATGCGCAGATCCTAAATCCTTAAGCTACAGCACTGGTAATGTGTTTATATATAAACAGTTAGAGGATAAGCCCTAAATCCACTGCCAAGCTAAATGGTTTATGCATCTTTTTTTTTTTTTTGTTTACTTTTGTGTCAATTAAGCAAATTGGTCCAACATCCCTGACGAGCAACAGCTCTAAAGTGAGTGGATTTTGCATTCATGTCCAAAAGCTTTTTCTCCCTGAACACCACAGTCACCCCATCTTTACCTTTTATGTGGCCTCAGAGAGATGTTAACAGAGTCAGATGTGCATGATGGCAGTTGTGTGTGTGCACGCTCCCCCACCCTTCTTCTTCGTCTGCACGCTCTCTCCTTTCTTTGTTCCTCTGGTCTAATCCAGTATGTGTGGGCCGGTAAGTTTAATGGAAACAATTTATTAAGTCCGGCTTAAAATGCCATCTGCAGCTAAGCCTCCCAAAGCCGCTAAGCTCCTGGTTTCGCCCCGGAGCTTGCTGTGTTCACGCTTACTGTAATGCTCTGTTTAAAATGAGCACAACGGGTCAAAATTAATCAGGATTACAAGGGCACAAATCCACTTCAGAAATGGGTTTTCTACCAATCTTTCTCCTGCTATCCCAAGATGCCCCAGGTTTGCCTGGTGAACAACACACCACACAGGTAGCACCTACTAGGACAACAGGACCTCAGAAAGCACAAAGGGGGCAGGAAAAGCCTCGACTATATCTATCGCTCTAAAACCCCACAGATGCCACATTCAACATGGTCACTGCAGATTCCAAAGTGTTCTCAGATATTTCTGGCCGCTGACAGCTAGGTGATAACTCCCCACCATTTCCATAGGCGCAGCATTGGGAAATGTTATAAGGTCTACCAGGGAAGTGTTTATCTGTGCTGTGTGGAGGTGCCCCGTACATGCTCAGCAGCTACATTTAGCTTCTCATTCGCCTTCAAGCAAGTGACAACAGCAAACTCTGACCTGCGATTCCAGGAGTAGCCCTGAGTGGAGCACAAGTCTTTGCAGTGCTTTTACTGAAACATGCCATCCTCCAGGAAATCAATAATTTGCAGGAGGTTGAAGACAGGAAATAAACAAAAACCAATAACTGTTAGATAATGCTTGGCCTTTGTTGTACCTTTCTACCTCTAAACCACCGACACAGACAGACTTCCAGCAGAGTTGGTGCTAGCTATTGGGTAACAACATCCATAGAGAACTGCTCAGTGTGTGCTGTGTTATAACAGATACTATGAGCTTGATGATGAAAAATACACGAGAGAAAGAAAGCAAGAGTGTCTGGGTTTTGCCGAAAACCATGTTCTGTGTGCATAATTACAGCGCTTTTCCTTTACTGATTACTATGTTGGTCTTTCCTTGCCTCTATTAACCCTGAACCATTTCATTAACATGACAGACTGTGGGCCTGTGTGCAATTTGGACTTAACCTCAACTGTTTGTACCCGTAACTGCTCACCAAAATAAAGTTCAGAAAGGAGCACAGTGTGGCAAGGCAAGGAAGAGTTAAAAGGAGCAACACTCATTACCTATAGAAATGTACAAGCCAAACATCATCACAGCATTATATATTTATGTGTGCCAAAATGTGTGTGTGTGTGTGTGTGTGTGTGTGTATCTGTCGGAGCGTCTCCCAGCCAACAGCTCGACAGGCCTGGTGATCAGAGGAAAGCAGGCTTTTCATTGGTCCCAGAGGACCGTGAGCGAGACCGGTAATGGGACACATACGCTGCATTCTAAACCAGAGGAAAACAGCCTGTGGGCTGCTTTGTATTACACACACACACACACACACACACACACACACACACACACACACACACACACACACACACACACACACACACAGTCTAGGCCCAAAACAAACACTGTCCTAGAATCCATTAAAGCTCAAAACAACAACATTGGAATGGAAGAAGAGAGTCGGCTGGTGGCAGCTCTGCAATTGCCGCGTGATGCCATCGTCACCAAATCACTTCATCAAACTGCTGATTTCTTTGCTGCCTCACCTTTTCTAACCCCTATTTCTAATCTGGTGCCCTTCTTCAACATTAACCAAACAGGATCTGGTTGATCTGTGTGACAATCATGAGCGACTCTGATAGGATTGTCTGGATGTAATTCCAGAGACCTAATCCTCAGCACTGTGTGCACATTAGCAAGAGCCACAAAGCCCTCTGTTGGCCAGCCGACATGCATGGTGTGTGAATGTGTGTAAAAGACGACGGCTGTGTATTTGCCTGCACTAGCTGTTCTTCACAGAAGAGTATGTTTATGCGTAGCCATGTTCTGTACGGGCATGCCGGGAAAATAAGTCAACACCCTGACAGCTTACAACAGCAGTAGTCCAGCAGCCCGGTGGAAAATAGATGGAGTTGGACACGGTCTAGTTGTTTTCTTAACCATGCAAGTCTGGGAGTCATTGTCATTGTGAACGCTGGTTTCACGAGGCCGGCGCTGGTCACAGGTCATCTACATCACATGGCCGACAGGCCTGGTTTCTCTCCTCCATGTCAGCCATGCTTTTCCACTTAGCAGTCAAAGCTACTGAGCTAAACCGAGAAACATTAATGTGCCGTTGAAAGGAAATCTAGCTTTTACAGTGGATGTACTGATGTGAAGGTGAGGAAAACTGAGGTAAACAAAGACCTCTAATTTGTGATTGCCAAAAGGAGGTAGATTTACACTGATGCTACAAATATCTGCTCTACTTTGCAGATAAAAGCATGGTCCAAAATGAAAAACACAACAAGAATGGTTAACAGCCTTCTTTTACAACAACCACAAGTAGTATCTATACTAATATATTAACTATGTTCTGTATAGTCAGTTTGACCATGAGTGCTACATTTTCACGACTTAATTTAGAAAATGGTTTTCAACACATTTTCAACAAATACTAAAAGAACTAATGAAAAGGAAAGTGTAAAGTGTAAAATATGTCTATGTGACCTCCCAGTTCACACTAACTTTGTGTCTATTATGACGACATTTTTAAAAGTTCAGAAGAGGCAAGCTAATATACACCCCCAACGCTTGGCCAGAGTTTCCACTGTTCTGCATTCCCACCTCCTTCTCCCTCTGCTTGCGTTAATGGCCCTGCTTCCTGGTTCCTGCCCTGGGGGGACGTGGTCTGCATGCTGCTGTCACTAGTAGGCTGATTGCACCTCTCCTCCCTTCCCCGCCTCCCTCCATCCACACTTTGACACCTTTCTCCCTGCTCTGTCCCTGGCAAACATTGCATTTAGAAAAAATGTACAGGTGAAGATATTCTTTGCCCACGTAGCATACACCGATGTATGTGGTTGGCGGCACATGGACAAACAAAATCACACAAGACCATGGCTGAACATACAAAAGCCTTAAAATCCACATATGTGCATATGTTAACACACAGGCACAGGGTTTGTGTTGTCTGGAGGGCTGACAAAGCTCTTTCTCTCCTTCCTTTGGCATCCATTGTGGTCCAGGCCTGCTGTCAGAGAGCTTGTATTGCCTCAGGGAAGTTCCCATTTGTGGGAACATGTGGCAGGGAGGCTCTAAATCCCCTCTAATGAACCAATATGTAGGAGGGCTAAGCCTTTGGCGGGGTCGTCCAGCAAACGCCACTCTGCGCTCAGGCAAAAATGTATGCATATGTAGTCACCAGACCTTGTTTATGTCTGCTGACATTTAAATCTGAATGGGAGCTGCAGGATTAGAGCCGAGGAGATTTGGACTCATTCGCAAAGCCCAGTTGTTGTCATGAGTATAAATGTGGCAGAAGAGGAAAGACTGAAGAGGGAATAGAAAAAACAGAGCGGGCTCTTACCTTTGGGTGTGGTGGGGGAAAAGAGCTTCTCCGATCCTACATCAGACACCTGGAAAAACAAGAAGGCAGACATTTAGTGGATTTGTCTGATGAGCTGAATTGGTGCTATTATAAATATTATTCATCAAAACTAATGCAAGCACTGACACACATTTTTTCTGCCCGGTAAAAGGCGTATTCACCCACAAATGTGGCCACTAGTGACTGGAGGAAACGTCCAGCTGCCACAAAAAGCATTATACAGTCAATCAAAATACTCCAATGAGCCAACGGGAAGAGCTCCCTCTGCACCCGAAGGTCTCTGTCTGGCTTTTTCCTGTTGAGGTAACATTAGATGGCACTGTTGTGCCACCTGAAAACCCTCTAAAGAAGTGCTGTCGAAGCCAGAGGAAGTCAGTAAGGTGGCCATGCAGCATTAGAGCACAAAGGCTTCTGCATACACGCTGGCGCTCAGAAATCACATTTCTGTCCTGCAATATCCTTGAATGGAAAAACACATCTCATGAATAGAATGTGTATCTACTCTAAAAGCAATATCCTTATTTCACAGATTCAATATCAAAGCCAATATCAGCCCATACTGGAGGTAAACAGATGATCTGTCAACAACAGGAGCATTTATTGGGTCCGAAACAGTTGTTACTGATTGGGCTGATGCGGCTGACAGTGAGGAATGGAAACCTGGCGGACTGAAGTCAAACAGAGGCTCAGTCACTTGGGAGAGAAAGGCACCTCACTATAAAGTGATAGTGGAGACTTCTAGACTAAACACTGCAAGGTATTTTCCTCTTGGCTTTAGATGGATATGTAGATTCTGGCGAGCACCACCTAAATCAAAACACACCATACATTTTCACACATGTTCACTGGCCAGACGGGGAATGTTTAAACAATATGACCGAAAAAGCAGTAAATCCACACAAAAGCTGGTATTGTGCAAAATACCGTAGCGTAAAATCGGTGTGCTCCGATGATAATATTAACAATGAAAATCCTGCTCAGCCTGTAATATCTGCCCATATAGGGGGTTTGTTTAAAGCCAAGATTTTACTTTGCTTTAGATCCTCTCATCTGGTTTCTGCACACTTGTAAAAAACTGCAAGCGCTGAGCATATGTTCCACCCAAAGGGCCCGAGTGTCCTTAACTGCCATGCTTGTATTTTATGCGGCACAAAGGGAGCATATGTAAAGAATGAACAGTGAATCAGAGTGAGTGCAAGAGCGTCGGAGACAAAAAGAGAAAGCAAATCGTTTTGTAAACACAGATGGCTGTCCTTGGCATCCGTGTTAGTTCTTCACAAGTGTTTTGAGGACGTCCTCTTCTTTCCAAGACCTCCCAATTTCTCCTTCGCTGCCACTGTGTTACTGTTCTCCAAAGTGTTTGTCTGTCTGTGCTTGATGTCTCATCTCAGCGCTAACCACAACAGTGCCCAGGGAAAGCAGCGATTTGCTTTATTCACACAGCAGCCACATGAAATACAGGTCCAAGTCATAATGGAAGACAACAAAGCAGACGCTTTGTGTCTGCTAACAACATGAAAAGAATGATGTATTGATAATTATGGAGAGATATTGGCCCGTAAGTCACATTCCACAGCGACTACACTGCGAGGGAAATAAATAATGGTGATACATAACATTAAGAAGTCAGTTGCTTAAATCTTCTGGTGCTATACTGTAATTGTTCTCAGAGTCAGCATTATAAGACTCTGAGATTTGAAATGTGAATCCTGCAAACATTATGCTTGATAGCATTAGATTCATTAACAGTTCCATTTTAGCGATGGCCTTTAGCTTCAGATGGCACCATGTTAGTTATGAGTAAGGGTGCTCTGATTGATCGGTCACTGATCGTTATTGGCAAAAATCAACACGTTTGTTGACACACTAACTTATTAACTTTAGTTTTACAGTTATTGTTGGAATTTATGGTCAATAAACCTCATTTATAGGAAATTATACCTAATGTTTAAGTTAGAAAAGCAGAAATTAGGAATTATTGAGACTAAAATTAAAGGAATGGATGTTGATGATAATCACAGACTGGAATATGTCAACTTTTACTCTCAATACTATTTCAAAACACTTCAGTTTGTTTTTCAAATGCTATAAAATTGAATAAGAGATGAAAGTAGAGATTTGTATTTGCCAAAGAGCGTTGTGTGGAATCAATCATGTTATTTTGGGGAATTAAAAAGAACATTGATATAGGAAAACGTGTCAATTTGACCCGAGGACAACATGAGGGTTAAATAGTTTGATCTATGGTTTCCATAAAGGAAGATAAGAAAAATTGTTACTACTACTGAAAAAATTACTGCAGTGATTGAAAGGACATTTCTTAGATTTTGAGCTAGGAAAAAAAGCTAAACAATTACTGATATATTCTCTACACATGTGTGACTGTTACGTCATGGCTTCTATTTTCAGTTCATCACCGCAGGAGGACAAGCCTGAAATACTTTCTACCTCATGCCTTTTAATCTTGACATCCCAACATATGTGATTTAGTTTTCTTTGCTCTGCACTTTATGTTTAAGTACACTTTAAGTTTGTGTAAATTAACAATGACTTTGTTTTGTAATTTATTTCGAAACAAGGCTTATTTGTTATACTCTAAGCTGTTTAAGGTGTGTTTCTAACAGGAAGTAGAATGTTTCCTGTCAATACATTATCTTCTGTTCTTTTAATACAAATACATTGTTGTTAAGACTATTTAAATGATTATATGTTAAATATAAGACATGATAAATAGAAGGCTTCAAATAGACCCGGTGATCGGTGACCTGGGATCGGTATCAACCAATACTGCTTCCACCAATCGGTGATCGGCCCCAAAAAAACCTGATCGTAGCACCCTTAGTTATGAGCTTAATAAACTATAGTATTTATTAAAAGACTGGTCAACACGTGTGTTTAAAGTAGTTCAACAGCCTGATGAAAATGTCAGAAGAGGTCAATAACACCTCTTTAGTTTAGTCTTGATAAGTGGAACATTTGATGGAGGGCAAACACTTATATACAGTATAAAGGAGATGTTTCCTGTTTCCTCTTACAGTAGAGGAGGCGACAGACTATAGAGGAAAGGCAGAGTGCATTGCCCTCTTTCAGTCTCCCAGAACCAGGGCGCCAGGCTACAACACAGGCTCTTTGTTAGCATTGGATGACATTAAACGCTCCAGTACCAAGCCTCAGCACTGCAGCAGCACAGCCTCAGCCTTGAATCATGGCCCCGGAGGCCCTGGGAGAAAAATATGGGCTCAGAATGAAATGAAGCTTGTCAAATGGACACGGGAGCTGGCTCAGGGACATGCTTAGTGTGGCACGGGGTCACAAAAGCAAAAAAAAAATTAAGACAGGGTAGGTCATGTAATAACTCACTACAACATTTTAAACAATTGTTATGACCAGAGTGGTTATCCAGAGAGCAAGGCAGACATAACGTTCCTGAGAAAGAGAACACAAAATGATTTGTTAAGTATATGCCAAGACTAGTTCTCCTTGTTCCTTTTGTGGCTATTTTGAGTGTGCGGTGAGCCGTTGTATATCCCAAACATATTCCAAGTAACATCAACAACCAATATTTAGGTTTTAATGCTGTGTTTTGCACCTGCCAACTCTGCATGAGTCAGTCATATAATCCACAATTACAAGGCCCGCTTACAAAAGCACTTCTTAAAAAGGCATGTCAAAGCAGAGCCCTGATTTGGCTAGCTGTTGTTTTTGTAGAACTTTCTTGGTTTCGCTGGTCAAGTTGACATTTTTTCACAGGGCTGTGCTGCTGGCAGTCTGAGCGGCCTGCGGTCGTGGTGTGCAGAGGTCATGTATAACAAATTCTTCACACTCTCTTTGTTGAGGCAACCCTGGATGCCATTAAAAATAGACAGGGAAAGATGAGACAGAGGGGAAATATATATAGAGAAAAAAAGACAGACAAGGAAAAAAAGAGGAGCAAAGGCCAGGTTTTCTAAAGGAAACAGGGAAATTTAACCATTTAAAAAAAAAGAATGGGGGAAATTCAAGCCACATTGCCTGGGAGCCAAAAGCACTTGGAGCGGGCCGCAGGAAGCCTGACCTTTGAGGGGGCCGTCTGCTATCTGAGCCTGGGGCTTCAGGGGCCTGGCCTCCTCTCTGGAGGGCCGTCAGCAGGCCTCAGCTTTCCTTCCCTATTCTATTCATTAGCCATGCTTTATGATTCAGCTTCCTCTGAGCCACACAAGAGCTCCCTGAGGAAAGAGACTGCTGGAGAGAGGCAGAAAAAAGGGAGTGAGACTGAGGGAGGGGGGAAAAAGCAAGAAGGAGGTCACAGGGCCCAGCCGGGGCCCAGCTCTCAGCAGCTGTGAAATCCTTCCGTTTCCTCGGCAGGCGTAAAAGGAATGAGGGGGAGAAAGAAAAAGAAGGAGGCCAGGGAGGGAGCTGGGCCAGTAAACCTACCATCAGAGTGCTAACTCCCTAAAGAGGCACATGCAGAACCATAATTCCCAGATTTAGAGAATGCCAAATTACAAATTACACTGCTGTTTGTTTTAAAAAGTCCCCAACTTCCCTGAACACCGATGACTTATTGGCTGCATAAATCTCCAAATAATAGCAGAGCCGCAGAGGGAAAGCAGAGAGGCAGAAACCCTCGCTAGCAATAAGTGAGACATTTACTGCGAGGCAAAATGCATTCGCTGTCACAGCAAAGAAGCAAGGGGGGGAGGGGGGAGAGGCTTGGCAAATTTTCCATGTCCACATCGCTTTTATTTAACAACACAGCAAGCTAATTAATTTAGAAAATCTGAGACAAGCTTAATTGCACTTTTTTTTGTGGTAAAACGCTTCCTCGCTTAATTTAAGCACAATAGGCCGACTGAGCGAGGCGATGCATGCAGCAAGGGAGGGCGGGATAATCAACTGAATAACCTTCAGGCATACATTTATGAAAGGCATTGATCAGTTAAGGCTGTGATTTCACCAAGACAGGAAGGTCAGCAATTACCCAGATTCAATTAACCTCATTTAGTAAAGACTGCGGAGAGACCAATTTCTCTCCCCACAGCACCCCCAAACCTCCCCAGAACCCCCTGCTTTATATCAAACGGTCCCCAGGCTGTCCATCTACCTTTGATCTGAGAGCTCCTATTGCATATCCTGCATTCCTTGGAACTGAGCAAATTATCTCCAAACAGGAAATAATCTTGCAGTCAGAGGGTTAGGTAAACCCAGACTAAATAAAACCAAATTCCTAATATAGTCTCCCCTTATCCCAGTAAAGCAGGTAAAGCCTCGCCCCTTCCTGGTAAAGATGAAATAAAATTACACAGGCTGGCAGTGCTATCACAACAGCTGTAGCGTGAAATCAAAGAAACCTGTTAGTAGGCTTTGTTGTGGGCTCATGCCTGCAAAGACTATAATTACAATTTTGTTCTGAATCATTTGGCACATGCTATGTTCTTGATGGACTGTTGTAGGACAAGTGGTAAGGCGGATAATCTTAACAATTATATACCACAAACCAAAGACAAGAGCCAACATGTTTTCCAAATGACATCTCCAAACTGATGAAGGATGATCTATTGTACAAAAGAAAAAATAGAGGCACATGAAAATCAACTAAACACCCACGAGTGCAGCTATAGCTAGAAGCATGTCGTCCAACTGTGTAAGGGTAATAGAGCATAGAAAAGACACAACATATTATTGTGCTACATGTAAACAAGTGGGTCAAAAGTCCTCGATGGACCTGCATAAGAGGTGTGTTGATGTGACAGGGTGTGGCACTAAAGGACTCATCATGTAGCATGACAAACAAGAAAGAAAAGAAAGAAAAAAAAAATGGAGAGAAACAGAAGAAGGAAGCAGGCAGAAGGGCACATATCCTGGCACGGACGATTAGGCTCTCAATTACCGTGGCCAAACCTGTCTGTCCATGGATCCACGCTCACCAAACCTCCCATACACACACATTCTGTTCATTTGCTTCCCTGCTTGGTGTTTCATCACTGTCAACTTCCTCCTTCACTGCCCTCGCTCCCAATTTTCCATTTACTGTCACTTCAAGTCCTTAGTTCCCTCTCTTGTCAGGGTTATACTGCTATATTTTTCCTTTAAAAGCAAAACCCTTGAATGATTCTAAAGCGATGTTCTGATTTGAAGTATATTGAGTTTGTTTTCTGAGTATAAAAAAGGTCCTGCAATGATCTTGAACACTGACACAAAGAAGCTTATCAGTACTGATATGGTAAAAACACCTATCAGTCAAACCCTAGCAAGGTCCCGGTCTCCTCTGTTCATGTGGGAGTAGCTTGCTGCTTTGAAAAACACTTCTATCAGCGCCCACTCAGGCCCCTCAACTACTGTTACCCTTTCACCCCAGACGGCCGCTAATGCTACTTAAACAATAGATGCAGCATTAGACGTTGCACAGTGGGCCTACAGCTCCCAGGCTGCAACGGGAGACACCAAATTAATTATCTGCCCTGCATTTGTCCGCGCCGTTCCAGAAACGTAATGACCTCCCGAGCAGTCGTTTATTATAAGCCGCAGCAGTGCTAGGCATTCCCAGGGCGAGGAACAGGCACCATCTACCTCCAATTCCCACCCACCGCTACCACCGCCGCTGCCGCCTGCTTGTCAGAACAGGTGTGAGCCAGCAAGAATGCAAACCCCCAGCGAGCATGATGGGATATACAGCACGAACGGGAAAGAGAGAAGGAACCTCCTACGCAACTGTCAACCAACAGATACTCGCCTGAACTGGAGCATCATTAAGATGATAATGAATTCCATAGTGACCGTGACAAATGGAGTGGTATCCTTTAGCACACACACAGCACACACTCAAACCTCTTCATACTTAGCCCTGAGTTCCATTTTCATAGGCACGTATAATGCATGTGTGTGTGTGTAGGACGACGGAGGGCCAGGGCTCTCTCTTGCTCCCTCTCCCCCTAGCAACAGACGCAGGGAAATGAATGCAGAGAGAGAGGCAGGGGGGCTTGAGCTTTGTGTAAAATATTACCCTTTCGTCTTGCTTACCGCACCCCACAACACTATCACTCCTCCCTCCACTCCCTCCCCTGGCTGTGCAGCAGTTGCTAGCCCTTATCACTGCTGCCTGTCAGTTTAGTATACAAATTAGCAGTCTATCAGGGGAATGCAGGGGTCTGTTTCATCAGTAGGGAGAAGGGCAGAGGCATGCTTTGCATTAAAGCCTCTCGCCGTTGCAGACAGAGAGGGTCACAAATCAACGCCTCAGCAGGCCCACAGCCAGCACTAACCAGATAAGGAGAAATGGAAAAGGAAAAAGGACAAGGCATATTTCACCGGAGAGAATCCAGACCTGTTCCAACTCCCTGCAAAAGGCCAGGGATGAAGGATTGTGGTGGGCTGTTTGGGGGGGGGGTAGGATGGAGGCCACAAATCACAATTTCAACCTCAGAGATTACAGAGTAACAAAAAGGACATGAGAAACAGTAAGGGAATTTCATTTATAAAATGTCAGTGACAGTCAGAGGAAGTGCTTCCAGCTGATTGACAAAAATTAGCAGGGAATTGGGGCTCGCTCGTTCCCACTTTCTCCTGTGAAGTGAACCTGTGCATGTTAATACCAGTAGAGACAAAACGTCTGTGAAGGGCTCTCATTAAGTGGCATAATGCAATGAGGCACAGTCCAAATTGCGGCAATAAAAGTCGACAGACAAATCATCTCGACCATCGCAATCCATTTAACTCAATTAATGCAACAACAGATCCGTGCTCAGTGGTTTAAAAGCATGTGTGGCTCTCCTTGTCAGGCATAGGGAAATGGGGGAGAGAAAGAGAAAAGGAGTTAGTGGCATTTCTTTTAGGGTGAGATAAGGGTCAGTGTGGAACAGCTATTGTACCATGATTAAGTCCTGCTTAAGAGCATAGAAACAGAGAGATGAAGTGAATGGGAGACGGAAAAACAAAAGCAGGAGATAGCTCTATTCGGCGCAGGTGATGATGGAAAGGGCGGGGCCTCCTCTCCTTTTTAATGTCAAAATGTGTGCCAGCCGCGATAAGAACCGCAGGTAATCTCCCGCTGGAATCGGGGGGGGGGGCGGTTCGTCATTACTCTCTGGCCCTGATATAGATCAGAGCACCGGTGACTTCTCCCGGCTCTCCAGGTTTCTCGGCAGCCGAGATGGCAGATAGCCCTTTAAGACACGGCTCACTGCTCCCTGATTGGCTGGTCAACAGCCACAACCAAATCCCGGCTCCCTCAGGGGCCGCTGTGAAGAGGTATGATAGGACGGGTCACGGAAACTGGCCGTCCCTATATACACATCATCCTTTTGTTGTAAAGCCTTTACCCCATTGTCAGTGTGGGTGGTGGAAAGTAAAAAGGCCTTGCTGGATGTTATTGTCTGAGAGGCAGGATAACAGACAGGAGGATTATTTCAAAAACAGCTTCCTCCAGAGCTCTCACAATGCGGCACCGTTGTTGCTGTGGAGAGGATCCTGGAGATAATAATAATATTCCTAGTCAGAGCCTTTGCTGCAGTGGAGCTGCCTTTTAACAGAGAGATACACATCATTCTGACTGGCCCGCCGTGACATAATCGCCCTGCGGAGAGCTGCAGGCAAGCTTGGTAGGCAAACCACCTCTCACTGCAGCTTGTTAAGAGAAAGGTGGCTTTAAGCACAGCTCAATAGAAACTTCTATTGAACTTGCTGTTTTTTTTCCCCCACTCCATCTGAACAATGTCTAGGTGAGTCATAGCGCACCTCAGGCTGTACAAGTTACAATCTTCCTTTCTTCTTCTCTTGAGAGTGTACTGCGCTTTTGACTTGGATGAATTTGCTAATAGGGGAAGAAAAAACAAACTCGGCAGGATCTTAAATAATGCGGGCGATAAAAAAAGCTGTGACCCTTTCCCTTGCCTCAACCCACACACAGTGAATTTCTTCTGCAGTGAAAGACAGCACACAAAGAGAAGAAAAGGCAGAGCTGGCACTACATGGAAATGTGTGGTAGGCTTTGTTTTGCTCCTCTGGGCACGGACACCTTTAATGAGAGGGAAAAATGCGCAGCAAGAGGCAGATTTCAGCCGTACTATGCCAGTGATTTTGAGTAATATGAATCACCTCGACTCTAACACAAATAAATATTGTTCTAATACCAGTGGGAGTTAAAGGCTGGGCTAAGAAATCTATGGGGGATCCAGGCTTCACACACCAGCCTCCTCACCAGCCATTGTGCATCCCACAGCCTCCTAAACCCTACACCATGCACACACTTGATGCCCGTGACCCCTGACCTTTTCAGCTCCGCTCTCTGCTGAGCTCAGTTTATCAATGCGATGGGGGGTGTGAAGTTGTTGATGCTGGTATAGTAACAGTGCCTCTCCTAAACTACAATGGCAGCTGAAAGGAGGCAAAGGAAATTTAGCAATTCACCTCGGCATCTTGCTCATACAGTGGGGATTGACCGATATGGATTTTTTTGTGCCGATGGCTGCCGATTTTATTGAGCCGATACTGCTTTTGCTCCCTCAAATTACATCATAAAAATGTAAACCCTGTCACACTTGATTTGTTTTGGGAATCTGCTCTGCCATTTCTTTAAAAATCACAGATCAGTGTCACTTCTGCAATCATCTTACATTCATATCACCCTAATTATGTGTGCAACGTGCATCATATGGATGGGTGCACTGCATATGGTTAATTGTGCATCAACATCTACAACACAGCCTTGATGATGCGCTGCTTGCTGACATATTATTACAGATATAATCAGGTCATCACTAAATGTCCTGTGTCAACACATTTAAATAACTTAAGAAAACAATAAACCTGAAAAGTAGCCATTGAAATAAAGTGCTTGATTTGTAACTGTCTGGAAATAATACCGGGTGAAAACTATCGGCGTACGTGGTAAAAACACAAATATCAGCCGATAACATCGGTCTATCACTGTCAAACAGTATGTCAACTGCAACTATAAAAGTCAGGCAAAGCTCTCAGGATCAATACAGCCACTTGTCCTGCAAAGGAATGAAGGGGGAGTTGGGGAGGTGACGAGTGGAGGGAGTGGAAAACTGGAAATAGGACAGAGAAGACTGGCACCCGTTGCTAAATGTCCCATTGGTCTCACATCACCGGCCTCTGGCCACTTTAAGGCACCCTATCCACCCTGCTAGTACAAACAAACATGGTATGCACTATATAAAGGCGTCTCAGACCTCCAAAGCCCCCAGGTCATGTTGGAAAAGGGATGTGGCACGTTAAGTGGAATTTACTTTTGATGCAGACATCAGGCCTCAGGTTTCTGGCAGCTGTAACCCAAGCTTCTCCCTGAGGCCTCACTGCAGGGTTGGACAGGACACCCAACGCCCAGGCAGGCAGCTTCAGAAATACCTACACTGCTCAGCTGCCCTTATAAAAGGGAGAAAATGACAGTGGTGGTTCTTGTTGGGGGGTCACTGTTTCCAGTGTAACGTAGTTTACAATGGGCAGACTTTCATTTCATCACCAAACACAGAGTTGAGATTGCTACTGGAAGAAAAGAGGACATGTTTTTTTTTTTCTAGTATTTGCTACTTGCTGTATATAATCTGCTGCTGAGGTCTGTTGAGTGTGTGTTTACAACAGGAATTTAATATTGAATGCGGACCCCAGCGGCCCACAGTACGCCCCCTGCGTTGTCACAGCAATGCATGCTTTAGACTTTGATGTCTATAGACATCTTATTTCTTTTCTACATGAATATGCGTCAGGGTTTTCATTCTAAAATGAGCGAAATTATGACTCCCCCTCCACACAGACATGTCTTTCGTGACATGGCATAGTGCTTGAGCTGACCGTCCAGATGTGTGACTTTATGTGGGGTGGGTGGGAGTGTATAAATAACCATGATGACATATCAGTGGGACATACCAGGAGCTTTGCTCTGTAAGGGAGGGGGTGATGGAGGGGTTGTCGAGCTAACTGCGTACCTCCAGGGAGTCCAGCAGAAGCTAGTTTAACGCCAACGCGACAACTGCAGAGACCCTGTGAGAGAGCTTATGGCTTTAGACTTCACGCTTACTGTGTAACATCATTATAGCACACCATGCTGGGACCTGACCTTGACAACGGCCATGTTACTGCTGGTTTTCAATTACAATGATCAGTCACTACGGCGACCGCACCGGAAATAGTTAGGAATTGCGTAGACTTATGGTTACTGTGGCATGTAGAGAGTGATGAGAGCCCGTCAATACCTGACTGGAGGTCAGTTTTATCAACCTAAAAGGAAGTTCAGGCACTCACAGCAAACTGCATTTCCAGTAATTGCACAATAATAACATCCTAATGTGTTGTAATTGTCTATTCTATGAGCCCTGCTGAACTCTGTGTAAACCCACTGGCTGTTATCTTAACTTAACATAATTATATTAACACCTGTGGAGGAATTTGATCTGGCAGCCATCTACGCACACATCCTGGCATGGAAAAGAAGGGCAGGGTGAGGAGGAAATATTTGATGTGTTGGCATTGCTGGAGCAGATTTATGAGCAGTCACTGCGGAAAGGACGACTAAATGTTGTTGGCCATGCCTGGTGTACGCAGAGCATCATTTGCTCTGGATTAAAATATAATGAAGCAAGTGAATGCAACTTTGTCTTACATGCTACTCCTTGAATTATTTAAGTGGAGAGGAAAAACAACAAGCAAAGAATATTCCCAGGTGCACTAAAACTTGTTAATGATAGCAACAATGAATATCTTAGCGCTTGTTAAAAGCTTGGTTTTCCTTGGGAGTCTCGGCGAACAACTGAGCTCAAAGGACGCCAAGTCACATACAGAGGCCATTCATTTTCACTTCTAGTACGGTACGTTGGCTCCAGTGACGTTATTGGAGTGTGTGTACATAATGCACTAGATTTATTTATTTTTTGCAGCGAAGCAAGGTTCAACAGCTCATTACCGCAGCACTGGGTCGCCACAACAAACCAGTTTCCTGTCAATAAAATTAAAAAAACAATGATTACACTCTTAAACTACCTCTTAAATGTTGAGTTGTCTGTATTTTTAAAAGGACACCTGCTCTGGCCACTAATTATCTAAACCATGCTGATAAGTGGTTTAATGAGTTCTCATTTAAAAAAATGTGTTTTTCTGAGGTGATGCTATGGAAACCTTTCTTTCTTTTAGAGTAATTTCAACATCTGCACGTCCAGAAAACACTCTGCCTGACTCAGGTGGCTCCTGTCTGTATTTGAATAAGAGATATGCAAACAGATGAAGTCAAGGCAGCAGCTTGTGTGCTCAAGGAGCTTTTTCTCACATTTGAGAGAATCCTTGGATTAGTTGGTCCAGGCTCCACGGCCTTTATACTGCATGCTATTCATCTAGCAGAGAAGGGGGAAAAAACATGTTTGCATTTCATGTCTGTCAGTGGTAAAGATGTGTGTGGTTGGCTAGTAGAGGCCAACGTAAACACTCCCAAATGAAAAAGGTGAACATTATAGCGAGCAGAACCCAGATGACCCATCATGCAGGTGAAACCCTCAGAGCATCTTCCACTCACACTTTTTTTTTGCAAGTGTAATTAAGGATTTGGATTAGAGAAGTGAGTTTAATCAAGTGTTAAAAGCTGTGAGGCTGGACACGGTAGGACGACGAAGGGTGTGGGTTGTTAGCTCAAATCAACAGTCCAAAGCAAATGTTAAATTATAGTGTGGTTAAAACTCACTATTTACATTTACATTACTAGTTTGTGAAAAATGTACACAACCTTATCAACGGTAATTTATGAACCGTCACAGGAAATTATTTTATTTGGAAGTAACCTATATGGAAGTTGTCTGTTGTATACACTTGCTAGCTTGTGTGATAAGATGGTTATATTTTAGGGGTGTACGATTCAGAAAATGTCACGATTCGATTCAGATTTTTAGGTTCACAATTTGATTTCTTTCGATTTTTGATTACAATAATACAATAAAAAAATAAATAAAATATGAACCAATTTTGAATTGGTAGAGTTTGAATCGCAATTTGAATACAAATAGATTTTTTTTACACACTCCTATTAAATTTGTTCACTTTCTTGTTTGTAAAACTACAAAATGTTCACAGACGTTTGGGGTCATCATTACAAACCACTACACTTCAGTTGTTATTCTCCAACACCTTGGTTGGAGCACAGTCAGCCGGAGGATCCACAGCCATAGCTACAGTAGATTACAGTACAACATTTTACCAGCCCCGTTTACTGTTTCTGCTGTTTATACTTTTATAGCTCAGGTACACTGCAGCGGGGGGGCTGCCCTGCTGGCCTCATGAACCTGCATGGCATCCCACCCCATGCCACCCACCAACATGTAATGGGAGACCTGGAATGCTCTGCACTCCTGTAAGGGCTCTCTGAATGCTCAGATCCCCGCCCAGGCCGTCACCCACATCCCAGATTGACAGGACCCTGGCGGGATGCCAGTGTGTGGAGGCAGGGACTTCTGGTACAGTGCCCTTGCACCCACCACAGATCAATACCTCCATACGCAATTATAGTAGCTGAAACAGATGTGCTTACAGGCTTCAGCGCTCTACCTACACTATCGACCACTGTGACACCCCCTGCTTCCCAACACAGAAACACATACACACACTGCATGCATGCTTTCACGCTCACACAGTACAGTTCTCCCACTGTCTATCCACACAAATTGTACTTTCAGTGGTTCTTACGAGCATAGCAATGCTTCCACAGCTACAGGGTCACAGTAGGAGAATGCAGGAGGCAATGTGGGCCAATGTGGTGGGTTTGGGCCAGTGGAAACAGCTCTCCTGTTTGCCTCTCTCTCCCGCTGGGTGATACTTCAACCTGCTTTTCTGACAGTGACATTTGTTCTGCCAGCTCAACCCCCCACCCTGTCACTAACAGGTGGCCTGTCCCTTACAGCAAAGTCATTTGCCTTGCACAGCAGTAGTAATGGGTAGGCCCAGCCAAGCTGCATTCAGGTTTCCAGCATTACATCTCAGGCCAAAGAGAGAGGCAGAATTCAGGGGAAAGAGTTGGTGGGGGGGGCGGAGAAGAAAAACCTTCTCCGATCAAATAAATGGCACTGTAAGCACAAGTGACAAGTCTTGTTTGGGGTCCTCCCTGCTCAGGGCCTGAAAGGCCAGCACTGTCTCGTCTCCTCAGCAATGTCTGCAAGCAGCGTGGGTGGGTTAGAGAGGGAGGGAGGGAGGGAGGGAGGAATGTCTGATTGGTGCCATAGCCAAGAGTGATAGCAACCCAATTATATTTCCTATCCCTCAAGAGCTGGCCAGCCCCCTCTGGTAGAGCGAAGCCTCTGCCATCTCTCCTCTCCTCACCTCTCAAGACACTGCAGATAGATAAATAAATGACAGCCCCAGTGGGGCTTGGCTCAGCCTCCCAGAATACATTGCAGAGGCTGGCTGCATGCCTGTCCGTTTGCCTTCACCTGGCATTACTGCAGATAGACATTTTTCACATTATTATCGTTGCATCGTCTCCCGTTGCCCTGTTCACTCGCTGAGTTGTGGTTGATGATGGCGGCAGAGGACCTGAGGAGATTGGAAGGAAATGTCTCTTGTCAAAGTCAGCATAGCCTAGCTTAGCAGAAATTTAACAAGTTCCCTGGGCTCTCTCCATTCAGTCTCTGACGGAGCACGGAGACGGGACATGGCCTGCTGACAGCCCTGGGCATGTCACTGTCACTGACACTTGATAGGCCGGAGAGAGGAGAGGCAACAGGGCTCAACCCTACAAGACTCACACTTAACTACACAGCTCCATATTGCAACTTTCGCTCTAGCCATTAAAAAAAACTTGCTTTATCTAATATAACACAAATGCAAAAAAGCCCATGGTCAAGTTGCCTTCATTAGTCTGCAAATGGCTATCTTGGGCTGTCACTGTAAAAATGCTTCCAACTTGATAGAAAGACAAATATCCTAGGAAGTTTGTGTTTTTTTCAGTAATAATCAGGTAGAAACCAACAGAAAAATACTTGAGCTTAAACTGCATGTGTACCAGCATTCCCCCCCCACACTCTCACCACTCCCCGACGGTTAAACCCAAAACCAGATGTTGCGGATCAGTGGGGATAAAAAAACAAGGCGAATAAAAGTGGAGGACGGAATGGTACGCATTAACTATAATCAAAAAGAAACAAAAAGGAGAACAGGATGCTTTAATTACTTCTCACATATAATTTGGTTTTGTGGGGGCAAGCGAGGCCCTGCCGAGAAAAGGAAGATGAAAAGCAACTTAAATTACATGGAGAGAAAGTGCAGAGGCTTTTAACACAGGGTCCGGTCCTATTCTCCACAACTGTGGACGAGGCTGATGACTAGCCCCAAAACCTCGCTGTAAATCCTCCATGGATCCAGAACTTAGATGCAGCCATGTAGGATTTAAGTTGTTCCACATGGCCATGACTTTACAGAAAGTGTTGAAATACAGACTGACAAAAAAGTATGATTTTTTTAAATTAAATATCTCTTTTATGGCACACACGGTTTGAGAGCATCCAAACTGTAATGACAGTTTTCTGTTGTTTTGCTTAAGTACTCATCATCTAAAATTCCCTTGAATAATGTGATTTTAATCATTTGTCATGCCATTCTGCCAAGTGGCTGAGGATATGCGTTATGTTTGGCCACTGGAGAGAGCTTGGATGAGGCCTGAGTGAGGTGCTTTACTTCATACCCGTCCTCTGTTTGCAGAGTCTCTCTTGACTCGCTGGTGTTGCCACAGTGCTAAATTGCACAGCTGTTCCACAATCTGTGGCGGTGTTAATTACCCAAATGTGAGCGGCAGCTCGTCAGTTCCTCACTAACGAAGGGGCCTGCTTTCCAGCGAGGGTGCCGTATGTTTGGCATGTAGGCCCATTTTCACCCAACGCTCCCCAGGCTGTGCACGGACCACCCGACACATCCACATCCCGGAGAAGACGCATCTAATTAAAGCTCCCGACTCAAATCTGCTTGCTAAGGGGGAAAAACACGCGGGCTGGATTAAAAGATGGGGAGAGGGGTGGAGTGGGATGGGGGCTTTAATACACTGCGAGTGAAAGGGCTTAGGAGGAAATATGAGAACTCTCAATAGTAAGATCCCAGGCAAGGCTGGAAGGAAACGCTGTGTGAATGTTAGCCGATCAGTCAGCGGTTGTCAGTCTGATCCCTTAGCACTTCCAAAGCCTCCAGGCAAAGACAGACAAGCAGGTTGTTTTCTAGAGAAGTGGCTTCTTAACTCTCCTGGTTGGCACCCTCTTCCAAGGACATATGCATCACTTCTCATCTATTACAACACTGACTGACAGAACTCACCAGCCTCTACTGAATGCAAAAATACAGTTAATGATCCGACCAAAATTGGGATGTACAACTGTGGTGATGTTTAACAGCAGCAGATAAAAATCACCTTCACTTTCTCACATGATAACAGTACCTTGCCAATGCAACCCTCTCCAGTCAGACACTGTAAACTGTTATTGCAGTGCATTACACAGAACATCACCCCACTTCTTGCGTGCAGTGTTCAAAACAAAGGTGATAAGAAACTCCCCTCATGAATCATACTTGCTGGCTAAAAGCCTAGCTGCAGTGTACCACCCACCTCCAGTTATACATGAACACCAAAGCCTGAAGTAGCACTGGGAGACTACATAATGAATGCATGAAGCTAGGTGTCATGGGGGCTCGTACGGTGCACAAAACGATGGGGCAATTAGGCCCACACGACACCTCGGGATGGCGTGATGAAGGACTCCTGGGCTCGCCTCCTCCGCCTCTGTTCCTCTATCATTAAGGATTGAGCAGCCACATCTGGCTAATGGCACGCCTGGGGTTCCTGCTCAAACACTGTGCCACGCCGTGCACATTTAATTACGCCTCATAAAGGTAACAAAAGACACAACCTGCTCTCGGGGAAGCACTGTTTGGAAAATGTGAGGGGAGATGGAGGAAGAGGGTAAGAGTAAGAGCAAGAGAGAAATGAGGGGAAGGCGAAGAACTGGCCAGCTGCCAGAATTACAGGTTGACCTAGGTCGGCAGCTTCAAAAGAAGGGGAATTCACTCGAGTGTCTCCACCTCTCCTTGAGATGGGTCCCAATGAGCAGGCTGAGAGCAGGAGATGCTCAGTAGCGGAGAATCAAAAGACCTCTAGTCTGTCCCCCCCTTCTTCTATTAGATCATGAACTGCACTAGGCGCTGCTGTCAATGGCTAATTGCAGAAGGACTGGGGGGGGATTAAAGGCAAAGTGCTTTTGAAATATGTATGGGATTTAGCAGCTGTTTGAAGTGAAGAGGGACTTCTTTGTTAGGACGGATGGAGAAAACAACAATAACAACATCACAGGAGAATGCCTGCAACGGCGCTGTGACCCGCTCCACTTTCCCTGCCTCTGGGGCCACCGTGTTGCTCAGCAGCTCCTGCAAAGAGCTCAACGCAGTCAGCCAAGAGCATGAAACACACATTACCCACTGACTGAGCGACTGGCTGATCTATGACTTCACTAGTACCTGGAGGTATTCAAAAGACCTTGGATGGCTGCTTTGTGCAGCACACAGTTGACATTTCGAGCTGAGAGAGAAAGAAATGTTTCCACAAAAAAAAGAAGTAAAAAGAAGAAAACACATGAGCTGAGACACAAGCCCTGGGCCCTTTCAGTGAGCAGATGCCCACATTTAGGAAATAACATCACATAGAGGTGAGGGACAAAGAGCAGCGTCTCATTGTCGAAGCAGTCCATTGTCTGGCACTTTGAGAGCTGACTAACACCACAGGAAAGGTCACTGGTCACTTCCATTTGGACCTGCACATAAATCCCCTGCTGTCAGGCGCAGTTAATAACACAGCCAGCTCTGAAAGAACTGCCATGCAATAAAAAAAAGGAGAAAAATGTATTTTGTTTTGACAACACCTCCCTGTCCCTTTATAGCCACTGGCGCTTTGCGTTATTTATAACTTAAATGTTAAAAACAGAGACATCTCTGCAGCGTACATTAAAAGACAAGTCTGCCAAACAGCTCGCTCCGCTGCGCCCCGTCTTCCTCTCCTGCTAAGTGTCCCTCTGCTTTTGGTGTAGAGAGAGTGTTTTATGGCAAGTCCCTTGTCAGGATTAAGATGTAGATCCAAGTGCCACAGGGAGACGCGTAAATTCTGCATCTCCCACTGTGGACCCACAAGTGGTGGAGCTCGGGGAGTGTCCTTGAAGTATGAATAACATCACATGCTATGTGTCATATGTTATGCAATAATGACATGTCCACGGAACAATCCCCATCTCCTGTGGCCCACACGTCTGTGAATGGGAGAACTTGCTTCTCTGACAATGAATTTTGTGGAAGGCCATATGCGTTATGACAAATACAGTCCATGTTTCCTTCCAGTTTTAATATGAACACTGCATTTGCACCAACAAAGTTATGTTAGATGTAACATGCACAATGCAGCGCCAGGGACACATTCTTCAGTTTGAATGCAGTGGAGTGCCTATATTCCAAGGATGAACCTGCTCTCTGTCCATTAAATCAGACGGGGAAAACACTGGTCTGAGTACTGGTCTTTGACTGCTGTTCTGCGGAACGAGTGCTACGTTGTTTTGCAATTCTCCAGCACGACTCAATTCCATATTTCTTGGAGTTTCTCGCAGAGGGCAGCTTAAGTCTCAGAGTATAAGCCAATTTGGATTAGCTCCACATTTTAGACAGGTTCCAGTTGGGATTTACAATACTTTTTGAACACGTTCCTCCCTAAGCGCAGCTTTAACCCTAAATGCATCAACAACATATTTAACTGACATCTTTTTTCCCCCTCTATGTTATTTCACAGATTGTTGCATATTTAAAGCTAGTCACTGTGCTCAAAATCGCTCAGCAGGCTGAGGCTTTATAACACCGTCCGTCGTCACCGACCGTCGTCACCGCTGAGAACATGGTGTTGCATCCAAATGCAAAGGGATATTTTCTTGAACGCCTCTTTAGCTCATTTTTCACTTTTGAGTTCATGCACGGATCCAGAATAAATCTCCATTTCTTCTTATATCTCATATCCAGGCTTCAGGGGGCACAAGGCATTAGTCTCATGATGCTGGGTTTGTCATGTCTTCCCCAGCTGTGATCTGCCTGAACTGTTACATTACAAATAGCTGGAGGATTTTTCACCCTCTTATCACATTTGCCGAGCAGGCCTGTCTCTTATCAGCTTTCCACTAGAGATAAATGGGCTTTTGAAGATAGGAATAAGAGAGTTTTTTTTGCAAGCTAATTCCAGAGCCCCATCTGCACTAGATTACAGATAGGTGCTGGGGAGCGGAGAAAGATACATATTTTAATATGTAGGTGGTGGAAGTATCAGGTTAAAGAGTGACTAGTATTACAAAGTCATATACTCATGCACATGCAGAACAGGCAATAACAAGAGATAATGGACTGAGAATATTTTATTGAGGCTTCATCATTGACCACATCAGTCACACTGCTGTTTTTTTATTTTTTATTTTTTTGCACCTGTCCTGATAAGAACAAAATGACATTTCAAGCACAGCCTATCTAGAGCCCGCAGACCAGTTAAAGACAGTGATTGGGAACCATGACAATGAGTACAAAGACACATTGCTCTGTGTCTTATCAGGGGAAAAGGTATCGGGACATTTAGCAAATAGAAACAGGTGTAACTAAACAAAATATTCAGTCCCATTTCCCACCCAAATGTAAGTTAATTTCAGAGTAAAGCTACCTCCATGTGTCTCAGTGACAATTCATATTTCAACTTGACAATTTATATTCATTATAATATATTCAACTAAATTTAGATTGCAGTCATTGTACTAACATGCCCTGAAAGAAATCCTATTTTGTCAAGGGAGCAAGAGACTATAATAAATAAACATTATTGGATAATATAAGCTACCAAAACATACATCAGAGCTTTCTGCTTTTCCAATGCGGATAGATTTAAACTACACCTTCAACTAGTGACTGGGCATTAAAAAGTGTCATTTAGATTTCACACAATTCTCAGAAAAGTGCCGGTCATGGTTATATCAGAAGAGATATCATGGACATAAAAAGATGCCACAGGGTTGGATGTTTATAGTTTTCACAGGCTTGCTATTTACCTGCTGCAGGAATATTAAAATAAAGCACAGATTAACGGAGTCACTACTGAACACAACACTTGTAGGTCCCTATGGAAATATTAGAGTAAAACCCTGGGAGAGCATATGGCAAATCACTAAAAGCTCACAACTGCGACATGCGTCTATAAGCCTCTATAGGATTATTATGGGAATGTTATATTTTTCTTAAAGGCCTGGACTCGTAAAAAAAATAATACACTCTGATCTGTGGTTGGGCCACGACAAAGACTTGTTTCATAAGTGTTGAACTAATATTACCAGGCGACATGTGATCTAGTCTGACCTTGATGGCTGAGATTTTTGGGCGCGACGGGGGAAGAAAACCTAATTAAAGAGCTCCTCGCGCGGTTGTATAAGTCAGACATGGGACAGACTCAAATTGTGCTAATGTCCAGAGACTGCCTGATAATAGCCTACAGTATACTGCATTAAAAAGACGCCCGACCTACAAACAGCTATGGATTTGAGTAAAAAAAAAAATTAAAAAAAAGAAGAAAAAAAAAGAAAGAAAGAAGGAATGCACGCAACCAGTGATGTTGTGGTAAATAACAGAATTAAATATTAAAATATACATGCAGAATCGTCATATCATACAATAGGATATTAAAACCCCGTGCAGACAAGATGTTATTTAAAAACAAATATATATAAAAAAAATATATTATGTTTTTCCCCAAACACTCGCCAGTCTTTACGTAACTTCATCCGTTTCTACCAGTCAGTGTGGAGGAAGTCCATACTGTATTATGGCAACCCTTGCGATTGTGAGTAAAACCTACTTTGAAATTATATTATATATATATATATATATATATATATATATATATATATATATATATATATATATATATATATATATATATATATGGGTGAAGTATGATATGCTTGGATGTTATTAGCCTCCTGTTTTTCAAGCTGACAATACGTGCGGGCGCCTCGGTGGAGGGGAGAATGCGCCTGCCACCGACGGAGAAAAACCCTAACAATAAACAGCGTATATTCACACACACACACACACACACACACACACACCCGCTTACCAATGGTACATTTCGACGGAAACTGTTCATATTAGTATATTTCTTTAAAAAATGTTGGCAAATATTTCAACTGAAAACCAAAGAAAGCAACATCAACATCGGTGGAATTTCATTAAAAGCTTACCGAGTCCAAACGCGCTGAGATCGGCTGCGGAGGATATCCAAACCAGCCAGACTGGAGCAAATAAAACACGCATTCATATAGATATGTATGCGAGCCTCGTTGGGGTTAAATCCAATTTGGTAGAAGAAGAAAAAAAAGATTGTTCAGCGGTTAGACGATGAGAAAACTCACAACACAGAATAACCTGCCGGAACAATAAATCTTCATAGAGGGGATTTTTTCCCTCCGTCTCTCTTTCTCTCTCTCGAAAGAAAAAGCGGCGAGACCTTCAGGAAATAGTACGGAAATTCAGTTTCTCTGACTTCGCTAAAGTTCTGTAGGCAGATTGTCGGGCTCCTTGTGAGCATACAGTGGATCTTTGTCGAGCCAGAGCAGCGCTCATAGGATTCCAAGTCGGGCAGTGAAAGCGCCGATGACAGATCGTCCACAATAGATTCCCCAAAGTATCTGCCGATCTCAAGCGGAAAACGCGACCAAATACATATCCAAGAGGCGCGCGGATGCCTTTTCGCACATTAGAAAGATCATCTAACGGTTATCCACAAGGTCCCGGCGCGTTTAGTGTGACGAGAAGTCCCGAAAAACGCAGTGCGCTCCGCTCCTCTCCGACCTGCTCTCCGTGCGCAACAGAGAGAGAGACTGGGCTGCGCTGCGCGTCAGCCAGGGTGTGTGTGTGTGTATGTGTGTGAGAGAGAGAGAGAGTGTGTGTGTGTGTGTCTGTCTGCTGTGTGTGTGTGTGGCAGCAGCTGGTGAAAACGAGGACAGGACGAGACCAGAGCAATCAATGTACGAGGGCTTGATCTGATTTGTTAACACTACTCCCAATAATAGACCCAGGATTTTTTTTTCATCCACTTTGTACTATTTAATTATTTTTTATTTTATTTTTTTATTTATTTAGCTGGGCTGAACCAGATTGCTAGGAGAAACTATTCTTTTTTCATCCTCATTTTTTATTGATTAGACTTTTTTTAAAGCATGTATATTTTTATAGCCTACTGCATGTTTCAGTACAGTACTGTATGTATGCATGTAATACGTAGTACATTACTGTATGAGTGCATGTAGTACATACCTATGTAGTACAGTACTGTATGTATGCATGTAGTATGTAGTACATTACTGTATGTATGCATGTAGTACCTACCTATGTAGTACATTAATGTATGTATGCATGTAGTACGTAGTACATTACTGTATGTGTGCAGGTAGTACATAGTACGTTGCTGTATGTATGCATGTAGTACATACCTACGGTATGTAGTACAACACTGCATGTATGCATGTAGTACGTAGTACATTACTATATGTATGCATGTAGTACATACCTATGTAGTACAGTACTGTAGGTATGCATGTAGTACATACCAATGTAGTACAGTACTGTATGTATGCATGTAGTACATTTTACATTACTGTATGTATGCATGTAGTACATACCTATGTAGTACAATACTGTATGTATGCATGTAGTACATACCTATGTAGTACAGTACTGTATGTATGCATGTAGTACATATACAGAACTGTATGTTCAATAATGTATTGTGCAATAGTTAACCCACACTTTTTAACTGATCTTATTCATGCTCCAAATTCATAATACATCATAGTATCAAATCTCTAGTATTGAAGTGTATCAGGAGAGGATCTTTCAAAAGGAAAAGAAAAATATGTTATTTGGAAAATGTAGTTATGGTTCTTTTTTTAATTCTAGTTCATGAAGATGACCACCAAGTGGATATAGTCATTTATACACCTCAACCATGTGTACAGAAATGGAAAGTGGGTAAACATCTAGAACCCCCATCTACCCCCCTGCCATTGACCCCTCTGGTCTGCAACCATTCCCTAAAACCCTCAGTAGCCTGGGGAGTATGGATTGGCATCAGTCCTGACCGAGCGAGGCTATCCATCTGCTCCTTTTGCACAGTGAAGATGTTATTCTTAAAATGTACTTTAGAGGAGAACTCTCAGAGGCTAAAGAGGAAGAGGATAGAGCTTTGACGTCTCCTACAAAGTTAGCCCTGTGGTTATCCTGTTCACTCTTATGACCTGCTTAACTTAGCCCTGATTGAAGTCAGGTTGAAAGAGGCTTAGGCTTGCAAAATGCCAAGGCAGAGTAAGGGGCTCCTTTACAACTCCACCTCCCTGTGGAGTTTTCTGGAGACAAGCAGAAGATTGGTGTTTACTTTCTGCCATGCTGTGTTATACTCCACAGATACCCCCAAGAGAATGGCAGCCATGTTGTGATACAAATCCATTTTTTATTTTATAAAGAATGATGAATACACTATAGTGGATGGATACATAATACACTGCAATACCCACCCCAAACTGGGCATCTACACATTTTGCCTGTAGATTAGGAACTGTCTCGCATGCAACAACAATAAGATTTATGGCCTACTCTGTGTTTTTTTTGTCATGAATGCAAGACTTTTTTCCCCAGCTGACTGTGATTAAGGGTCATCTCCAAGCCTAGACTTTCCTTAAAAACATAGGGCATTACACATACAGACACACGCACACACACAGGTCAGAGTAAAAGGCGCTGGGGCAATTTGGAATGGGACAGGGTAATGTTAAAGCTACTAAATTGGACTTTGGTCAATCGAGCAATTGGCTGTGATTTTGTTTATACTAGAAAATAACAGCTTTCCAAAAGCAGCTGAAAAGAGCCAGTGACCAAAAAGGGAGAACATACATGATGCTAAACCTGGGACACGTTCCAGGAAAACGTATGAAACGAAAAAGCAGATGTTATACCAGCAGGGGCATCCTGGGAAAGTGGCCTCAGTTGCTGGGAAAGGAAACGATAGATGTTTAAGCTATAAAGGTATCATCATCTTTAAGGGTCATATTGTATCTGCTCCCCCCCCCCCCCATCTCTCTTCCATCCAAATGAAGAAAAAGTGGAGAAACATTGGATTTTGGTGTTGTTTTGTAAAGAGGGCATGCCATCTTTTCCTTTAATGAAAACATTTTACCAGCAATCAGAAGAGAAAATATGCATCACAATGGTTTCATATGTGTCTTATTTCCTCTATGAAGCAGTCACATGTAGGGCCTACATCTAAGGTCCCGGGGGGTTTTGTCCAGGGGTGTAACATTGTGCAAAAGATGGAAACTTCATGGTGTGTAGAGGATGTGTAGTAATGCAGGGCAGCTGTTGTTGCTCATTAAACTACAATGTTTAATTTTACATTTTGATGCTTCTAAGATACAGAAGACACCTGTACAATTCACAGTTTCGAAGATTTTGGAAGGCCCCATTCATGCAGCTTATGAGTTCTGATTGAGAACAATCACAAAAAGCCCATTTCCAAATAATCCTTTCAGAGTATTCCTTAAATATTCTGAGACAGTTGAGATGGACACATGAGAGAAGCTCTAGTAGGATTCAGTGTTAAGCTCGTGAGGCCACATATAGCTCCCAAGGTGGCAGTTTAACCACTACATCCCCACTGGGAAAAAGGTTGGGTGTATTTTCTGTCCTTCAGTGCGTTAAAAGCCAGCTTTGGGCTTCACGTCCACTCAGTGGTTGGCCACTAATGCTGGCAGCCATGGCCAGGAGAACAGTTAATCTCAGGTAAGCCAGCGCTGAATGACTGGATCTCCAGGCCTGGTCCAAATATCTGCCTTGTGGAAATATCATCTGGCATACAATACCTCCCCTCTTCAACAGCTTTCTAAAATTGGTGCATGTACAGTAAAACCTGTTATGAAAAGAGAAAAGCCAGAAGTGTAGACAAAAGCATGTTGATTTTTAGATCGGATGTTGACAGGAAGTGTTAATATTGACCACATAGGAAGCTATTAGCCAAATATTTCTTGAAGGATGGTTCAGCTCATCGCCCTGTTTTGGAATTAGAGCAAATATCTTCCTTTAAAGTAAAATATATTAAAGCCTGAGGGCAGACTAATACAAACTGGCTCAGTAGCAGCCAGGATTTAGTGTGTGCTTTAATAAGGCTAAAAGTATCGATATTTTATGATATCATTTTTGAAGGGATGGAGACATGCATAGAACATTGACTATGTCTCATATGATATAGCATATAGGCTCAGCTAATTTGAGCTATAAAATCATTTTTTATTCTTAAATGAAACAGCAGCACTGGCCCCTTACTCTAACTACAAAACTACACTGGAAGTTTGAAGCCCAGCTATCTCTGCTTTGAATCCTCGCCATTACTAGTAATGATGGTGGAGAGGCTGTCGCCACCGAAAACGGAACACAGTCATGTTTTATTCCATTTTATTTCTGCAGCTGTACATTGTAATTTCTATCTGGAGAGAGCCTTGCAAAGGCCATGATTTATTCATTACTGGGGCTCGAGTAGCATAGACCAACGATGTGAGAATGAGCACCTTATTCAATGACTCCCATCTTTCAATGTGGACAACATTTCTAGGTCATTCATTTGGAGCACCGGCGTACTCCAGAATACAAGTAGTGCTACGGAGAACAGAGGCCAGAGCAAGTCAGACACTTAGAATGACTCTCAGGAGAACCAACTAAAAGTAAAGGACTTTACAGTAATAGAGGAGCTCTAGAGATGTACAAGTGACCAAATAAGAAACAGAAAGAAAATACTCCAAAGGGTTTTTTGTAGAAATACATTCCGGTAATGGATTTTCACTTATATGCAGTCTGCAACTCTCTGAAATCATATTCCTGAATCTATTCCATGTGTAGGGCTTGTCAGGCAGCTCGTTTTTTAACCGTCTTGAAAGTTGTGCTTATCAAAGCCCTTGTGGCAAATGTTTCTGGGGGTTCTTGTTCGACATGAAAAGTCCTCCTGATTGATCGAGGCGATGTAGAACAAAAAGCTCCCTCCGCCAGGCACATTAAAAATGAATTTTCTCTGGGATTCAAAGGGCTGCGCTGCAAGGGCAGAGGGAGATGAGAGCTGGTAACTCTGCTAGTTTGCCTCGGGAGCCCCTCTAGCAGCTAGTCCCAGCTGATCCATCCATCAGCCTTCAAGCCCACAGAGGTGAGTGACTGTTTGAAGGCTCTGCCGGCTACCTTATCCTGAGGCTTAACAATCCAATATTGGTTGTTGCCGAAGATAATTACTCTCCATTGATGGTAGAATACCCAGGGCTAGCTGCGGCCATTTGCATTGCCCAACACCACAGATCGATCAGGGAGGAAAAGCAGTTGGGAGCTGATAACAGTTGCGTTATACTAGCGTTTCTAGGAGGGATGTTATGCTGTCTCTGGCTTTTATTCTCCCGCACCCCCCACCCTCTCACGGCCTTCCTCCCCCACTCCCTCCTCTTTCATTGAACAAGGTAAAGAATGGCTCCCACTGATAGAATCAGCAAGGACATTGCTGCCTTTATTCTTCCTCCAAAAGCATGCACATGTCACCTTGACATTCTTTATCTGCTTCACATTGCTGCCAAGAGAAAATGTGCAAACTAGATCCTGCATTTGATACACGATTGTTTATGGACCCACAGCTTTCATTTTCCGTCCTCCTGAGCTGTTTGGCAGATTGACGGAAGCAAAAACTACACTTTGCTGCTCTTGTCTAGAAACCATGAAAACAGAAGACAGCCTTGTGTGGTCTAGTTGCTGACTTGTCTCTGCTGGGGTATAATTTACACTAAGAAAAGAAGATGGAAATTGGAGAAGTAAGATTAGCAAGTAATTTATGGGCACTTAGCAGGGTGCCTGCAATAACAACCTTTGATATGCTTCACTGCCGCGTTGCATTCTGAGAGGACAACCATGTCACTTGCTCCAGATTTATAGAGCCCACATACAGGAAAAACAAACCTTTTTTAAATTTTTTTTCGGGACCACTCAAAGCTATCTCACTGCTTAGGATGAGAAACAGAAAAATGAAAAACAAGTGGTGTCATTTTCCCTTGTAATAAAATTTCTATTCCTTTAACAAGATAAAAGTGAATTGTGCTCTGACTCAGAAAGTGTGAAAGACGGTTGGAGATTAATTTTTCATGCACATTGATAATTTAATACGGACTGGTACCAGTTTATTAACATTCTATAACTTCTCTTTTTCTGTGAAAATAATAACCATAAAGTCAGTGGCACTTTGAAGGGAACGGCCATTACTACTAAATCATGTGGTCAAAGGTTGGTAGTGTCAAATAAAAGGCATGAATTATTTATTGTTATAAACTGTTATAACTGCCAAAAATTCTCACAAAAAAGAAAGAAATATTCTTTACATTATGTCCCCCCTTCCAGAATACCAACAAGCTCTTGACCACCACATGGCAATGTGCAGAAAATAACTAATTAGGCGACACTGACCTGTGGGGGAAATAGATAATCTGAGCCAAAAGATGACTCTTATAAGGCAGCTTGACAAGGCAGCTTCAAGTGAGTGTGGTGTCCAAGTTCTGGCTTAGAACAACTCGCACAGCCAGGCAAGCTGTTTTTAATGCACATCTGACAGTCATGGCCAAGTCGCACAGATAACACAGACACAAAGATAAGTAGCTTACTCTCCATTCCTCTTGTATTAGAAAACAACAGATAACCGAGAGCAAAAAGTCTGCCGTAGCTCAGGTGCAACCCTGGTTAAAGACATAAGGAGGAGAAAATGACAGAATATTTGTTACCATGAAAAACGCAGAGTTGCCGGCAGAGACTGGAGTGAGATTAAATATAGGGGTACCAGAGCAAAGACCTAATCCATTCAGAGACAAATACAGGGTCTCTGAAGCACATTTGTTGTGCGGCCTGAGGTTTAACAACTGGCATTATAACTCCATTTCTCATCATTACCTCCCCGTACCATAGCACTGCACAGATAGGGTCAGCCGGGGAAAAGAGCAGAGAGAGTGGGAGCAAAGCCGGAGCGTGAATAAGAGAGATGATGGAAACCACAAAGGACATTCAGTACATATATAAAATCCCGTGTATATATTTCCTGCAAATTCCAATTTCATATTTCGAGTGTATGTCTGCGACATTGTGATTGTCCTCGTTCAGAAAAATAAATAAACCGGGTGAGCGTGTGTGCATGATTGCGCAGGCTAGATCACAGTTTCTCGGTCTCCACGGTTCGCCATATGCTGCCGCATTTCTCGGTGGAGGATTGAATGTGGACACAAGTGCTCCCAGCAGTAAGTCAGCGTAGTGTCAGATATGGAAATCCACCAGCATTCATGAATGATACAAGGCATGCTCTTTAGCCCCACACGTCAAAGGATTTGCCAGGGTGGATGAGGCAGATGCTTTGACAGATTTAAGGGAGCTGGGGGAGGGTCTTTTGGCTTCCCAGTGCGTTGCACACTAACTCTCTAGTGTTACAGAAGTGTATAATAAGACCCCTTGAGGAAAAGTGTTATGGAAAGAAAGAAGCACCCAGGCTTGAAAAAAAGACAAAAACAACAAAATCTGATTGCATTCAAGGCCTTATTAACATATCCTTTCACCAGCAGAGGATGCCACTGGTTTTAATTCAGGGAGACACAGCTGCTGGGGCCCCGCAATTTCTATTTTGACTCTATGATTTAATCAATTATGGCTCTAAAACTATGGCTTAATTAACTCCATGCACAGGCGCCTGCTTTTCACAGGAGCCATTCAGCAGGAAAACAAAATGGCTGCCGGCTTCCCTCATGCTCAAAATAGAGGCTAAGATGGTGGTGGGTGGATTAACTATGCCCTGTGCAGTTTATTGATTCACAGTTTTGTCTCACATGGGATGTGGAACAGGAACATTGTGCTCTCCGTTCTGTGTATAGTCTATTGCTTCCTCAAAAAACAAAAAGACAAAGAAAAAAAAGATATGCTGCAGCTTTCTCTGGATAGCTGTGACCTTGGCCTATTTTCAGACTTCTCGAGGAGTGTTTCTAATAAAGACGGATGGTTGAAGTCTTATACTGTGATTACAAAATGTTGTTTTCAATGTATTATAGTGGGTGTGGATTGTTGCCCAAAATCACTGTTTCAATGACTTCCCCATGATAGAATCCATTAGGCTGCCTAGTATGTAGCATAGACGGCACACACGTGGAGTAATCTAATATTAACTCCAGTCAGGGCAGGAAACAAGCCTCCATTAAATGGTCAAAAAAGTCCCCCCTTGCAAAACACAAATCAACAGCAAGTAGATGAGTTTAAATCAAGTTAGGAATATCAAATTATCATCCTAAATAAAATGTCCAACAGTAGATTTCAAATTTAATTATGGACTAAGACGCCAGCTGGTTACACTGATCTCTTCACTGAACTGACGGCAAACGTCGTGGTTGCTCAAAACTCCAGTCTACATGGAAAACTCCATAAGTCAGCTAATTGCAGTCAGGTGAACTGAGGATCCAAACACTGACGAACCAAGAGCCGAAGATGTAACCAATGGAAAAGCTTCAAAGAGGCCAGGCTGGAATATAGCAGCCATGAGTGTGTGTGATACCACGCATATCAACTTTTTTCACTTCAATCAACGAACAAATTAGGCTTGTGAATCCCTCTTTTCATCACGCCATTCCTAATACACTACCCTTATTGTATTCGTTTGGCATTTCACTGAAGAATAGCCCCTTTATACTGGCTCTCTGAGTATCATCTCCAGCTAATGACAAATTAATGATGAAGAGACCAAGAAAATGACTGAAATTAGATTTCAACCGTTTACAGGACATCAACAGAAAATTATCTTTATTCAATCACACCTCGTTCTTATATAAAGTAAAGTCCAACTGAGGCCATACTTAAGGCCATGCTATTACTTAATATTGAGTTTGTATTTGAGGACTTTGTGAGGTAGCGAGACCACAAAACACATTTTACTGCTCGCCTAGTTATCCAACCTCAGCCAGAGTGGAAATGAGTCACCGCAAATGAGTTAAGACATTAACACCAGTCAGATGGTTTCCATTTTAGCCCATAATTGTGTGTGTCAGAAGGAAATCCTTTATTCTTAGCTGGAAGACCCTTGCCCTCCAAACTAATGGCTTCCACATCAGAGGTTAAGGTTCTCAACCTGAATAGCTTAACCTATAAAGAACCTCAGAAGGAAGCGTCTTCTCAGCAGTTCTTGGTAAAAGCCCATTTTCTCTCTAGACTCTTATGTGGCCCTCAAATTGATAACTTTTAATTCATTTTGATGAAGATGTCTGCTAATCTGCGGAGCCTTTGTGCATGTAATATGGATTAGGCACTTTAGCTCAGGAAGCTCAGTCATGATGCCAGAAAAGCCTCTTTGCGCCACAGCTCCCTCATTCATCTGGCCACAGGCCTGCTATGACTTCTAACCCTGCCTTCCCTCGGGACATACCCCACTACCACTCATTCTATTCCCCCAAGTGAGCTGCCCTTGCCCTCCTCATGCCGTATCCCAGCGGGGATGGGGAGGGGGGTTGATAGAAGACTGGTGCAAGGGCAAGGGCCTTCCTCGCTAATTACACCAATACAGCTCCAGAGACAGAAGCTGAGAGCCTTTGACATCAGTTTCATATTGGTCTTTTGTTCCTTTGTTCCATTGTAGCTTTGTAGACCGGCTGCAGGGGTGTCGAGTATAACTTCAATCCATGCACTGAAAAGTGACTGGATGCATAAAGCCCACCATTTTCAAACTCACTGTTTGGTGACATGAAATGAAAGTAACATATTTGAGTGTATGATTTCCTTTGCCTCACACGTAGGCAGAACGCTCTAATGCAGCTCTGTCCAGTAAGACTTTCCACTTAACAGGTTATCTAAATTCAATAACACCAAAATCCCCAAACTAAGTGCATGCATGCTGCTCTGCATTAGAGAGGCGATGTGCACAGAAAAAGGAAAACATACAAAAGCAGACATCTTACTCTGCAGCTAAAGAGAAACAATCTTTGGTCCAATAAAGAACAGATCATTAAAATCACTATAAAACAAATAATGAAAGAAATCCAACCACTGTGACTGCATTAAAAGTATAAAATCTTAGATTGGGCTTTGTGTGGGAATATTTAAGAGTGCCAGCTGCGATCTACTTTTCCCTCCAACGTAAAGCTCTTTACTATTGTCTGCCTGAAAGCCTGTTTAATTTGAGAAAGGCTTTAAGTCCCTGGGATTCCAAAACCGTCAAATATCAGGATGGTCTCGTGGCTCATCATGAGACCTCTATAAGGGAAGGTTTTTAGTTTGCAAATGTGTTCTGATTGGTAAAATCACTTCAACAGTACGTTGTACTTATTATAGCCTGCACATGGGCTGTTTACTACCTCAAAAGTCTACAAAATCTTGACTTCATCCCCTCTAACAGTATGTATTTCAGCAATAAAAAAGGTTGTTTATACAGCAATCAAGCCACAAGCTGGAAAGCAGGGGAAAGATTGCAGAAAGGGGGAGGGAAAAAACCCCAACACAAAACCACTCGATCCCTCTTTAATAGAAAGCAGAACGATGGCAGCTGACTTGGGCTCCCATCGTAAAGACAAACAAGCATTAACTGGGATGTTTTAAAGGCAACAACAGAGGGTTTTTATTTAATGTCTTAAAGCTTTAATTGGTGCCTCTGTTATTTCCTCTTCAAGGGACTGAGGGTAACAGTAAACCCAGTGTCAAGGAGGAGGGCCTCACTGGCTGCGGCGACCCGGCAACTGGCTGCCCTCATTGGGCCTCTACATCTGTGATCTTTACCAATTGAGCTCAAGAGGCTATGCTCCCCTGGCCCCAAGCTGCCAACAAGGCAGGCCTCTCAGCTAGGGCCTGGGAGCCTAATCGGCCTGGAAGGGGCCTGTCAACCACTCAGCCTCAGGGTCACATATGGAAGTGACTAGAACTGTTCTAAGTCACCTGGGGATATTCATAAATCTCTAGACTGTTTCCTTAAGCTAATAATGAGGAGAGCCACCTCTTCCCGTGAGTTCCTGGCGATATTATGGCGTCAATTTTGCACTTTCTACTTGCTGTCCCCCCCCCGCTAAACAGGAAGTACATATCTAAGGTAATAGCAGGAAATAAATTGCTTGCTAAACAGCCCCAGGTTTAGGTCCCCTGGAAAGTAAATTCTTTTAGCTGTAGGGGAAAACTGGCTATTAGGTTCCAGAAAACGTAGACCACTACCTCATACTGAGGTTAAGAGATGGATTGCAAAGCAAAGCTACTCCTCCCAAGCTCTGGACTGATACATCACAAAAAAATTTCAGTCAATGAGTTTTATGTACACTAACTGTGTGTCTCTCTATCTCACACATCTTCCCTGTTTTAATGTGCTTAGGGTTGGATCCAGTAGACAGACTGTGGAGCCAGTAAATCTGATACTCTCCTCGAGGAGAACAAGTGCTCCTTTATGCGAACGGTTTACAGCTCCATATGTATTTTCGATTCAGATTTATTTAGTGAGGGGCTCTGTAAGACCCCTGAGGGATCCATAAGCCTTAGTGCTCCATCTCCACCTCTCTTGTTAGATTTACGTCCTACAACAACACAAACAAAACTCTTTCTTTCTCCCCCAGGAGCGCAGCTGTGAACCAGAGCAGCTTCTATCTAAGACGTAAAAAAGCTAAACTGGAAGAGGGAGAGAAAGACAAAAAACTAGCAAAAACCACACTGTCTTGGCTAAACAAAGTAGGAGGAGGTACAAGAGTTGGGTGGGTTAAGGTGGGAATCACGGTAAAATGTGTCGATAGCTTGATGGTGGTGACAAATGCAAGCCAGTCCATAATCATTTTGAGTGGAGACACAATTGAGGAGGTTCGGCCAGTGAGGCTAAGTGGGATTGATGGAGCAGAGATTGGGCACTTTCCCAGACAGAAGACACATTGAGGTCCACGGTGAATACTGAGCTCCAGCCCGGGCCCACATACAACATGATCTGGGCTTTACACAGTCAAAGCCCTCCATCCTTCCTGGCATTGTCTTGTCTGACATGTTGAAGGATGTGAGGGAGTCGGGTGCAGACAAAGGCCTCTCCCGGCTGGCCCATTAGCCGGAGAGAGCGATGTCCAGAGCATTGGAGCATGTCCCCTGCTCTCGGGTGGGGGCTGTTTTATTAATGAGCCAATCCAATGAGTGTAGACTGGGGGCCTGGTCACTGCTGACTGCAGGAAGCACCTTGGGCGGCCAGCCTGGTGAGTGAGTGTGGCTGGGATTCAGAGGACCGATCCCTGCTGGGGCCCCAGCCAGTAATGTACTCCCTGGCGGGCCTCGTGGAGGCACATTTGACAAATGGATTCCTTTAGCAGAACTGTGCCGGGGGATCTGGGCTCTGGTGTTGGCTCATGGCTGGTTTACCTGCCCACCACCATGCTCGCTTCTTCATCTGCACTGCCTCCCTTGAGCTCAGACAGCTACTGACTGATAATGAGGCCATGTATACATGAATGGATGGGCCAGGCTACCAAAGACCCACAAACGCGCAAGCACACATACATACACACAGACGCTGAGCCTGACTGTGCTGAGATAGGCAGGGCTGGTGGGCTTACAGTATTTATTTAGTGGCATTGTGTAGTTGGAACTGCTGCTTTGATGTTTGAAATGGATTATATTGGAAAACTGGCAAAGAAAACCTTGCACTATCTTTGGAAAAAAAAAGGGTGACAAAAGGAGCTTAACATAATATGCAGCAATTAGCATTGGTCATTAGTCAATATTTGGATGAATGTTTGATTAGGCAAAATAACAATTACAGAAGATTTGATTTGGTTTTTGGAAAACATTTTGTTTTGACAGTTAATTTACTCCTGAATTCCATGTGTCATGTCTGAATCAGACAGACAGTAAGCCGGTGCTTTGGCATTTGCGACACGCTCCCTTTTCACAGATTAAACTTTTGTTGACATTTACCTAGCACAAAAAAAATCTAATCTTTAACGGACTTTATTTTTTTTTTTGGGGGCAAACTATCTCTTGTTTTCTGGTGTGGTGGCAGATGCTGAAGTGGGAGACAAACATTGCGACAGATCTGGATGTGTGTAAACAAGGAGCCGAGTGCATTCGTGTTTTCTTCATGCGGTGCAGGATTGTGACAAATTCCAGAGCAAGTCTCTAGTGAGTCCCACTGCTTTGGTGTCAGCACCGAGCGGCTGTCTGCGCGTGATGGAGCCGAGAAGCGCTGAGCACCGCAACGTCCCTTGGGATGCGTGCCGAACAAGATGTCGCCTGTCAAGCGGGGAACATTTGAAAATAAATAACATCAATGATGATTTCAGTTTACTTGTCACGAGCGTGTGCGCTTTGAGAAGTGATGCCATCACTCTGCTGGGGATGCAATCGCTCCTCCTCCCTTTCCCACTTCTCTTCTGAGACAGGCCTCAGCTGCCAGACGCACACCATTTCCTATTCAGATTCAACATCAATCTGTTGGAGGCTCCAGATATCAGTCTTAACAAGTTACATGGTGAGACATGTGCAGTGATCATTCATTAGAGCCATAAAAATACAATCGTGGATTACTCAGTAGCCCTTTTCTAAATCTTTGGACATATCTTCTTTAAATGGGCAAAGAAGGTTACTTTCATTACATTGGATAACCTGGATGCTTATGATAGATTTGGATTATATATGCTCAATTACATGCAATTAGAACTAAACATTTTCCATTGCTTGCACCAATAAGAATGTGTTTATGCACTTTGGTATTTCATATCCTTCTAATCTGTGTTATATTGAATTGTTAAGGAAGAAATATAGTTCCAATGTAGCCATTTAAAATGTCAAATGACAAGATCAATAATTACAGTCTGATTTCAGAACAATTTGAGGACAATTTATTAGCCTTGACTAGAACCTAGTTTGTTCAATAACTCAAAGCAAAAGGACAGGTGAGACCATTCATCAGATACCAAAGTGTGTGTGTGTGTGTGTGTGTGTGTGTGTGTGCGTGTGTGTGTGTGCATGCCTTTGCACTCATTTGGCCTCAGCACATTGGAACGAAGCCCAGCAGGGAAGCCTGAACCGATTGGAGTCTCACAAAAGACCAAAGAGCACTTGTAACACAAAGAGTTTCATCTCAGCTCCTTAAGGAGAACCATCTGTTGTAAGGCAGCCTTTCTCTCGCTCTCTCTCCGCAGCTCTACAGTCGATCGTAGGTCAAGAGCAGGAAAACAAATGTGCACTGTGCACATGTGTCTGTCTGTCTGCCATTCCTCCTGCCAGAGATTACATATCAGAATGTTCTTTTGGCAGTGCCGCAGAGGAGAGAGGGGGAGACAAAAAGGTCCCCGAGGTATGGAGGAAAGATCTGACTTCCTTAGAAAAGCATCATAAATTGTTTGCAGAGTGTTCGTATCTTGAAGACTGGGGCTCATCTCAAGTAGATGGAGACTGTAAGGGGGAGGGAGGTGTTGGAGAAAATGCAGAAGGACTGGATGAGGTGGAGGAAAATGTGCGGAACTGAAAGATGGAGAGTTAAAGCATCTGGGTCTAGCGGTCATGAAGAGGGGACATCTGAACACACTTGTTCCAGCCTCCTCCTTGAAGTTTGGAGGGATGGCCTGCACTGTCGAGGCCAACAATCCCACCGGCCCCTGACCACTCTGGAAACACAAACACAGACAGTAGGAGCTGACGGAGATCAGGCTTATCTGATCTGTGTCCGGAGCTGGGTGTGTACAGAGAGGGAGCACACACTCATGCATCTCTACCCGTCAGCATGTACATAAGTGTGTGCCATGGTCTTTCATCACCCGTCAACCGCCTCCTCGTCGTCCCATTTCCTAGCCGGCCTGCACAAAGGGAATCAACCTCTTGCTGTGCGCCTCAGAACCACAGGCCTCTAATGCATCCATGTGTTTCCATCTCACTCAGCACATACAGTGTCTGCCTTTGATTTGAGGCTGGTCTTAGGACCGATCGATCACAGTTTAAAGGCCCCTAATCAGGAACAGGAAGGAGGAACGAATAAAATCATACATCATGGCTCGCTGGCTGCTGGCCTCATGCTTTTCTCTCTGCTGTGCTTTCTCTCTATTTCCTTTGTAACGCTCATGACTGTGTTTGATGTCTAGAAACAACCAGAAGCACTAAGAGCAACTCTTGGGTGACGGTTCAGTCAAAATGAAGCATCCAGAACTCACAAGATAACCAGCAAGAAAGGAAGATGACAGAAAATGTACAAATACTTGTCATGCAAATGATGTGGTCGTGTTCACATGTTACCTTGTTTTAACTGTAGGATACCACTGTACATTTAAGGATATTTAAAACAGTAGTGACATTCATTCTTCTCAGTTTATAAGTCAGATAAATGTGCTCTTTTACATCAAATGTAAAAACACCCTGAGGTAAATGGAGAATGACTCACCAGAGCTGTCCTCATAATGACACACCCAGAGAAAAAAAGAAGCTATAAAATGTAACATAACTTGTGTGAGAGCTGGGCAGTGATCCATAATCCAGTGGGCTTAAGATGTTGGTGACCAAAAAAGAAAGAGTGAGAGCAGTGAAAGAAAAGAGAGTAGTAGTGAGTAAGAAACCCAGAAGCCCTCCTGTCATTTGTGGCCTGGCGGAGCCTTTTATCTATGCCTTCTCAAATGGAGTCATGTTGAGAGTGGAGAGTGGGGAAGAGGGTTAATGAGGAGCATTGACTGCTATCAGCCTCCACAGTGCCCAGGCCCCTGGCCTTTATATAAAAAAAATCCTATCCTTTCACCCTAATTAAAAGACAATGCTTTTACCTGGAGGGTGACCCCTCTGAACCTACCTCCTCTCTCTCTTTAACAACCATTCCCCTATCTTCTTACTTTCTATCTGTCCATCTGGTGATTCTATTTCCTCTCGGTCCAGATCCCAAGAGAATGGTGGGCTGGAACTGGCGTCATTAATATTTTCCCACCTAAAAATAATAAGAAGAAGAGTGCATGCAAAGACAAAGCTTAATAGTCACAGGGAGGCAGAGTAGGAAGAGCCTTTGGGATATGTCTATCTTTTCTTCTCCTTTCTGTTGTCACTAGTTCCACCGCCCTGCTTGATTGTGCTCACTAGTTGTGGGATTGATTGATTCTGTGTTAATGGGGGCTATTGGCTAATTTGGAAGGCCGCCCTATTTTATTACCTAAGAGAGAAGAAAAGCGAGGCCCTGTATCCCTGAATTCCACTTCACCATGCTCCATCTCTCTTCCCCCCTCGCCCCACCCCTCCAAGTATGATACAACAAAATAGCCACAGCAGGCATTATTAATGAACTAGAATGGGTGAGGAGGGAGGAGCTCATTTCTTATTTATGAGACGCTAACCAACTGGCAACCTCCCTGACAGTCCTATTAATGATCTTTAGTGGGCCTTAGGCCTTTCCATCTCCCTCTCTTTTTCCCCACTACCTGTCTCCCGCCCCTGCTCACATCCTGCCAAGCCGCCTCCCTCTCTTTGCGAACCCCCCCATACCGCCCCTCGTCTCTTAACATGGCAAGATTCAAGCGGGGAGGGGAGTGGAGGGGTGGGGATGGGAGGTGGTGCAGGCCTGTAATTTGTGCTGGGGATTTAGACATTACAGGTGGAAAAAGGGCTCTCTTGGGACCAGGCGGTTGATCAGCCGTGGCCCCGGTGGAGCAAGCCAGACAAATAACAAATGACAGCTCTGTGATTAAATCAAACCTTCTACTTTAAGTGTTGAAGTATCTGCCTGTCACTAACAATCTAGGGCTTGTTAAAGCTCCCATCCCTTCCTCCCCCACTTAAGAGCCCTGCCTCCCTACTGCTGCAGAGTTCCATCAAGCTCCCATCCCCTCCTCATCCTCAGGACTACCAACCCCCCCCCCACCCTTCCTCTATCCCCAAAACACATCAATCAAACAGCTCCCTCTGGACACCCTTCCGCCTTCTCCCTTCGTACTCCTGGCTAGCCATCTACTCTCAGGAGAATGTATGACACACACACACACACACACACACACACACACACACACACACACACGTTTGTGGCACTATCTTTGTGGGGACCCGTCATTGACAATGCATTCCCTAGCCCCTTACCATAACCTTAACCATCACAACTAAATGCATAACCTTAACCCTAACCCCCACCCTAACCATAACCTAATTCTAAACCAAGTCTTAACCCTCAAACAGCCCTTTAAACTTGTGGGGTGCAGCATTTTGGCCTCACAAAGCTGTTGGAACCCCACAAGTATACTGGACTCCCGGTTTTTGGACCCAAAGCTATAGTTAAACAAGCCCACACACACACACACACACACACACACACACACACACACACACACGGATACAATGGCTAATGCAGTGATATAAGGAAATTATCACTATATATCTGAATCTACAGTAGGACTGTACTGCACCAATAAGAACAATACACAGTCAACCAATACAGAATGGTTATAGTTCAACAGCAGCATGTTACTTGCAGAGACAACCAATAAAACAATGCTTGATTCCAAATCTTTTCCTATAATTATTGGGGTAGACTTCAGTAATTTTTTAACGATGCTGTACTGTCGAGCTGCTGTACTTTCTGTTGCCTGGCTATGAACTATGCTGCATCAATGACTTGTCCGTTCTTATTCTTTATTTCTATTCCATTTCTGTGAATTGCGTTAGACAAATAAACTTACTAGCTTATTTTTTTTTCTTTCTTCTCTTTGGCTGGTAATATATTCTAGTCTGCAGACAGTTATGACGGGTCCAAGCGTTTCGTGCTAGTCCTTCCTGAGCTTTAGGGTTCAGCTTCTTGCAAAAGCCAAACCCAAAGCACGGCAAGGCAAACGTCAGGAAATATTGCAACATGTAAGCTGCAAGGACTGTAGTAAATTCAAAATGCAAAGTTCCCATTTTCATTATTCTTTCTTATCTGATTCAAACCTAATAACAAAAAGACATGCTAAAGTCTGGCTAAATGCTTTTAAGTGACCAGCATGTTTAAGGAATCTCATAGACATCAGTAGTATTGTTCAGGGTTTTGGTTCATTTATTGTGGACTCACGTCCTCCATGTTGTTTTACTGCACAACCTGTTGGTGAGTCTAAACAGTCTCTGATGACATTAAAACACTGCATGATGCTCTGCACTTCTACGTATCTCTGTAGCCTTTTCACACAACATTAACATCATAACGCCTTGCGGCCACAAAAGCTGTCTGCACCAGGGACCAACACGCTGGGAGTCAAACTGGGGCCATTGGGAGGAGGGGTTTGGGCAACGCAACATTTATGATTTTCATCAGTCCCAGCTATGCCATCACTGCTGGCCCGACTCTATCAGCAGATTTTATTGTCTGCTGGGGTAAATGGAGACAACATTAACCCCTGTGGTGGGCCCATAGACCCTTAACAGGGAAGCCAACAGTCCCTGGAATAGCAAACATTTACAACAAGTGCCATAACCGGCTAGAACGATTAAGGAACAGGAAGAGCTTAGCTAGGGAAGTTAGCTGACCTTATAAAATGTCTGGCTGCTCTGCTGCACGTTGGGCTGGCTGTTGATGTCTGAACGGTGACATGATTTAAGACTAAATTAGTATTCATCACACCAGTCACAAGCCATTAATCTAATATCCCCAACATGAAATGATATGCAAATTGTTGCCCATTGTAATGCTGTACCATGCACCAGTGCTTCAAAATGGCCGCTGCTGCATCTGCATTACAAGTTCTGCACAATGAAAAAAGGCCTTACCTGATATACATATTAGGGGTGTCACGATTCTCCAAATCCTCCATTTGATTACATTTTCGATTCTAAGGTCACGGTTCGATTCGATTCTCGATTTTGAATCAATAAGTTGCTATGCCATTTTTAGACTTTTATGCAATTTCATTTCTTTGTTCACAATGTACTACACTACATTGTCAAATTTATTAACAACATAATGTAACAATAACTTATATCTTGAGTCAATTGGAAACTGATGGGTCTCCTGCATCTGCAGTTGCCATGCTATCTTTTGACTGGCTGTTGCTAGGTTAGAGGAGATAGACTCACAGCACTTCAACATGTGTGTGTTTTTTCTGCTTGTCAAGCCGACCGGATGTGACATGGGGGCGTGGCAGCATCAACGATTCCATTTTTTAATTCAAAGTTCGAGACTGTAAGTTAATTTCGGTCGTTTTTGAATTGAAATAGTGACACCCTATATATAGGATTTGGCAGAGCCCGATATGTTCAACATCAAGAGCCAAACTGTGTGTTAAAGTTGACAAAAAGCAGTTTTCACTGCATATCATGTACAAAGATGTGGGGTGGAAAATGTTGTTTACAAGTGGCATGTTAGTTTACCGTGTTTGAGCGCAAGCCACTGCAGGCCTGAAAATGTTTGTGTAATGGTTTGTATTTTGCTCATTAACGGAGAAATGTCCAATAAGGCTAAAAGCTTTCTGTTAGATCAGAAATGGTGTTTTTCTTTAAACCCATGACATTCATTCTGCACATTTTCTTGCTAGATTCCTATTAAATCAAATTCAAGGCTTATTGATTTTCTTGCTCAAAAAGATGGTGTGTCTACTTTCTGAATAGAGTCAAACTTTTATAATGTACAGTTTAATGTATGCTGATGATTAATGGCCATTTAGGATAAAAAAAACTACAAAAAAATATTGGCAGTTGGAATGTGTGATTTGTGTGGCTGGTTTTCAAAATGTGCTTAATGTTTCAGATGAAACTGGACCACAACATGTCAATCATTCACACCTGCTCCATAGCCCTGGTACATGTGCAAATTGCAGCACATGGGTGCACAGAGCGGCCTCTCACTACCCAGTGTCACTGTCTCTCTCTCTTTGTCTCACTCATTCAAATCAGATTTACTGACATGGCAGCACAGAAACATGTTTGCCAAAAAGGTAAATTATATAATTGTGTCATATTACAGACATTATCAGATGAGCAGCAGTGATTAAACACGTGAAGACCACTGCCTGCTATCCTCATTTTTTGGGGTCATGCTGATAGCCAACCTGTGCTGTATGTCTACAAACCTGCACCAAAAAGTCTTACGGTTTGGCAGCATTAGCTAAATATCCGCTCTTTACACACTATCAGTACTTGGAGGGAACTCAACCAACTTGATTATATGGTTGACAGACGGTAAGTGTATTATAGTATGTTTAGTCTGGATCAACGGAAGTACATTTCCAGAATAACTGCCTGACATCCTGATGTCCTTCACTTTCCACTCTCTCTGTGTTGCCGTTCCCAACCTGTTAATATTCCAACTAAAGTAGCTCAGTGGAAATTGTTTCAGGAAGACCTAACTCTTAATCACTGCTCTCTTCCTAAATCAAGTCAGCTGTTGGAGGCGTTCACCTTCCTGTTAAACCAATCAGAATCTGCCAAAATTTCCAAAGGCCAATCACAGCGTCACAACCCTGCTTTAAATCCGTTTCTCTCCCTGCTGCTGTCAGCTGTCATTTCAGGCAAAGCGTGCACCCCTCCACCCCCCCTTCCACCTCCAGTCATCGCCACCCAAATGCACCCTGGGTCTTCCTCCTGCTATACGCTCCATCGACTTCTTCGGTCTGGTCTTCAGGCTCCTTCACTGCACCAGTATCTGGACTCCATCGGAGGGGACTGTCTTGGCTTCCTCACCCATTTTTCAAATTATTCTATAACAATGAAGTCTAAAGCTCCAAAAACTGTACATTTTATTATGCTTTTGTACAATAAACCTTTGCATATCTGCAAACAAGTCTCTCCTGATTGAATTCTAGCCTTATTGATATATTTCCCTACTATAGTCATGTGTTGCTCTCATAAGTTGTAAGCATTTAGATCACTCCTCACTCCTAACTGAATGTCTTTAAAAAAATCTGTAAGTCGTGTATGTGGAGTCTGGTTTAAGCGTTGTAGAAACACTCACGTTCAGCTACTTAAAGAAAGTACATATACACATTACACATACAAACATGATACATACACACATTTAATAAATATTACTATTGGTATTCTTCTGTGTGACTCCATTTTCTGACTATATTCCCTAAGGAAAGTAATTTGTGCAGGTTGTTATTGACATGCATATTGATTTGGCTGTACACAGAGCATTGATGTGCTAAAGATGAGTGGATATGCCTACGGGTGAAATCATTAAGCAATGCATGGTCTCCAGAGGTTATCAATAAAGTCAATATTGACCTCAATAATAATTAGGTACAGAGAGTGTTGTTGAATAATATTCAGACTATCTAGGTTTGAGATCCTCATCTGCACATGGACACATCCAGGTTTACCAAGATGTAATTCTAGCAAAAACAAACAATGTACTTAGACAATGTTTTTTCACACCTCACCGTGGTAAAAGGACACCAGAGGACAATTGTTTTTGGCGCTGTGCCCGGCTTTGAGGCTGAGGCCAGGGTCTGAGCGGTGTCAGGGAATATGCCTGGTGACAGATGCTTGGGAGACAAGGGCCACGGCGGAGGTCCAGGGAGAGCAATTAGCACAAACCAAGCGGCTATGTCGTTAGCTGGTCTTTATTAGCCTCAGTGATCAGTTCAGAGGCCATTAGTCTCCTGTGATCAGAGACTTCCCTGGTTGGCTCGGCCCATTAATGGCCTTTGTTAATGCGCGTGTGCACTGTTTCAAGGTGGTGAGACCAATATATTCCAGTCATTGAGATTAGAAATTAGATAGTTACTGATGCTCATTTCAGGCATTATGGATGTGACGCAGTTTTATGATTATATGTCGAAGAAATTACACAATATTGGGTGACACGAAAACAAAAAAGGATGATGTGTGTGTGTCTAAGATAAAGGACTTTGCTGCATGAGGGTGCAATTCAGTGATTTCTCTTTGAATTATCTGCTGAGTTAACTGGCCTACTGCTCAGGCTTGGGCCTGTAAGCATGTTTTCATAAATCAGATCATTCAAAATAGAGAAATAGGCAATGTTGAGGTCAAAGTAGGGAGTCATAATGTGTATGACTACTAAAATAACCATCTGCTTGTGCTTTTTGTTATTTATTTCACAAGTATTTGAAGTACGTTGCATACTCAAACGTGCCTAATGTAATGGGAATGCTAGTACAGAACTTCTTGCTTTATATCTTGTTTGATATCACCGGCTGGTGGGGGGCTCCGGGACATATTCTTGTACACCTCTCTTCTTTGCCCTGTGTTGCATGCTAAGAAAGAGCCACCCTGCGTGTTGTTCCTCTCCTTTGCCCGGGCCCTGGGAGACTTCCCTGCTAATGTTCCCCTCCTGTTTTACAGCAGTACTTCCTGGAACAGCCCCCTCTACTAGTCATCAGATGCTACATTAAGGGAGCACTCTGAAGTCTTCCTCCACCACTAAGGGCCCCTGATAAATAACTCATGGGGTAGAGGATTCAAAACATCTCTCCTATTACTAGCCTCAATTCATTTTTTACAGTCCCTCGAGCCCCCATCTGTCCTGCACTTCAAACGCATCTGAATGCTCTGAGATACTTTGCCTATTCCATCCTATGGGATCCATGTGAAGGTAGAAAAGGAGGGGAGAAAGCGATGTGAGGGGGTGGGTGAAAAGAAAAGGAATATGACAGAGCCAGGAGCTTTGAGCAGCAGAATGTGCCGAAAGCATCTCTCCCATCACCTTCCTTTCTAAATATTCTCCACGGAGGGGAAGAAAGAAAGCATTTGAAGGAAAGGGAGAGGAGGGAGGAGGGAGGGAGAGATTTATGGTTGAAGCGCCATTGTCCGGCTCAGAGCTGCCACTCTCTGTCAAATTATAACACATCCAACAACTCGGCTTTTTTCATTCGCAATTACAAATTAGTCCATTAGGCTGTCGGCTGCCTGTCCCTCCTCTCTGTGCTGGAAGGGTGTGTGTGTGTGTGTGTGTGTGTGTGTGTGTGCGGACCCATAAGGGTGGGCAGATGGGAGGGGACCTTCCCTGGGTGAGAGATGGCAGTTTTAAGCTACATAACGAGACAAACAAGCAAACCAACAGTTGTAATTTGATGCAATGTCGACAGTGATTGTCTTTGATGCCGTGGGTAGGCGCGAGGGTGGAATGGGGCTGTGGCGGGTTGGCCTTTAAGTGGTAGTTATGGAATATAAATTGGAGCTGCCCGTTTTCTGAAGGTATGAAAAAATATCCGGGCGCCCATTTCTGCGAGGCTATCACGACAGCATTTTAGTCAAGCCTATCAGCTTAAATGGATTTTAAATTAGCAGTGAGAGCATGGCTAACAACATATCTCAGCTGAGAGGAGCCCACTCTGCTGTGAGAAAGCATCCATCTGACATGTATGGATTTTGATGAAGTGAAGATGGCTTTAACTGATCCCTTTTATTGAGACCATTATTTTTTCCCCAGCTTTTAAATCAACTCTAGTCACATTTCCAGCAAATTCAATTTGAGCTCAAGATCAAAGATGTTCATGAGACTAATTCATATAATGCCTTTCCCCTAATATATCATGAGTTCTGTCCAACGTGTGCATTTATAAAGACTCAAGGTGGCCCCTCTGTAAGGGAATTCATTACTGAACAATCCCTTGTCTCTTCACTTCCCCTGTGGGCCTAAAAGGACCTCTCTTATATTAGTATATTCTGATGCAGATCACTATTCCTGTGATTTGGCCTTCAACTTGGTATTACAATTCACACAACTGTTTCTCCCTTCTGGCTACTATTGTAGCCAGTTACTAAATGGCAATGCCCAGATGACTCTTTGTGCATTCAACAGCACCCTGTGGATCGAGGAGGAAAACACAACCACAGTGTCTTGAATTAATAAGGTTGGTCTCATTGTATCACTAGGAGAGTAAAGCTATGAAATCATGCAGGAATTAAGTTGTTTAAGGGCTAAACTCTGGTTCGTGGCGGACAATAATGAGCATGCAATGCGGGAATCCCCCCACACACACACACACACTACTATTGATCAATTTCATCCAGCCTAAAAAAATAAATAAAAAAGGACACAAGCAAGTCTTTCAAAGTACAAATATGGAGCGGGGGTGTTTGGAGGAGCCAGGCTGAACTTAACAAGCAGGGATCTTACAGATTTAAAGGTACTGCTAAAATTTTATGGAGGCATGTTTGGACGGGGGCCACGGTGAACAGCTTGGCCAGCTGAGCAACATCACAGCGGGACGCCTAATAAGCTCTGCGCAATTTTTCACCCCATATTTTATCAATAAAAAAGCAGTTTAAACAGCCTCCCCCCCGAACCGCAGCCGCTGCACTGCCTGCCATCTGGAGCCCTCTTTCATTTTATAATCCAACTGTCATTAAAATGCTTCTTGGCAGTTTACAGCTCGTTCCCCCTGTGCAGATGTGGAAGCGATCTTCAGACGGGGCCCTCTGATCAAAGTGTTCGCTGCTGTCAGACAGAACACTTACCACCCTCAGGCTACCTTCCAGTCCTATTCGGACTTAATGCCCCCCATTATTTATTTATTTCCACACTTCTCTATTTATCAGGTGCACCACTCCCTGCAGAGTTTGGGTCAGCTCCAGAAGCTGGCAGCGGGTGCCTCCAGGTTCCAGAAGCAGGCATGGGACTGGGAGGTTGCAGTTTAGAAATGTTGTTAAAGGTGGTTGTTAAGCAAAGCATGTAACCTCGATAAATTAACTGGTTCACATTAGCTGAAAGTAAATAAAAAGAAAGAATAACAAGAAAGCCAAGCCACTCAATTCAATCCTATTTTTGTAACTGGGCTGAATTTTAAGATCCAGAAAAAATAACGCAGATTAATATCAACTTTCAACTCAAAAGCAGTCATTTATTATTTATTTTCAATACCAGGTCCATTAGCTTTATATAAAAATACATTTTACTCTTGAATCATACAAAGAAGTCACCTACAAAGTATGATGAAACGGCACAACTTCCCATCCAGAATGAGAGTATTTTGTGAACAAATGTGCTCAGACTGAAATTATGTCAACGCAATGCAGGATGTCAGTCTCGCCTGTGATTTCACAGATTTTATTTCCACCAGTAAAACACCGGTGCAGTAGCTATAGAAATCTAGCAGCAAATGTAATCTGCAGTCAGGGTCAGTCTAGCAACTCTCTGTTGGCTTGCGAGCAGGAAAAACAAAATTCTGGTGAGGGCAATCACATCGTGTGTAGAGTCGGTGGACGGGCTTAACATAAGGACGGCAGAGCTGCGACGGTTCTGCGTGAATTCCCTGCTACTTGAAAATAAAGAAGATGGCTGCCGCTGCTGCTGGAGAACAGTGGTCTGTCCAGTCGGCTTTGGCTGCGACTCTGGAAGACTTGGAGTTAAGCTCTGAAGTCATTCTTAAAAAAGAAGTGTTTGGATACGGTAAAAGTGGAATCTATCAAGCAGCATTGCTCTGGTTGGTTGTAGCGCTATCCTATTGCGTGCAGAGGGAATTTGAAAGACAGTCGTTCATCCCGCCCCTCAGATTGAGCCCTAGCAATGGGGAGCTCCCAGACAGAGGTGGGTAGAGTAGCCAAAAATTGTACTCAAGTAAAAGTACTTACTTCAGAATAAAATGACTCAAGTACACAGTAGTCATCCAAATAATTACTGTACTGAGTACCTGTTAAGTAACGTCTGATTTATACACAGAAGACACCACATGTAGTTTGGCACTTTTACTAAAAGGTAACCATGCTTTCACTATGAGGCCGGGGGCCACATTTGATTGGTGGAACACAGTCACATGGTAGAGCCTTTAGCGGAAGTCTCTCTCTCTCTCTCTCTGTCAAAATAAAACATTAAAATGAGGCGTACGCGGGGGGGATAAAAACAATGACGCGCAGAATACCAAAGAGGTAAAAAGAAAAGTAAGGATCTCATTGTAGCCTAATGTAGCAGAGGAAGACTCTTCTTCACAAATCTACTCAAGTAAAAGTAAAAAGTATAGTGATTTAAAACTACTCCTAGAAGTATATTTTTTTCAAAAAACTTACATAAGTATATGAAACAGAGTAAATGTAACTCGTTACTACCCACCTCTGTTCCCAGACCCAACATCTTGATGTGGGTCTGGTTTGCCAGGCTACCGGTGCAGCCCAAACACAACTATACTGTCGAACTGTATACGAGTAAAGCATGGAATAATAAGTATTGACATCAAATGTTCCTTACCTAAAAACTGTTGACATATATCATTGCTATAAGTCACTTACAAGAGATACATGTGAGTTTTGTAACGTGATAACATGAGTGTTTCTGGCAGCGGACACAAAGGTGATGGCAGTAGGTCACCCCGTTGGCAGTGTCTCTGTATCATATCAAGCTGCCCCATTCACTGTGTGCACACGCATGACTTGCAGGCTGCCCAGCGACCCGCAGCTCCCTCACTGATGTGGCGCGGCGCGCATGGCGTTAATGCTCCGACCGGGTGTTGATTGAGCTCCCCTAAAGCCAGTGACGCATGTTGCCTTTGTTTGGCAGCCGTCCCGGTGTAAGAACTGGGGCCATATTCCGCCTGTCAATGCCATGTGTTCGCTCTCCTCAGAGCACAGCGGCTGGTGCCACTCAACCACCACCCCCCTACCTCCCACCCCCTGGCATCTCTGTGGGCACCCCAGGCCTAGCAGGTCCTCACTAATGAAGTCAAATTAATTTAATGGCTGCCCATGCCGCCTGCGTCTGTGGTTCTTGGCAGTGGGACAGTTTCAATGCTGGTCTCTGTCTCTGGCTCCAAACCTCATACATATCCAAGAGCTGCTGTACGTCCTCGGCGTGTCAAGCCGAAACTGACAAGCATATCAGCTTCGGTCGTGCCAATGTGAACCGCTTGACTCAGAAATGATCTTCTCTGGCCATAAAAAAAAAACAAAAGTGGCAGGGAGAGTTCTACAGTTAACTTTGGAGAGAGACCAGGTGTGTCCACTAATTAAAGCCCACAGAAAAGGCGAAGGGAAAATAAGTGCTAAATGAACATGAGTGACAGCCATCGTTAATACCTGCTTCCCACTGCCCCCAGAGCCTAAAAGTCCCCCTGTTAACTTTTATGGAGCTCCCTTTGATACAATAATTATTTTTTTCCCCTGTAATCTTTCAAGCCCTGTACCTATTCCCCTGTCTGGCGCAGATCAAAGCAGGCTGGTGTTGTGCATAAGGAACGGCAGAGGCTGGGGTTTCTAGCTTAATTGAAAGCAGCTGGCCCCTGTGTGTGTATGTGTGTTTGGGCCTGATCTCAGCGTGCTTTCTGGGGTTCTCGGCTTTCCACATCACATACACATTCGCCCACGGAAAGTTCTCTCCAGAGCCCAAGTGACGTGAGGGCCTACAGGGCTTGAGGTCTGGCAGTCGCCAGCCCATCCACAGGCATCTGTGTTTAGATTGACTTGGAGATGCTCAAGTGGTTAGCAAAAGAAAGATGGAATATGTTTCTCTCAGTGGGTGGGACAGACTCAGGGCTCACTTCCTTTACTGTCCATCATCACCATTATGAGGGCTGCAGATGATCCTTCCCATAAAGGCTGTGAACGTTGGCTTCAGTAGGAAATATTTGGTAAATGGAGACAGAATACAGAGCCTCAAGAAATAACAATGACGAGTGACTTCATGATAAATGTGTGTTGATTTTCCTGATAAAGGTTCTACAAAAAATATGTCTAGCGTACTACTAAGCTGACTGGCCTCTTTGTCTGAGAAGGGAATTGAGGCTCTCTAAACATTCTTTTAGCAGCCACAGTGGAGCTAAGCTCCATTTACTGATGTATTCCTGGACTAAAGGGAAGCAACGCTTCTTTAGGGAAACATTATCCCCGATGGCACTGATTCCTAATAACAACAGGGAATTCTATATTTATCCCTGATTGCATATGCCATTTGTTGTGGAGGAAAAGCAAGTCCTCTTGCATTAGGAAGTCTTGTGCAGACAAGCCAAGACTGGGACAGACACGAGTCTTGGTGCGCCAGCTCAAAGCGCACACAAAGTCTGTCTTGCATTTCCAGCCAGAAGAAATGTGTAAGTAATTACAGCCCAACCATGTTTATTGAATAAAAACCCACTTAGACATTATGTTTATGCACGATCAGAAACACTCAAATCTTACATCCACGTACACAAAAACATTTGTGTCTTTTTTTCTCTTTCCACAGAACATCTGCACCCAATATGGACTCAATTTTACTTTTATTACTCATGTGGAAAAATGTATATAGTGCTTGGGTTGTTATTCAAACACCGGCCACTTGAAAAACAATAAATGCTTTGCCAGAGCACAGTGGACACATACTGACTGCAGAGTCAGTTTAGCTGCCTGTTTAACGGCATTGAGATTATTCCTCCCACGGCCATGGGTTGTGCTTTACTTGCTGTAAGAGTGCATCATTCAAAACATATTACGCATAAAGTGACTTCAGGTTAATTAGGTTGAGCAGGTTTTATGTTTGATGTTGTGTTTTTCCAATCTAATTATTTTAAAAGGCAGATGACGTTATGCAGACAATAAAAGCTGCGGCCCTCTTAACATTACACAGTAATCTTATTTCACATTCATGTTGGAATTATTGATACATGCTGTTTTAAACAAAGCAAATGTGATGTGTTAGCCATCAAAAACATACTCATACAATTCTTTTCTGCTGTACTAACAATGATCTACAGAGCAGTAATGTGGCACCACAGCGGGTGTAATACTTGTCTTTTTTGATATGGCATGTCATGCTTTTGCTATCACTGTGTCATTGAACTGACGAGATCTCTAGCAGAAAATTGTGCAATCGAGCATTTGCCCTGCCGTCCTATTAGAGAACCGGTGCTCTCAAGTGGGAAAAATAGTTTTTTTCAGGGAAACCACCACCAAAAAGGGATCTGGTTGAGGTGGAGGGGAAAAACACATACCTACACATGGTGTTAACGGAGGCAATGAAAAAGTCCCTCAATAACAATGATCACAAGCTGTTGAACGTGCCTGAGTGGTGAAACAGAGCGCTGGTCTTTTCAAAGACAGAGGACAGTGTGCATGTTAGGATTTTAACAGAACAAAAGGACGGCTATTTGTTCTATTAACACTCTCTGCCAACACAAACAGCTTTCCTGAGAGCAGGCAGCAAGTGAAAGAAGATTACAGTCTTGAAGCCATGTTAGATTTTCACACCTCCCCTGCTCCGAGTGGTTGGCGTGGTTTTTTCTTGCCACAACCTTTCTATTTTCATCTGCAGTGCCAACATCAGTGCTAACCTTTAAGAAAGAATGTGAACCAGCCAGGCTATTGGGTGCCACATCAATGACGCCACGGCCATGTTGACTGTCCCCGTGTTGCTGTATGACACGCATTGCTAGTGACAAGCGGTCTTTGCTGATGTCAGTTGGTTGTGTCTGCTGGCTGGCCCTGCAGAAGCTTTTTTTTTTCTGTCATCACGCCTTTTCCTCCCAACATGCACTGGGGCTTTGGGTTTCACTGCTGAGCGTGCCCTTACACTCACTTCCCTTCAAGCTTGTACACAAACACACATCACATCCTGCTAAGACTAAAGGCGTCCTCCTTTACTTCAGAGACAAATCCAAATGTGCTCCCTGATCACCGCATACGTGTGCACTAAATGCAGAACAGATGTATCTCTAGACAACCACAAAAAGAGAAGAAAAAAACATTAGCCTGAAGAGCGCACATGATTCGGAGCTGACCAGATATGAGAGCATGCTGCAAACCGCTCAATATAAATTAAAGTGAGAAATGTTTCTAGTTTCATTGTAACAGCTTGATGTGATGCATCATGAAATGTCTTTTATTTCTGGCCAATCTAAAAAGCTAGAAGTCATCATCCAAATGGTTTATGACATAACTCTAATATGAACCTTATATTTACCGGAGGCATTACTGAAATTAGGGGTGGGGGAGAAGAGATGCTTGATCTTAAAAGTTTTCTGTATTGTTTCTCTTTCAGGCTTATTTACAAAGTGAAGACCGTAGTGAATAGAAGAAGGAACTGAGTAAGAGAAAAAGGAGGGAGAGTAAGGGAGGGAGGGAGAGAGAAAGACAAAAGCAAGACGAGAAAAATGACATCTCCATATTAAGGCCTGTGTTGCCGGTGTCAGTTCTAATTTCACAGTGCCTGTGGGGAGCTGAATGCAACCAGTCAGCTCTGGTCTCATCTCGTTCCTCCTCCATTTTGAATCAGGGCCGGCGAATCCCAAGCTGGGGGGGGAAGGAATATTACTGGCAAATTGCTTTTAGATTAAAGGAGGTGGCGAGGCATTCTGCTTTCTCAGCTCTTTCCCAGGTGCACTTAATCTAATTTCATTAAAGAGATGAGGACGGATGATCACTTGTGTCGAAACATTAAGCCGGTCCATTTTCCCCTGTTCGTAAAAAAACGTTAAGGTTGTCAGCGGCCTGGTGGGTGGCCTGTTTGTTATTGAATATGATGACTCTCGGAGACCAATCGGGATCTTGCAAAGCAGCGGGGGTTGGGGAGGGGTATGTAGGAGGTTGTAACATACCTACATGAATATATATTACTATTGCTTTTCCAAGATGGCGACAGAGGGGAAGAGGAAAATAACTGACAACATTGTTAATGACAGACAGAGAGCAGGCAGTAAATACAAGAGAGATACATACAAGAGGGTGGGGTGGTGGAGGGGGGCTCTCAGAAAAAATAAAGAGGTGAGGGTAGTGGTGGTGTTAACGGATATGTTTGAAATCCCCACAGCGTGCTTGCCTTCCGCTACGGGTGCACTGCTAACTTCACAGCCCCCCCCCATCAATATATCAGCTGGGAGGATACCACTAGCTGACGAGCCATTACTGATAAGCCAGTAGAGACGCTCTGACGCAGTGATATGGCATTCATTCTGCACACAGCAGGAAGATAAGGGGGTGGAGAAGGAATTAATGTGTCAATCAGAGCCTGTGTGCTGCCCGGGCAGATGAGTACAACGGAGCCATGAAAGAGCTCATAGACAGGATGTGGTAATGGTCCTTGGAGACTCCCCCGGAGACAGATACACATTCTGCTGAGTGACTGCTCGGCAAATAGGACCAAATAGAATTAGCCGACCTGGGTGTCCTCCGCTGTGGCTATGGTGATGAGGCGTTGGCGGTGGTAACGCAACTGACACAAGGCCGCTGTGTTAAGGGCTGCCGAGAATACGAGCTAACGTTTTGCACACAGACGGACAGCCACTGCATTATTTGCACAGGAGAACAAATACAGAGGAAATTGGAGGAGCCAGTGAGGATGGAAAAGTGGAGCCTAATGGAGATAGGATGACACTTCAGGAGAGTGCATGAACTAACGGGGAAGGGATAAATCCCGCTCTATTTCATTCTCTGCCTCTCCAATGAAAGAAAATGACCGTCTTGACTTGGAGTAGCCCAGACATGTCAGGGGGTGACAGGATTGGCTGGCTGATAGATTACAGGTGAAGCAGGGAGGGGTGGGAACAGGTTTTCAACAGACGTGGTGTTAGGACATTGATTGGGATATGTGGTGGAAAATGCGGGAAAAGTTCTTGTGAAACAAAACGAAGCAAGTTAAAACCAATTGATGAAGCCATGGTCCCTGACTGTAAGTATGTTACCGCAATAAAATAATAAACCAAAAAGAGCTATTAAAACGTTTCTTCACAAAGTTAAATTAGTGAGCAAACCCTATTGAGGATGTAGGTGGAATAACACATCTCATTCAAATTTATCCCAAACATGTCCGTGTGACGTCTTGTCATCACAGATGTCACCATTACACAAACAACCATTCATTCAACACATTTTTTTGTGAAGCACTCAACAGCTAACACATGCTCCGGGGCATGTAAGTGCATTTTAATCAGTCACACAGGAGACATTAAGTGGCTCAAAGTATTTGGATCAAGAATAAAGAATGAATGAGGTTCTTAGTTCCATAGCACGGCCTCAAACAGACCTGAATCCACTTTAGTCCCTGCATCGCCAAGCGATTTACCCAACATGTGGTTAGTTCCTTTATGAGCATCTGATTAAGCATGGCTATGCCCAATAACAGTAAAGATGTTAATTCTCCATGAGGAAACCTTAATTATGTGGGTTTTCCCCCCAGGGTGCAGACATAAGGGAGGCAATTCAAGGTCAGGGCTGTTTAAAACGAACACTGAATACTTCTGATTGTCAAACATCATGTAATCTCGGCCATCAGATGATGGGCCTACCGAGAAGAAATACCGGTGATGAGAAAACATCAACCAGATTGTGATTGCTTGTTTCTTCGAGGCTGGGCCAATCTACATAAAGATCCCCCCCTCACAGCAGCCTCGCGCTGAACTAGGGGTGACCTGGCAATCTCAGAAGAATTCAAGTCTGACACGTTCTAGGAAACACATCACTGCTTGCACTCTCGAGTAGTGCTTTGATAAAAGTGAGCTTCACAAGGTGCAGCAATCCAAACTGACTTTGCTGCAGCAGCAACTCGTCAGTTTTATTCAAATACAGTGTAACTGATTGCGCCCAGGGGGCACACCTGGAAGCAATATTCTAATTAAGTTAATCTGTGAAATCCTGACAATGTGGGTGTTCAGGTGGCTGGTAATCTGATGTGAAAGGAGTCTTTGTTTTCATTGGAAAGATACGGGAGGAGCTGGCACCTGTTTCAGCAAAACGTTGCAGAAAATTATCGCTGTCGAGTTATCCTGAGTGCAGGCAATTACAAATGACAGTGTTTGTCTTTCTCCTCATGGAACCCAATTTTTACACCATCACATTTTTTTATAGCTGCTTTTTGTGATGGCCTGTCAAAGTACCCCCCCCCCCCAGTCTTCTTTCCTCCGCAATTTGCTACGGATGATTCGCAACTCTCATCAACTTGATTATGATAATATGCGTTTCTGAGAAATGAAAAGGTCAGCACGGCTGTAGCCTTAATCCAGATGTTCTTTTCTTCTTGCACTCTTGGCAAATACATATACGCACAGTACATCAACGGTGTATTTTCAAAGATTCCATAACAGTGAATGCTCTTAATCATTTCCTGTTGGCCATAGACGAAAGCTTTTTTTTGTTCAATACCTCTGCTCCTGAGAATGGAACACTGCCATCGTCCGAACACTTTACAATATCTTACTAAGATATTAAGCTTTCAAATAGGGCGTGCGACTATGTTGATGGGTGACTATGTTGATGGGTGACTATGTTGGGCATGACACATGTTCTTATTACTCTTTGTAATGAAAGGTTTGGTCTTGCTTAACATAACACAATGTAGTTTAAAAGGCGTTTGAAGGGATGAAAATCTGCTCAAATGTTACACTAATTGTCCGTGTACTGTATGTGGAAACAGTTGTTGAGTTTCAATGTCGCTGTCCCATCCCATGTTAGCTGGAAGCAATTTGGGGGAATATTTACTGTGGGTATATATTCCTTTTCTATGTTAGTAATGTTACACATATCACAAAAACTAGTTTGAGATCTGTTACAGACATGTCTTGTTAATCCTTAAGTTGCCTTCGAAGGATACTTTCACATTTGTTTTATTTAAAAACAAAAGCTTTGTAGAGTTTTTTGGTTATGGTAATGGTTTAATGTACATATATGGGCATGTCAGTATTGTTTTAAGATGAGATAAGTAACATGTGTACCTCTCCTTTAAAAGGTGCCCTGCTACACAAAACCGTTTTTACTTGCATTGTTTGAAATATGTTGGGTCCATATGTGTGTGTGTGTGTGTGTGTGTGTGTGTGCGTGTTATGTGGCCTGAGCTCATAACAATTCATGAGCTGGGTAAAGGATGCTGATAGCCAGGCTTTCATTGGCTAGCTGTTAGCCAATCAGAGTGGATTAATGATAACTGGCCAAAATGGAGGTGAGTCTTCCTGCAGGCTTCCTATACCACGCTAGAATGGCTTGAAACAAGGTAACCACGGTAACCAAGTTACAGAGTCCATGGTAGAACTTCAGACATTACCACCAAGTCATGAAATATGTGTGGCAGGGTACCTTTAAGCAACGAGTCAACCCTCCACGTCAAAAAAATGATTTGACACCAGAAGTTAGAACTTTAGAAGTGAGAATGAAAACTAAGAAGTGAGACGAAGGCTTGAAGAGACACGAGAAAGCAAGAAAAGGATCTAGGAGTGAGAACCAAGAGTTTCACACATTAAAGCCATGATAACTGAACAACTTTCTTTCCAACGATCACAAATTTACATTTGCAGTATTGCTTTCCTGCCCACTGGATTCACATTAATGGTAAAGTATCGTGTTTGTTGCTTTCCCATTCAGTCCATTGAGTACGTTTCTTAAAGTGTAGTAACTTGTAAATGTGACAAAAGTAAAACGACATTGATTGCATTCAGCAATCGATTTTTGTGAACCAGTAATGGTCGGCAGGCTGAAATACCACTTCATGCCATACCGACGACAAGTAAAGGCGGAACAGGCGAAGCTGCAGTTTGGCTTTTGACAGTGGACTGTGTAGTAACTGGAATAAAATTCAACAATCAGAATGCTGAAAGCTTGGCAGCACTGTCTAATAGTCCACTATGTCTTGAACTGTCTCCAAGTCCACATAATCTGGCTCACATAGCTGGTGCCAAACGCCAAATATGGAGTCTTTTTCTAAACAGACAGCGGCTGACACCTAACCAACAACATAGCAACACTGAGTTCCTATAAAACCGCCTCAGCAAGGCTTGTTTTCTTTCTCTTCTCTTTCTGATAGGAGTGTTGTTTTGCACCGTAGTATCAAACTTTTATATATTAAATGTCAAAACGTGTGACACCACATAGAACTGTTACAAGTCTCGAGTAACTGGTAGAGCAGGAAGGAAAACAAAACCCTGAAAAGGAAACACTCAGAGCTTCTCTCCTATTTTACTTCCCTCTCTGCCCCCCCACAGTGATTCTACGGAGCCGTATGGAGACTGACAGGTCTGCTACGTCTCTCTGTCGTGTCAACTAGCTAGTGCCCTCGGTTCCTTCTTGCTTCAATGAAGAGATAAAAGCCTATTGACTTGCCAGGCTACAGTTAATGCAAATTGGGCCTACTATCAATGTATTATTTATAGGGAGAGCAGCAGACATTTCCACAGAACTGGGAGCTAAGCTTACAGGAGATTAGGCATGCTATCTCATTCATTTACCAGGGAGTAATTGCTAAACTGTGGAGGAATTAGAATGCGTGAGGTTCCCCAAAGGCGTTTCATCTTGTAACCAGGTGGCTGCCATCAGACAGCCCCCTCCCAGGCTGGATAAACAAAATACACAGAAGTGAAACTGATAGACTACATCTGTCAAATTGTCAAATGGTTAAAACTTGATGACATCGCCGCCAAAATAATATGCAATTATTTTCAGGCACACCAAGTTGCTGATAATGTGAGCCCCAGTCTTGGCTCTCCATGATTACATTTGAGACTTTCGAAAGGAAAATAAAGATTAAATTCACATTTAGCCACTCTAAGTACTACTAACTTTTAAAGAAATGGCAACCTCAAAGACTCACTGTCTCATAAGAGGATTCACAATTACTCCACACAAGCAAAAATGTGCAAACGAGCAGCTTTCATTTATGGATGTCATCTTTGATTATGTTAAGGAACAGAGACACCTTTGTTTACCTCTTAACAATCCTCTCCGTTTCCAAAATTTTACCAACATCTGTGAGAAAAAAAACGGTAATGCATTTCTGTGCCTGGCACATAAGTCGTTGCTGTCAAATGTTAAAGTACAAATGATTATGTACACAGCACAAAGTGGAGCTATGATATTACTATCTAGTATATTAAAGAATACCAAAGTGTACTGTACAGTAGGTAGCATAACCTGTGATCTAGACTAAAAGGCAAATTTAAGATATTCATAACAGGAAACTAACACGAAAAAAATCAGCTTCTTACTATTCTACATTTTCATTTGTCTCTTTCTTGCTCTGCAAGATGCAAATGATCAACAGTGTTGGGCCTGGCAGAGTGTCTTTTACCCCTCATCTTCTCTTGCCAACAACACACTTTGACTGGTTCCCTTCTTTAGCTGAGAGCTCAAATTTGTTATTCACATCTGTAAGCCACTTCATGTGGTGGGTGAATAAACAGGAAAAAGCAGTCTTACCTTGTCGTCAATGTCACTCTCGCTGTCACACTGTAACAGAAAGGAGACAGACACAGGAAATATAAGGAATTATTCATTTGGCTCCCCCCCAGTAGCCCATAATCAGTGCAGATGTTATTTTTGTGTGCAACCTCTCATTCACTGACAGCTTTCAGTGCAAACGGCAGAGGATGAAGAGGGAAAGGAGAGTGCGGTAGTCTCAGAGAGTTTTTCATGTTTCAACAGCGGCACAGCTTCACAGAAAGCCATTCTGGTGTTTTTGTTGCAAATTCAATGCTGTAAATTTACAAAAGATGAAAAGCGAATAATACTATACACTGGGTTCTATTATGAAGGGCCTGTTCAATGACTTTGCATTCAGCTGCATCTAGTTTAGCTCTAATTTAGCCTTTTAAGAGTGCTTTAATATATAGTAGATAGTATCTCAAGGACACAGAGAGCTTAGAATCCCTGGCTACTCAAATATATTGCCTATTAAGTGTGGTATTTGAAATCTGCTTAGTGTCACACCAGTTTATAATTGTTATGTCAGACTTCCACAGGGATAAAGGAACTAAATAACAAGAGAGGTTGTACTCTGAAATATGCCTGTTCTAGTACGGCCAAAGGCCAAATCACCTTCTATTCAGCCAAAAAGTGAAATGGGTTTTTCTTCAACGCTCCATTCAAATTCAAAGTGATCAGACTCAAATATCTTGAGAAGAGGTGCAGCCTTCAAAACAACAAGAACAAGGGAAAAAAGGTCCTTGTTACTGATAACAGATGAGGAGAATGCTGCAGATACCAAGTGCCACAGCCTTTCATTCGGGATATGTTCACAGGCAGAAAAATCTTTTGAGCAAAACATTATTAAATTCTAATATTGAAAATTGTAAGCAAGAAGAAAGTATTATAAGAAAATAATCATGTCTGCTTGATGTTTTGTTCCTTTATATATATATATATATATATATATATATATATATATATATAGTGTAGTGTATATAGTGTACACCTACACATACACACACAAATGGCATCCTGTCTGTTGCAATCCTGTAACATGGTCCTTGCTTCCGTTTCTCACATGTATTTGGTGCTAAATGCTCTTGGCCGGTAACTCTCTCCCCCAAGACAATCGACAGTGAAGTTGTGGAAACAAGAGTGGTCGCGCTGCAGGCCAGTCCCACTGGACCTCACAGCAGGATGCATGAGGAGCAGAGCCACATAGAAAGGGAGAGGGCCCCCACTAAAAAAACGCCTTCAATCTGTCAATTAAGTCCCTGTGGCAACATATTTAAGTGGAGCCTCTTTATTTTGTTTGACTCCCTTTCAGAGCCGGGCACAATGAGGAGGGAGCTGGGTCAATGGAAGCACAGCGGCCCTTTGTTGAGAGTGCGGTGGGTCCAAATGTATAATTAAGTAACGAGAGTAATCAGGGCAAGAGCTCAGTGGCCAAGATCTCTCAGGAGAGGAAAGTGGAAAGGGGGGAGTTCTCCCATGCCCCGTGATTCATCCTACTCTGCAAAGACAAAGGACACAGCAGGAGTCCTTGTTGGCAGAAAGCTTTAAGTGAAAAACACGGTGGCTCAACCCCTTGGGAGGGTTTATTGTTGTGTTCGCATTTCTATCTGCAGAATAACAACGTCAAGAAATGCCCGAGCTCCTATTGTTCACACTGAAGCATTCCTACACAACATATAGAACAAGAACATGCACCTGTTGGAGGATGAATACAGTAAAATGAAAAGAAAGGGTGCCTCACAATAATGCACAAAATGTCCCTGAGAAAATACAAGAATGGCCTGACAATTGTATTGTGCAAATATGGTTAAGAGTAGGGTTATATAAATCAGAGAAAATAGAATAAAGGCAATACAAAAATATGATCATGCGTTTCTTTGTTACATATTTATAAAATTATCTTGATAACTTGCTCTAAAAAATAGGTCATGACCACTTTGAATAAAATGAGAAAATACAACTTGCCACATGTACTGGGAATTGACAATTTTAAATATTGGGCCACATTTCTATGTCCTCTTTTCTCTTGGGGAATGTTTGCAAACCCTAATTTCTGGGCTTCTGCTTGTCTAAAGACCTTCATTACTACAGAGTGCAGGGCAGTAAGAGGAGAAAGTGGCTTAGGCGTCTTGTCAATCAATTCACCATTCAGACTCCGGATTCTGGACAGATTAATTGTCAGCCATTTCTATACTGCTTGTTAGGGGCACATCACAACCTATAATAACCGCCCATTTGCTCACCAAGGAATCGCATTCTAAACAATGATTCTCTCCATCTTGCTCCATCTACAAATTACAATAAAAAGGAAAATTGATTCCAATCTCTGACTTAGCCCTACCCCCAGGAAACCGGTGTATGATGTATTCTTCGCATGCAGCTGAACAGATGACTTCCATCTCACAGCGGTGGTCTTCTCTAACACTGGGGACGAGTTTAAACCCTAGGTGACGGGAGATGAAAAACTGGCTGGGTCTATTCGCTGGCTGCATGCTCGGCGTTGTTGTTGCACCAGTAGCCATGACGCTAGAGATGAGGCCTCAGAAAGCTGAAGCTGGCGAGGAGGAAAAATAATATCAAAAGGAGCACAGCATGGTGCTTATCCTTTTACAAGAAGCATGCACTGCAGCAGAGCGTAAAGAGGACTATACTAGCTAGGGCTCAGACAGAGAGAGACACAAGCACAGCAGGAGACAGAGAAGCAGGTGGAAAGGGGGAGCAAAACAACAGTAAGAACAGGCAGGGGGGTGATGCTATAGAGATGAGGGGATGGACGGATGGAGGTAATGTTAGAGCAGTTTTTGTCAGTATTTTATGTAATTGCCCTGTTGGGCTATTACACTCGGTCGAGTCAAAGAAAACAATACAATAGACCTATGAAAGTAAAAGATTGGCTCCTGTTTGTGAGTGTGTGGGTCAGAGAAGAGGACAACGTTATTTAGCACCCTATGCTATTTTTAATATCTACACTGCGTACAATATTTTTAGAAAGCCTGTACAAGAAAACCAAATGGTGAAAATACAAAGCCACAACCCCGAACGGAAAACTCCCATAACAGCACGTCTGGTGGTCAGAGGGGACATTGTTAAAAACGGAGAGATATGCAGCTCACTAAGCTGCCTGACAGGAGCCAAGCCCCTGGTGGTTTGTGTCTCTCATAGATGTTCACAAACCAAACAAACCCAAAAAAAAAAAAAATAAAAAAAATAAAAACCAACTGGCTTGCTCTTCAGAGGCAGGGCGCAAGCAGCAACATCTGCACCTGGCAACCGCCTGCTACGAAGGGTAACAGGGGACTTCAGCTTCAGCGCATAGCTCATCCACAGGCCTCTCTCCCAGCATCCCACCTTCTCTCCAACCCTCCCTCCCCTCAGCCAGCACATCACACGGATGCGTTTGACATTTACACAGCTTTCAACACTTCAGAGACAGGAGATTTATTCCGCCAGCAGCCCTGAATGGAGCCACGCCTCGACCTGTGCTGGCCCCCAAGACAACCATGTAGCTGAGCCCTAAAATGAGGCAGGGCTGAGGAAAGAGGAGCAAGTGGGGAAAAACAGCCAGAGAGGGAGGAAGGGAGGGATGGATGGATGTCTCGATTTTCCTGGACATTTTCTCTGGCAGATTCCGATAGACGTGCAGGGGGAAGACAATAAGCGTTGTGCATCCCGGAGCACATTAAATCGACTGGCCAAATTAATCACACAGTTCTACTTGTCACACTCGGAGGACAGTCTGCCATGATTTCTGCCTCAGAGATAGAGAGAGGAACCGAGGAGGAAGTTGCCCGGCGAAGCAAATGCTGGCATGGTGTCAAAGACTGTCTGCCTGAATACTGATCGCAACCCTGTACTTGCTGCAAGGAATCCAGAAAAACAATAGGCAAAACAAGTTGACTGAGCTGCTGGCATTTAACTGTCACTCTCGGTTCCTACTCAAAAAGAGTAAAGTAATAAATATAATGCATGGAAGAAAAATAAGAGAGCATATGCAAGTGTTTGTGCTTGGATATTATAATTTTAAATGTTGCATGCCTGTAGTCATTTTAAAACATGTTGTGAGTATGTTACATAACATACAAACAACTGCCTTCAACGCGTTTCAAAGTGTGACTTTTCAAAATGACTTTAACACTGAATTGATCAGTTCGGGATGTGGCTACATCTTGATTCTTAAACATATTTACATTGCTTTGTACCAGTGAATGTCCTAAATTAAAATCTTGATAAGTGAGAAGAAGAAATTAATTATGCTGCTGATAAGGCAAGACAAATTGATGCGTCATTTAAAAATTAAAGAAGGGCCACACAGACTGTGATTGAACAGTGAGACAGCAGCAGCTGTTAAACGCTTGTTGGTGACAATGCAAATGTAGACATCTTGATGCTGACAAGAGAAGGGCTTCAATTTAGAAGACATCTCTCTAGGGACTTTTACTGAGATACTCCTGATTGTACGGGAGAATGTACTGACAAACCCAGATCTCCTAGAGTGAGAGCACACAGAGGGGGTAATGGTCCATTTAGATAGTCGAGGACCAAAGCAGTGTCGGATACTGGTGGAACAACACCAATTTCCTCCCGCAATTTCCCTCCTGTGGATGCTGGGATGAGGTGTGGGGATGTAGGCGCCGTGGCCCCTCTGATGGGGCGTGAAAACAGAGCCTTGGGTCCGCTGGGGGACCTCCTGCCAGGCCTAAAGCATCAGCGGGATATCTGAAGGTCTCTTTGGCCTCATGGCGAAGGGTGAAGCCTTACTTGAACTACTCAGCTTTCATATTATATCAATAGGATGTTTTGGTGCATGCTCTTATGTTGTGTGTGTGTTTGTGTGTACAATGACATCAGAATAGTCATAAAAGAAAGAACTACGATTCAGATGAGGTTAATGTTTCATGGCTACAGTGCATCTCATTTAAAAAAATGCTTGTGGATCCTGAGCAGTGTATTGATATTAGGCTTTAAAAGGCCTACTAGCACCACTGCATTTAACTCTCAACCACAGATAAAGAAAATCTAGTGATTGCTCTTGACCCGACAAGCTGTATCTGAAAGCACCACCTAGCAAAGTGATTTGATCACAGGATCAAATCTATACAGCCATTTGACCCTTAACCCCCCCCAGCAGGCAGCATGGGAAGTCAGCTGATTACCCTGGGTCAGCCTAGGAGCTCTGGATTAGGAAAGTATTGATCCTAGTAAAGATGTAGGCTCCAGAGGGAATGAGATTGAGAGAAAAAGCTCTGCCGGGTAGAAATAATATCGACCAGCAGAAGAGGCCAAGACAGGCTCTCACGTAAAACCATATTTGAGCTCGGGACCTCGGAGCTGGCTGCGCAAACAGAGAGACTGCTCCAGCAAAAGCTCCTTTCACTGAGGCCCATTGAAAGAGGACAGAGGGAGAATGAGAGTGGAAGGGGATTGAAGAAGACAAGCTCAGAGAAATGCTCTTTGCATTAGCCAGACACACAGAGGCCTCTGGTTCAGAGCTGACACACTTAAGGGAAGAATCAGCGGGGGCCATGTAAATCAAGCCGGGGTGAGGAAAGATATGGTCCTGACCAGGGGCCAAACTAAGCAGACTTTAACATTACCCAGAGTCCATGTAAACAGCACGGAGACCTGGAAACTCTATGTTTCACTTCCATGCAAAGTACGTGGTGAGGTCGGGAGGAGGAAGGGGAGGGGCACAGGGACAGATTGATGGTGACAGAGGTGGCGGTAAACTTGGAGAGCTGTCCCCTTTCTTGACTAAATTAAAAGACGGCCTTGTCCTTTCCAACAAGACATCCCTCAACCTTTGCTTTCAGCACTCGCTGGGGGAGCAACGGAGCCGGCTGGGCTGCCGGAGTGATCCTTGGAGTAGTTTGGAGAGGGGGAGAGAGACAGCAATGGCAGATGTATGGGGGTACAGGGAGCATTTCTTCAGCTCAGAGAGAGAGAGAAGAAAACTGCCAGAAACCTGAAGGGACAGGGAGTACACAACTGTGTTATGAATATAGTCGTGGCAGAAAAATGGGGACGTGGGTACGAGAGAATGAGAAAAAAAACGACCACACTGATTTATGTTTTTTCTTCTCACCTCGTCTTTCATAAGGCTCCCTTCGGCTCCTTCTTGTCTCTGCTGACCGTGTGGCTGTAACTAGCTCGCTATCTTGCCTTCAGAGGTGAACCCACACATACACGCATGTACAACCCCTCAGCACCTCCCAGTGTTTTGACGCGGCCCCGGGCCCGGTGCTGCTGAGCTGCAGCGGCAGACACAGGGCATTGGAAATTTAAGTCGGGGCGTAGGAGAAATTAGGCGGGGAGGGAAGGAAATGGGATGTTGACTTGAACTGGCCCCGGGGGCAGCTGAGAGTCTCCCTGTGCAGCTCCGCTGGCTGCCTGACAGTTTGATGGAGCGAGTGGAGGCTTCCCCGCGGCCCGAGCTGCCGTCTCTAACACTGATGTAGCTCAGTGAGGAACAGATTGAGCCTCCAGGCATCGCTCTGTAATGCTATTCCCCCCCCCCTTCTCGCGCTTTCTCACTCTCTGTACTTCTACTACTCTCTCTCTCTCTTTCTCTCTCTCTCTCTCACTAATCCTGTCAAGCCAACACACAAAAACACATACACACACATGCATGCATATACTATCGCACAAAATCACTTACTGTATGCACACACAAAGACACTTAGATACACAGAAATAAGAGCAACACCCACAGAGAGCTTGGCTCCCTCCTTCCTTCTCCTCCCTATGACAGTAATGTGATGAGCACTACAGATGCTGTTTACTGAGCTCTGGCCGGCGCACAGGGGGAAGGAGGGGGAGAGGGAGGGTGGGATGGAGGAAGAGGCAGAAGGAGGTAGAGTTAGGGGGCTGGCTGGCCACCATAATGAAAAGAATCTGGCGGCAGCCCACTGTGTGCTGGTCATGAGAAGCATGTGCCGCCGGGGGGCTCTACTGCTAATTTCAGGGGGCAGCCAAGCGTTTCACGCTAGACTTGTCATCGGGCCAGAGGGGGCATTCATACTGGGTGACAGCAATTGCGAAAGGGCGGGCAGGGGGTATGGGGAGCGAAGAGAGAGAGAGGGAGAAAGCTTCAGCTCCCTTCCCCCGCCTTGTACCTCCTGTCCCCCCTCTGCAATGATCAAACGTTATTGTAAGCAGGGTGCAGAATTACAAATGAGCGTCCTGTGGCAACGGCTGCAACTGGATGAAACTGCTCTCCCCGCTCTGCTCTCCAGTCAGGTGGCCACGAGGTGCACACCTCATCCTCCGGCCCCTGCTGTCCAAACAGGATTCCATACTTGCATCTTCCTAGTTAACATGACAATAATTATCTGTTACAAAAGCAGACGGTTTGTAAGCCCACACATTCAGAAACAGAGGTACTGCATGTGCGTCTAGCTGTGACCCAAGCTTAGGGTAGGGGATATGGATACAATCTTAAATATATATATATATATATATATATATATTTTGATGATGATATACTATATACAGTAATGTTTAAGTTATGGATAAAACAACCAGGCGAGAGAATCCATTAAATTAAATCCAGGACAAATCATGGTACATCATCTGCCTGCTCGCTGATTTGCAATATTGCCCCCAATAGTCTTATTCACCCACAAACAAAGGGATGGATAGCTCAGTATAAACAGAATGACAATCTCTGATCGTCTTATGGTGTATATCATCATACCGCCTAGCCTTCGCCCCGCCATGTCCTTGGTTTCTAGCAGCTCCCTCCATCTTCAAAGGACAGGCAGTCTGTTAAAGGTGAAATGACTGACGGGCACATCTTTAATCAGTGCCATCGACAGGCCCGAGGATTTGGTGCGCACTTGGGGTTTATCTCTCGACGCGGCTATATAAAATGAGCAGGAAGTCATTAAAAGAGCTGGGAGAGACAAGAGAATAAACCGAAACAGGGTGAAAAGACACCCTGTCAGCTTGGCCCCTACATCATGAGAGAGAGTGAGGGAGGTCGAAAGATGCAGGAGCTACCAATCAGTTGATGCTAACAGCTGGCAGCCTCCCCTTAAAAAAAGAAGCGGCTGGCTCTAGTCTGGCAGCTAGGAGAGGCAAGCAGGGGACAAGCAGGGATGAAAGGAGCGTGTGAGATGGAGTCAGTGATGAAAGGTGGGTGGTTGATGGTAGATGAGTGGATGTGGGATGGGATGGGGGGATTTACCAGCTTGCGAAGGAGAAACTTCTGTTCATTGCCTCCGACTCTAGCAGTCACATGAGAGACATAGGAAGGTATGGGAAACAGAGAAAGAGAGAGACAGAGAGCAATGTAGAGGAGAGAGAGAAGGAGAGAGTAAGGGAGGAGGCAGCCACATTGCACATCTTCAGGCTGTGAATAATTTAGAGGAGCACTGGGGCGACGAGACGAAGATGAACAAAAAACACTGGCAGCGTTTGACCTAGAGCTGCCGCTACATCAGTGCACATCAGAGAGCGGAGAGCTCTCTCTCGCTCCTGCTCGCACTCTTCCTCCTCTCTTTTGCTCTTCATCTGCCTCCCTCTGTGTCAGGGAGGAAACAGCTGTACGCTCTTCTTGTTTCACCTCACATTCTATGTAACTCAACAGAATGGCTGACAACTTGGTTTCGTAAGGATCTCTCTTTCTCCTTCCCTGCGCTGGGCACGTCAGAAGAGTCGGAAGAGCAGCGCGCAAAACGGATCCATGCAGACTATACGGGGCCGCGAGGGCCCGTGCATGTGCATGGCACACACCAGAGGCTAATGGTGCCATCAAATCATGTGAGATCAAAGCATCGACTTCAAAGAGTTAAAACCTGATTGTAGCCACCTCGCTGCCATGACTTCTGTAATTATTATTGTCAGCTTTAACACCCTGCTAGTGTTGAAACAATTAGTTTTAATTATTGATGAATATTTATCAAGCACAATGTCTTCTATTTACTTCTAGCCTGCAAGGATGTGCTGCTTTTCTTTACGGTATATTCAATTCAATTTTATTCAGAGTATCAATTCATAACAAGAGTTATCTCAAGATAGAGTAGGTCTAGACCACACTCTATAATTTACAAGGACCCAACAATTCTAGTAATTCCCTAGTATACTGTATCTTAGTTAATTGAACATCTTTTAGGTTTTGGACGGCTGGTTGGCCAAAAAAATGCAATTCAAAGATGGGGTGGACATTTTCCCGACAATTTAAAGACAATCAACAGATTATTTGGTGACGAAAATAACCATTAGCTGCATGTAGTTGGTAACAAATTTTTTTGACTTGTTAGCCAAAAATTGTGCCCATTCCATTTTACATTCTGTGATCAGAAAACTACTTACGAGATATACATTATTCACGTCAATAAACCTAATATATATTAATATGTTTTTTAATTTACAACTTATAAAGTGACATTTTTTGGGGAAAAAAATGTCTTGCACAGTACCCACATAGACACAGCGTGTGTCACAAAACATGATGCCGTGTGAGAGAGGGAACAGTACTGTGAGTAACCAAGCAGTAGAAACTGTGGACGGCAGCAGTAAATAACAGCTGCCCTGTGATTAGGCACACATGGGGTTAAACAGAGCTCGTTCACAAGGTACCATGAATCACCTCACCTGCTGAAGTGAGTGAGTGAGTGAGTGAGTGAGTGAGTGAGTGTGTGTGTGTGTGTGTGTGTGTGTGCATGCGCATGTGTGCGTGTGATGAAAGGACCACTGGGCATCTGTGGTGGGAGTGACAGTTGGGCGGACAGAGGGCGGTCTGATCAACCGAGAAGGGAGGGGCCATTTATTACTGTAATTAAGGAACCGTGGGAGAAGAGGAGCAGAGATTTTAAATGCACACTGATGTGCACATGGAATAGTCTCTTAATTTGGTAGGAATGATTGTGTGAGGCGAGCGGATAAATAGTACAAACACGAGGGCTAAAGACGGCAAACAAAACATGAGGTAACTCAGTTCCCTCTCTTTATTTTCTCGCCCCCTCCCCCGCCGCCCCTCCCTCCCTCCAACACCCTCTCACTCCCTCTCCCACTGTCTTCTGCTCGGTCGGCGTGGCTGATATTAATGGGACGTCCCTTGTTTGTAAATGTGCCAAGTTGTGTGCACCGCTGCGGGCTGTCTATTATAGCAGGCCTCTGGGGCAGCATTTCCATATGGCGTCACATATGGCACTCAGCAGCATCAATTAATGTTGTTATAATACTGATTTTTATGAGCTAGGGTTTTACTCCTTTCCTCTCTTCTCTACCCCTCCAACCCTTTCCTTTTTTTTCCATTCCACCCACTGTTGTTGATCCTTCGATTCCTCAAACCTTCGACAGCCTGGCTTCGGAACATTAGAGGATCCGCGAGGTTTTCAGGGACAAATTCCGAAAGCTCCTACCAGCTCTACTGAACGCCGCTCAAAGACCTTAAACATTACTTTGTTCCCGCTATACAGCAGAAGACACATAACACCACTGCCAATGTGAGACTTCGATCAATGAAATATGAAAGAACATGAAAGAAGTAAAGACAGCAATTACACAGACTAAAAACTACGTTAGATAATATTACATATGTGCAACCAAACAACGCATTTTACAGCGCTTATTAGTAGTAGTTTTGGTCACATTAGACCAGCAACAGGGCATATTAGTGTGTTAAATTAGGCCTGTGTTTATGCACAAAGCAATAGGCAGATGGATGTAAGAACAGAATCTGACGGGTCTTTTTGTTCCCTAGTGCCTTTGGTGGTGGATCTGACAGGAAGGGAACAAGAGCGTAGCAAAAAGCCCCGCTTAAAAAGCTCCCAGCCACACCAGTCTTGTCAGCGACGCCACAATTAGAGACTAGATCACTGGCGCTTCCCAGCGAGAAACATCTCACCACCACTCCTCAATGGAACTCTTTCGTTTGAGGAACACACTCAAAGCTGGGTTTTAAAACGTTTCGGATGGCTAATCACTCTCAGGATGAAAGGCCCTGGCGTGCTCGTTTGTCTCGGCGCGGGGAGCTTCCCTTGCCGTTTCTCTGTCTCTGATTCTGATTGTTTTTGTTCGCTCCTTTTTCAGCAGGCAGGCGAGGCAGGCGAGCTGGCAGGCAGCGCTGTTTGAAGGTGCAGTCAGACCCGAGTGCAGGCCTGATGCTTTGTAGTGATATTTCCAGCAGCACAATCTCATTACTTTTTGACGTGGGGGATGCGTGCAGGGGCGGATTGTCATTTCACGCTGTCAAAAGTTCCGTGAGGGAACGAAGACGGGAATGGAACTTCAATGACCTGCATGCCTCTGGCTCATCAAGACTGAATATATTAAACAAGACAAAAAACACAGATGAAATCCAATGAACCAGAGCCTTGAAGATGCTGGTTAGTTAAGATACTTAATGTCCAGTCCCCAGGGGTACTGAAGGAATCATTCCTTATCTGGAATCTTTGTAATTGGATCTGTGTCCCAGCCTCCTGTACCTGTCACTATACATGCCCTGAACTTAATTAACCAATAGTGCATATACAGGCACATGTGCATATGTAGCTAAGACAAACAGATCTTTGTGTCTTGAGAGGAAAAGTCCTGAGGGGAGCATCCCACACCTCTCAAAGATGGTGAGAGCTTCTGGACGTTTTCACATGGGACAATCATTGGCAGTTCCCCCCTTAAAAACAAACTGTGTGTGTGTGTGTGTGTGTGTGTGTGTGTGTGTGTGTTGTGGGTGGAGGGGGGTCCTTCGAAGTTGATTTCACACAGAGTTCTTTCAATGCAGAGAAAAACGTTGCTCTGTTTAAGAAGCTGCCAGGCACTGATTGAAGCGCCTGGTTACTATGTGAACCCCGGCCTGTTGCTGGGGTGACTGTCCCAAAGTGCTTCCTGGGTAATTTTCGAGGTCACTGGTTTATGCACGCCTATGTGGTGCAGATGGGCCCACCCTCATTCAAGGCCCAGCAGGAACTCTTTCATTAGCCCCAGTGAATAGCCTCATTCATCCCCTTCACCTCAATTGGTCACGCTGCGTCTCCGCAGAGGGCCCGGCACAAAGTTTTCTCTCTTTCCACTCCATGATCTTCCACGCACCACCCACCTTAGTCACGCTTCGTTTCAGGAGCATGTGGTGGCTGAAGCTTCAGGCCTCATCTTTGGCCACAAACTATCTTGGACCGCCTAATGGATGGAACGGAACTGACATTGCCTTCTCCATTTATCTTGAAGAATGTTAAATAAAAACACTGTGTGACACATTATTGAGCAGTAGATCAAGATAAATACAGCCCTCAACTGCATGTTTTTCATATTTAGGAAAATGTAATCTTACAGTTTGCAACATTAACATATGTGCATGAAAATAAGGATTTTGTAAGGCTCTCTATCACTTCCAGATTCCTATTTCTATCTTAGTGTTGCAAAAAAAAAAACAACCCCAAAGAGCCCTTTCAGCAGAACTCAGAGCTATTTCATCCCTAAGTTGCCTCTCTCCTCCACTGAGTCGCTCCTGGAACTGCAGTGCTTAGCCATGCTAGTGGGTTCTCTACTCCCTGCCTCTTTTTGGCCCTCAAGTGAGCCTCCGGTCTGGCCTAGTGAGAAGTGACTAATTGTCTTGAGTTGTTAGTGTGCCTGGAATGAGATCCACTTCAATCTGTGATAGGGTGCACAATAATTTTGGTTCCCGCTTCCTCCTGCTCTCTCTCTCTCTCTCTCTCTCTCTCTCTCTCTCTCTCTCTCTCCCTCTCCTTCTTGCAGCAGATTTACCCCTTCTGCTTCTCAAGCTACTGAGCTGTAAAATTGAGTGGACGGCAGGCAGGATAAAGAATGAGACCTGGCATCGTGGACGCACTAACCTTGAGGAGGCCCACTGCTGCTGGCTGCACCTAAAGAGATGGAGACAGAACGTCAGCCATATTGGACTGAGGAAGGTTAAAAAATGAGGATGGAGAAAGACCAAAAGGTAGATAAAAAGGTGGAGACCCCTTGCTAAAGAAACAATAGGACATCTTGGTAAAGCAGGGCTAAATCAGCACGAGCATGGACATACACACTACAAATACATAATGGGGTGACAGAAAAAGAATCATAAGTTCCTTGTTATTCCTCACCTCCATCTTTACTTTTTAATAGACTATGCAATAGTTACTGCAGTGTACCTATCAACCTTTGTAAATCATACTGAACACTTTTATTTGGTGTGAAAACATTATTATTAAGCATTATAAAAACGAGCTCTGGAGCATTCTTCCTAGCAGTTCTAACAGAACTATCCTTTATTATGAAATCAACTCGTATAGCCACTCTTGTAAGGAATCTGAGCAATCAATTACTATGAATCACAAATACACTAGCTGCAGTTTAGATGTGAACAAATGGAGCCTCGGTCCCTCACAGATGATATTAGCGCTCTGAGCTGCTCTCTCTCCACGAGAGATTAAGCAGGTTTGTACTCTCCCAGGCGGGCAGCGCTCCCCCCTCCAGGGTGCTGCACTATCATTTGCAGGAAAATTACTTCAGTAATGAAGAATCCAGGCCCATAAATCCTCATGGCCTCACCTTCCTTCGCCTCCCAAGTCTCGTTGAACAGCTAGTAAAAATTCCCTTTAAAAAATTCATAGCGCAATTTTGCTCAAATCCCTCCCAGCAAGCACAATTATGGCACTTTCATCTCAATTGATTTATGTCCTGGGCTAAGAGAGGGGGTGCATGTGTTGGAGAGGGGTGGGCAGTTATGAAGGGGGAGAAAAAAACAAGTGGTAAATCATTGTTTTTAAAAGGGAAGATGTAAGGTCCTTCGTCACTTTGACAACACTTTACATGTGTGTTGTAGTGCATGAGATGGAGAAGTGCATGGATAAGGGGAGGAGGAAGAGGGAAGGGAACATCTGATGGGGTTTGAAAGCAGGATTGAAATGGCAAAAAAAGAGGAGGAGGAGGAGGAGGAGGAGTAGAAGGAGGAGGGAGGGAGATGTGGGGTAAAAGGAGCGGTATTCCACTTGATTAATAACACTAATCAAATTATACAGTGTTCCACTGTGCCCTGAAATCTGGGGCCATAATGTCCTCTAATGGCGAGGTTCATGGAGCTAAACTTCAGAGAGAAAACACGGTGCTGACTGCTGCATGCCTTAATGAAGGCAGTAAAACATCCATTTCCAGAAGCCATGAAATGAAAGGCAAGATTGTAGATGTGCACCCAGTGGCTCTACCACTGCAAAAAAATGGAAGGCTGTTAACACAAAAGACAGTGTCGAGAGAGAGAGAGAGAGAGAGAGAGAGAGAGAGAGAGAGAGAGAGAGAGAGAGAGAGACAGACAGACAGACGCAAGATCTTACCAAGAGAAATGAGGGAAAGAATAGTACAAGAGAAGAGATTTAAAGGGCAAGAACACCAAGAGTAAGGGGATATAAAAAGAAAAGGGATGATGAAGTGAGGATAGAAAGACAGATTGGTAGATGCTCTCAGTGCTTTATTTCCAAAGAAGTTCTCTCCTGGCATGAAGACAATCTCTGTCTGCTGATTATGGATGAGCCAGGCTGCTTTACTATGTCTGTTATACTTAGTCTGCTGACAGCAGCCACAATTCATCCCTATTTAGTTGCTGATGCACCTAACCACAGCATCCTCCCCCTCATCCATCTCAATACCACTCCATTAGAGTATTCCCTCTGTCCATCCAGGCATGCATTCTGTTGATCCATCTATCTATCCGTATTTTCCATTCGTCCATCCAGTCATGTGGGCATTCTTCTACCCATTCATCCTTCCATCCAACCCTCCCTCTCTCTGTCTGTCCACCCATCTATCAATTCAACCAATCTGGTGTCAATAACATTCTGCTCTGAAAGTTGTGAAACATACAACGATGTTGCTCTGACCTCAGCTGTCAGTGAGTTGCTGTAGGTGAGAGGTTAGCTTGTTGTTTCTAGGCACTGTACCACGGGACAGTGGCACACTTTATGTGCAACATAAAAATCTAAGCACAACACGTAAAGATCACTATGACTCAAAATGTGGTCCTGCAGCAAAAAACGTCTTCTGCACTAAAACTAGCTGAAACACCAGACACTTAACATTCTTACAAAAGCATTATAGTTTACATTTAATCTACTAAATTGCACAGGCTACAAACAATCAAATCAGCCTTTGCATCTTGAATAACGCAAATGTTGTTCGTAGTCCTTGGGGCAAAATTTCATCTGGAGAGCAATGGGGGGGGGAGAGAACAACAAAGCTGAGAAAACACAGATTGCTATTGTTATTATCATCATAATTACAGTTGTGCTTATCATGCAAGCAGCCTCAATCAGGATGAAATACAGTTTCATTTGATACAGCTTCCTGTTTTGACTGGCTTGAGTTTGTGAACCACACACTTGGCTGGTGTGCCAAAAACTCAATCAGGCGCAATTACATTACAGCCATCAGATAGAAATGTAATTGATTTGAAAGCTGACATGAGATATAACTACATTACAGTGGAGGCACCGTGGGGAGGCTCCTTGGGGACAGGGCCTACGAGGAGCTCATTACCGCCAAGGTTTTGAATTATTGAGTGCTAAGGCACTGACATTCAGGAATAGAGGCAACTGATTGGCTGTTACAACTCGGCAAGTGTTTATCTCGACTTACAGCAACCTAAGACATCTGAAGGAGTGATCTGCCCGTGCATAAATATTGCAAGGGGAGAAGTTGTAATGGTTCATAATTGAAAGGGTTCAGGTCAAGGTAGCGTCTGTGGCAGCACATTATGCCTGCTATTTCTATATTTAGTATTTGTTATGGGTTCAACTAAGGCAAAACTACAATATTATGTCCGATAGGTGGAATATTTAAGCATACAGGTTATCAAATGCATTTCATCTTACATATAAGGAGTAGTTTGAAGGTAACCCAGGCCCACAGAAAGAAATATATTGGAATGTGGGAATCTATTAGAAGTATCTTACATATAAGGAGTAGTTTGAAGGTAACACTGTCCCACAGAAATAGGCAGACTGAGATGTGTGAGGACAAGAAGAATGATACTTGTGTGCAGATACTTGCGTGTCAGCTCCATGTCATGCAAGTTTTTTCACGGTTTGAATAAATGGTGCAGTTAACCTGAAACCATCGGACTCGTCATCTGTTGAAGTCTCCACCATGATCTCCCGATATCAATGTCCTGCCTGTGGGCCCTTTCCAAAGCAATATCACTACCTCGTCCTTGGGTCACATATTTAGCGCATTGGTTAGCATTTAGTTTGTGGAAGCATCACATGTCACACCCAACCCTGTACAATGACAGCTGTGTTAGCTCTGGATGGTGCTTTCCAAAATGTTAATACTTAATTAAACTGTGCTTGTGTTGCCTAGCTTGGTTGTTGCAGAGTTTGCTGGTTAGTTTCATAGAGAAACTAGAAGAAACATGGTGCTTTATGTTAATTTGTCTGTCATTTTTTGAAGTAATGCAACCAGTCCTGTTATTTTAATGGACACAGTTTAGGTGTTTTCACTTTAGAGCTTTACAGACACAAAGAGCTTAAAATTAGGTGGCAGCCTCTCTTGGGATGGAGTTGGTGAAGAAGCACATCTGCCCGATCCTGACCACCAGCATATGGGTCTTCTCTGAAATGCCGAAGGGTGAGAGGATAAAGATATAAGTCACTGCAGAGGGGCCTCAGCGTCCCCTAGGAAACTGGAGACTGCCTACCTCTGGGAGAGCTATGCCCTCTAGGCTTCTGCCACTGATCTCACTCTGTCTCTTTCGCTCTTTCTACTACTCTAGTCTCTCTCCTCACACAGCCCTCCTGTGAGCTTTCTCACAAAAATGAGAACTCAATTAATTCACGCGAAATGAGGACGAGGGAGGAGGAGGCCTAGGGAGTCCAGAGAGACAGAGAACAAGTCTAACAGAGCTGCACGTCGATTCGCGGCCTGGAAACGGCAAACAGAGCATGGGGTTGGCTGTGCATGTGCATTAAGTCTTTAGCCAAGTTAATCTTGTCTGCAGTTTAAACATGGGCTGATGAACGAATGCTCCTCATTACAGAGGGGGATGCTGGGTAAATATAGACAGGTCAGAGGGAGAAGAGCAAAAGCCTGAAAGAGATGAAGACAGAGCAGAGCTGATTGAAGACATGCTGACACTCAATCCCCTGTATATTGTTTATTACATGGGTCTCATAGTTCACTGACTGACATTCTAGCTCTCATGACACGACAGTGACAGAAGCTGTGGATGTAAAATTACAGTTCTAAGTATCGCCTTACAATAACCTACATAGCATAGGGGATAAACAAACTGTGGTGTGAAAAAGGGCTGTGTGTATTTCAGTTCATGAATGTGACCTGTGACCTATAGCCCTGTGAACAAGGACCTCATGCTAGACAACAGTCATCAATCTTGAGTGAGCCTGGTCACCCTGCCTAATGCTATATTAGGGCGCTACACGCCGCTGCACAGCTCAGCTAATTTTCTCATAGCCTTGCAGAAAAACTGGCAGAAAACCAGCTGTTAGCAAGGGCTGTCGCCAGGTTTGAGGTCACTAGCGCATACACACACGCACACATTCTACGCACACACAAAATATGTGATATGAGGTGGCAGTATTTTCAGCAGCTACATATGCCAAATGGGCTAAAAATCAGCCACCTTTGTTTCATCTAGATTGTTGCTTAAAGTACACAACTGTTTCTGCATTTGTCACAGAGAACTAAAAAAAAGAAAAGAATAAAAAGAACAAATGACCCATTTTTACCAGAAGACAACTTGTAAGTTGTGTGAAGTCGTCTCCAGTGCGATGGTGTTATAAAAGTAACCACTTCCCTATGACAGAGTGTAAATCGCACAACGTTCGGAGATATTTTTATGTTCAGTGTTGACTGCAGTGCATATATTGCTATGTTTTACCAGTCCCAACTCTAGGACAAGGCTAGTTAAATAGGCGAGTCAGATAGTGCCAAATTTTCATAGGATAAATACTGTGCATGTAAGGAGCCAGGGGGGATTGTGGCAAATGTGTTTCCAAAAAAAAAATCAGTCTGCCACTAGCACTTAGAGTGATTGAATAGCCTGTAAACAGAAGCAGCAGACTTGCTTGACGCTCTCTGGGAGACATTAATATAGTTGTGCTTCCAGGAGCTGAAGGGAGGAAGGAGGTGGGGCGCTGAAGTTCATGAACTAAACAGCGAGAGAAGGAGCTTTTTAAAATTACCCTGTCTCTGCACTTGGTGAGTGAAACTGCAGAGTAAAAGCACAAGACTGTTGAGTTCAGTATATCAAGTCAGTCATAAGACACCCTTGGTCAATGGCCGATAGTGTTCCTCGCATTAGCCAAATTGAAATTAGATTCATCTTTAACAATCTCATTACAAACAGCCATATGATGACATAATCCATATTCTCCTCTGCAAACCCCAGAGAGAGAATAAATTCTCTTTTGTTTAGTTTTTTTTCTAGCGGGCCAGCATCTTTCCCATCTATAAAATTCATCACAGTCAGAGATCATTTGTTTTCTAGATATATGTCCAATCAATTAAGTGTAGAGACTGCACATAGAGTTGTTGTTGCGGCAGGTCCAATCAAAGGCAATATGAGCATTGGAAATGAATTAAGCACACGATTTGGCACTTTAGTTGAAGGTATGTCGTTGCGTCTTCACCACACATCAGCTGACATTGATTCTATATTAAGCCAAAGGATATTAGACCAATAACAAGCTAAAAGGAAGGCCGGGTCTTTCCGTGACCAGAGTTTGAGGTTCTAATGAACAGAGGCATGGTGCCTTTCACTGCGAGGCAAACAACTAATCATGTTTGTTATTTGGTCACAAATATATCCGGCGTCTTCCAAAGTCCTGGCAGAAACAGGATTGACAACAAAACCAACCCACTTTCTTACTGTCAGCTCTCGGGTAAATAATTATTATTATTTCTTTGACACAGTGTCAATTTCCGGAGAACTCTAACAGGAAGAAGAAGCAGTGACTTTTCAAACTCTGCAGCTACAGCAGTTTCGTTAGTGGTGAGCCGTTGTGAAAATGTGAGAAAAACCGCAACCTATGTGCCTATTGTGCAAACATGTAAAACCACAAAGGGTGCTGTGAGTTTCTAAAAGATCTGGCTATCTCTATATGGTGTTAAGCCACAACCCAACACAAACTGAAACTTCGTTGTGTGAAAAAACACATGCGTTTAGTGTTCTAACTTCTGACAATGACACATACACAACTTGATAAATGGGTAGAGAAACATAGTGAATGCAGATGCTTTAAAGGTCCCATGGCATGAAAATGTCACTTTAAGAGGTTTTTTAACATTAATATGAGTTCCCCCGGCCTGCCTATGGCCCCCCCAGTGGCTAGAAATGGTGATAGGTGTAAACTGAGCCCTGGGTGTCCTGCTCTGACTTTGAGAAAATGAAAGCTCAGATGGGCCGTTCTGGAATCTTCCCCTTATGAGGTCATAAGGGGCAAGGTTACCTCCCCTTTCTCTGCTTTGCCCGCCCAGAGAATTTGGCCCTCCCATCATGGCTTTCAAACGAGCAAAGTGCCAGTTGGTCAAGGCCACAAAGACCCCCATGTCATGGGATCTTTAATAGATAAGAGGGCATGAGAGTTCAACTAAATGTTTTCATAAATATGTAAATGATGTGCTATGGCCTTTGTAGTGACCAGATCTTAACCCAACTGAACACTTTGTCGAGTAGCATTGAGGCTGTTCTAGAGGCCTGTGGTAGCATGCCACCTTGCTAAGACACTTGAATATTTTGAATACAATAATTGTTGAATACAATTTCTTTAGCCAAACCCCCCCACCCCCAAATAAAACAAAAACAAAACAAAGAATCTGACAGACAATAGACATACATTATGTGTCTGACAAGCGCTTAGACACACACAATCACCAGACACCTGCACCACATGTCTTCTGACCCGAACATGAAACCAGGACAAGAAACACTATGCCACCATTTGGTTTTGTTTGTCCTCCTGGGGCCGTCTTGGCTCTTGGAAACCCTACCCTGGCATTCACTCTAATCTCCAGAGAATGAAATGCCGGGCCAGCAGCGTACAGATAAAGCACCAGGTGATTGCATATCTGTGACAGACCACCGTAGAAGTCTCCAGACGTGGTCCTGGTGACACTGCCAATTTGATGGCCCTTCTCCACTTGGCCTGTATCAACTTACATCTAGCCGTTTACCTCCAAATAACCAGAGCCGCATCAACTCCAACTGATTCAATTGAGCAGAATTGCACACAGTTCATTGGCTTTTGGCTGGCGCTGGCGGAGTAGATGACAGCAGTGTGTGGAGCCGGAGAGTATCAGTTGACCCAGACTAATTATTCATAAGGCCTTGTTGTGATGGCTGCTACTCCGGTGAGGTCAGGCAGGAGCAGCTAAGAGGAAAACACAAACATTTCCCACTAAAACAGCTTTGACACCGCTGGGTATCTACTGAAAACTATGAAAGAAAATACATTATTAAGAGTAGTGAGCTCTCTGTGTGCCATCGTAAGTGGATAGCAGCGTGACAGCTATACATTTCCTGACTGGAGCTTTTGTTTGATACAATGGAGGATATGATATGAAAGGGGCACTCATGCATGACTGAAAGGAGAATGGTGCAGCTCCTTAAATAATAGTACACTCTGTGTCCTCATACCCACACGCAAGCATTGCCTTGAAATTTGTAATTACAGTCATTGTGATGTCCACAAATGGGCCTCCAATACACTCGTCAACGGTAAAAAATACAGGTTGTGTCACCCATGAGGAGATCTACTAAAAGCATCCGCCGACAAAGCTTTAATTTATCAGCTCTCGGATGGGCACGAAATGTCCAGATGTCTGCAAAAATATTCCGATAAATACTAATGAGCTGAGTCTTTGACTGAGGCATAAACTCAATGACTCCCGCGAGGAAAAGTGAAAGAACACTCTTATACTCTACAGGCTCAGGTGAACTGCTTTTTCCCCTCTATTTACAATCAAAATGAAGCACACACACACACACACACACACACACACACACACGGCCCACTTATGAGCAAGCACAATAGTGTGGCAATTAGTGGCTAGAGAGGAAGAATGCTGGATCGGTTACAGTTGTTGAATGTTAATTACAGCGTTTTACGGCATTGAGGAGATAACGAGTTCGCGCCTGGTGACAGCAGCGACACGTCCTTTAACGAGAGCCATGGAAATTTATGAAACTTGAGATCAGGGACAATGAGGCGTTACTGGCTTGTCAGACACTCTCCTGCTCACCCTCCCTTTGTCCTAATGAAGGCAGACACTTGTTTCTTTCTCTTCTCCGCTCGTTCAAGCGCTGTTAGTCTGGGATGATTATTGTTCATGGGGGAAAGGTAAAAATCAGCTGATTGGGATTCTGTCCTTGTCCTAACCTTATCATTTCACATCATCAGCTTATGTTACAGGTATAGGGTAGAGAGAAAAATAAGCAGCAAACATGTGGACACATGAAAACCAGAGATAAACACGGGGTCATATTACAGATAATTCCCTGTCTGGGGCAGGAAACACAGCCGGTAGCCAGACAAAATGTGAGTGACCATTCATTCCCATCTATCTGAATAGCAAGGGATCAAGAGCTTGGTGAAATCTGACGAGTCAATATGGCCATGTTGTGAAGCCTGGTTTGGAATTTAGGTTAATGGAATCATTGATAGGGCTCAGCTTTAATGCCAGCAACGCTTAAGAGGATCCATACCGCATGATTTAAACAAATCCTGGGACATTCTTCAAAGTTTCCCCCACTGAACCTGGCAAGACTTTGTGAAACAGACACACACACACACGCACGCACGCACGCACGCACGCACGCACGCACGCACGCACGCACGCCTCTGCTAACCACAATCCCCCAGGCTGTATCAACAGCGTAAATGTTTTTTTTTATAGAATATTACATCAGTTACACTAGGGCAAACGTAGGCCCCAATGGAAATATTAGGCCTAATAAACACATAGAGAGAGCCCGTTTTCCTTTTCCTGGCAAATTAGTCTGAAACATGGCAGCAAGAATGTACAGTAAAGCATGGGATTCTTGAGATTGCAGCTCATGTCTAGACTTGGACCTGACAAACATAAAACCTCGAGGTACACTATGCCTAGCTCTAAACTAGTGATTTATGTCTGCATCAAAGTATCCTGACTTACTGCTAACTTAGCTATATAACAAATAGGGCTGTAAGATCAATGTTTGTGAGAATATAAGTGTACTCCTAATCACCACAGAAAAGCTGCTGACCTGCTACCAATACTTGTGGTGGGAAAAAGTCTTTTATGTGGGCTGTAGCCTCAATTAGGAGGAGGGACTAGCCTACTGGAGAGAGCAAGAGAAGATCTTTTAAAACCACAGAAGACGAGGCGCCTAGGATGGCGTTCAGATGTCAATAAAAACAGGTGTTAACCAGCTTAGCTAAGATGTTAAGAGCTTAGATAATCCCAGCCTGGATCCTAGAGGGATCCGGCTCTGGAATACTAATGCTTAGGATGCACCGTTAAATTGCACAGTGGAGATTTAACACAGAGTTGAAGGCTGGATTTGAGTGGTACTGCTGTTACAGGCAGTCAACGCCCAATTTGCATCTGCTGGCTAATTACCAAGGATTGAAGAATATGGGATGTTCACGTAAAGACAATACTAGGTTGTGAGAAGAAAAAAAAGATGGTATGATTGGGGGTGGCAGTAGCTCAGTCAGTTGGGAACCGGAGGATTGCTGGTTCAAATCCCCATACGGACCAAAGAATGGTGGTGGCCTGGTAGCAGGAGAGGTTCACCTCCTGGGCACTGACCCCCCAACTGCTTAGAATGCCTTTCCATGGGCAGCCCCCACCCCCACTCTGACATCCCTCCATTTAGTGCATGCGTGTGTAATTTAGGCCTGTGTGTGACAACAGAGTGAAAACATTGTAATTTCCCCTTGGGGGATTAATAAAATATAGTATTATTGAAACAAATATGATTAGCATGGTTAGGAATAAGCCATTATAGTATAAGTGACATTTCATTTAATATGCATTCTGGGCGCCGGGACAGCTCAGCTGGTGGAACAGGCGCCCAAATATAGAGGTTTACTCCTCAGTGCAGCAGGCCCGGGTTCGACTCTGACCTGTGGCCCTTTGCTGCATGTCATTCCCCCCTCTCCCCCTTCAGCTGTCCTGTCAAAAATAAAGGCTGAAAATGCACAACAACTTATCTTAAAAAAACTCTTCCTTTGTCTTCCTTTCATTTGTGCCTACCATGGTACATTAACATTATATGGCCTTGTTTGTCCACACAGACAGCATGCTGCTGCTGCGGCATCGCTACTGCCAGCCCTACAATGTCTTTCTACATTGAGTATGCCTTTGAAAATGGCCATCAATAATAGAAAGTTTCATTTAATTTCGTTATAAACGCAATTTACATTTGTTCTAGACAGAAAAAGGTCAAGAAGCTCGGCATTTTCCACATCACGGTCCAGCAAATGTTTCACAATAAAAGCCTTGTGCAAACAAATGAAGATTATGTCCACAGAAACACTAGAGGGTTTTTTAATTTGAAATGGAAAAAGGAAGTGTTTTGAATAAATCTATATTTTCTTTCATGTCTGGGACATATTCTACAGACTGTAGTGAAAGTAGAGAGTGAAATATGTTGCACATGTTGCTTGCATGAACAGTTGTCAACCCATGACACTTTCTCATCGCTTAATTTTAGTACCAAATATCCGTTGCTTCAAAAATAGTTAGAGTAGTTAACTAAATAATGCTACAAATAGCCCCTGTGATCTGTAATTGTATCTGACAGAAATATGTCTACACATTTGCAGAAGTTAGCAGCTGTAGAAATGGTATGACAATGACTGAACAACTCCCACTTGTGGAGAATCTGCAGCCTGGTAAACAGGAATGAGCTTCACATCTATTTAATCTGTTTTTGACAACAACAGGTTTTTCTTAAAAAGTTCTCCGAAAGAGCGAAATCATTTCAAAGAACCGCAGCTCCAAACACTATGCTGTCAGCGTTCAAGAAAGTTTCTTTGTTAGAATTTACGACTGTGAGGGGCAAAAAGATACATCAAAGTACTGAACTAGTGAATGTGCTCATTCCTCTGCTAAACTTACCTTGACACAAACATGTAGCAACTAAAGCGAAGGTGCAATCACACCTAAAACCCCCCCAAAAAAGCACAACTTCACATGGTAGAATATGCCCCAAGAAGAATCAGCAACAAACACGGTCTCGCCTTGCAAATAAAACTCCTCAGGGTACAAACCCACCCCATCTCACCCTGAAACCACCACCATGTTGTGAAAAGCTCCGTATCAAAGATGACACCTCTGTTTCGACAAATTCTAAATAAATGAATGCAACACTCATCTGTTTCACTTAATCGACTTTGAATGCACCACCTCGCCTGCTCCATACATTCATAGACTTTCCTACATGTCACCCCATAATCAAATCAGCATCTGGTGTCAGGGTGGCTTGTGGTTTGGGGTGTTCTCATTTGTAAACACCACCTGCCAGATCTCACTCTACTTCACTCACTGGGTGACATTAGCGCAAGCGTGAAATGTGATTTTGCGTCGAGCAAACCTCTGCACTGAGCACATCTGAGTCTGCCCACCTGGAAACCAGGCATGAATAATCTACGGTCACCTAAATCAGAGGGAGTTGTCATGCATAAGACACTAGCCAGACAGTCCTGCAGGATAAACTGTGTTAAGTCCAGTTGATTTCATCCTGGCTGACTGAATTATTTCATGTTAAGCCTGTGTTATTTCCTAATTCAGTGTACTTCCAGTCACTCTCAAGCATCCAAATGAACTATTATCCCTCCTGTTGTCCTCGGGTCAAATTTGACCCATTTTCAAAAATGTTTCACAATGTCTTCACAAGTTAAATAAATGATTAGTTCACTACTCTTATTGAATATGGTTGTTTTATTTAATGTTATAGCATTTAAAAAAAAAAGAAAGCAAAAAAAAAAACAAGTTTAAAAAAAAAGCACAGAAAAAAAACTTGACTAAAACATCAAGTGACAAAAAAACGTTCCAACAAAAGTTTGACCCAGAAAAACAAATGGTCAACGGGAGGACAACACGAGGGTTATGCTGGTGACATATTACATAGAGTTATAGTAGCAGTGGTAACACACAAAATGTAATAAAAACACAAGGAGTTGCATGATTGAGAAACAAATACAAAATGTAAAGGCTTTTCATTATATTTTTAGGTAACTCCCATAAAACTAGGATAGGGGCGCCTGGATAGCTCAGCTGGTAGAGCATGAACCCCACGTACAAAGGCTCAGTCCTTGTCGCAGCCCTTTGTTGCATGTAGCTCCCCCTCTCTCTCCCCTTTCCCACCTTCAGTTGTCCTATGTAATAAAGGCCTAAAATGATGATAAAGAAAATAATCTAAAAAAGTAAAATATCTAGGATAGATCTACATTCTACTTTAGTTGCTCCGCCACAAAACTGTCACAAGGCCCCTGTTAAACACACACATTCAGCTATTGATGCAAAGCCTTAAAGCGCTACACAATCCAAGAAGATCAATCATAAGCCAATGTATGCTCGTTGGTCAGGTTTGGTTAATACGACGCCGCTTCACGCCTTCTACATGATCACACATAATGCAATCAGATTTCCATCGACACAGGGCCTTAGCTATGATTAGATTTTCCCCGTGGGGGCAAAAAAAGACACACATAGATATTCACTGCTCAGCACTCTACACCTGCTTTCCAGGGTATGCCAAGTGCACTGTGACATGGAAGACCAGACACATCGTTGTTACATTTCCAGCGCCTTGCCTTTTGATGAATGTCAACAAAGCAGTTAGCATGGAGGAAATGAGAAAAAGAGAGAGAGGAGAGGAGAGGAGAAAGGGGGGTGGGGAGGGGTGGAGAACACACAATTATAAAAGCTTCATTTCTTCAGAGAACCATAAAGTCTCGTCCCAGAAGGGCAGCTGAGCACAAATCAATTTCTTTCAGTCGATTACAAGCACTGAGGTTCTAACCTTCATTTGTGAGTCTAATACTCTAACAGTTATGTAGAACACATACCAATTAAGCAATTCTGCTGGAATAAGAGGGCCGTGAACTGACGCGATTATGGAGGCCGGGCCCCTGGGGAGGTTGGGTTATCAGCTCAGGAGCAGGGAAGACGATGGGAGCAGGGCAGGAAAGAAAGGGGGAGAAAGATGGCGACAGGAGAAGAGAGAAGCCCAGGAAAAAGTCATTTATTAAGTCTAATACTCTGTGAAATGTCCCCATGGTAATAAGACAGGGATATTGCGTTAATATCAGGGAGCCATGCAGAAAAGGTCACTCGATATGTGTACCGCCCACCGGGGTCGTGCTGATGGGAGCTGCTCAAACACATCTGATAATGTTCTCAGCGGCAGAGGTCGAGAGGATTGAGGCTTGGGAAAAGATGCCATTTGTGGAAATTGCACTGATGTGCCACTGTGCTCCGACACAATTCCCACTGCTGGCTTTTTTATGTGCAGACAGCTGTGCGGTGTTGAGTGAGTGGAATAAGCATCATGACACCCAGTCAAAGATTATCAACCATGTACATGTATAGCTCTGTGGCACATTATATGCTTCCCACTTATGGTTTAATTTTGCAATCGTTTGTCTCCGCATTGACACGAATACACAAGAAAGGCAGCCATCTTTCTGATTTTCAATATCTGTTTGCACACAGGCTCATGAAAGGAAACGCATTAGAGGCACTCTCCATCTTTCTATTGTCACAAGCTAAATTTGATGCCATTTTCTTCTCGATTTAAAGAGCCGGGATGCATCTCCGCAGATATGTGGAGATCAACACATTGTCATTCACTGCTGAGGCGCACCTTAACCACCGCCCTCCCTGCCAGAAGATTTATGGTAATTGATAGCATGTGATAGGATGCAGCCCATAAACCCATGTGAGGTATGTGTTTCTATGGTAACCCTTCCCTCTATTCGCTAGCCCTATGCGCCTTGGTGTTTTACTTTTTCCCCTGCATTGTAGGCGCTGTCTATTTGGATGCCAGTGGTAGGAATGAGATGCAGATTTCTGGCAAAGCAGAGACACAGATGTTTCCTCATTGCCTTTTAATCTCCCGTTCCCTCAGCGCCTGGCGAGGAACACTCCCCCTTTAGAATGGTAATTGGACGAGATGAATAATAAACAAAACGAAAACAGACCGATGTTTATAAGGAGCATTTTAACACTTTGGAATGATCATGCTTTATGGCCATTATTAGCACAGAGACAAAAGCAAGTGCAGCTTCCTCTGGGAATAATAAAAGGTCTGAGCTTTAACTTGTCTAATCAGTAGGAGACCTATCAGGGTCTGGTAGAAGACGACAGTGTTTTGCTCATTAAAGCAGAGCAGTTCACAGTCTATCACTGATTTCCTCCCTGTTGCCCAAAGTCGGCACTTATACAACACAGCAGCCGTCTGAGACCAAGCATTCATATGATTTTATGTTTCTTCATCCACATCTTCTGCTTTTTCTAATTGTCTGGCTTCCATATGTATACCACATGCACAATAAAACCACACTAAAATCAAACTGCGTCTTGGTAGATTCATTGCTTGTAAATTTTAAGATAATGATTTCATTAAGTGTTGCCTGGCCCGATGTCATATGGCGAACACTTCTCCTCCGTCTCCCAGCCAGCCAAAAATCCACCTCCGTTTCAGTTGGTGCTGACAGCACTGAGATAAATGTGAATATTTCAACAACGCGTGATATCAGAGAACCGGCTATTTGCATTAAAAACCTGTCCCTCATTCTCCCCAGAGAGCTTTATTACAAGAGGATATTTCCAATGCTATCAAATGTGCCAAACATTTACTTTGATAACTCCATCAGATGGCTCCCTGGGTTTAATGGTAGCAATCTGAGGCACACGCCTAAAGCACCGACAATAATGGCGGGGAGAAATACGAGGAAAGGATGAATAAAATCTCTTTTAAAAGTTCATAAATAATGCACCTTGCACACTAGAGAGTTGTTGCCTATTTAACTATGCATGCCTCTTCCTGGTTTCTGTGCTCGCGGAGACACAAACACAGCATGTATTGTGGGTCAACATGACAGCACAGGAGGAGGACAACCTAGGGCTCCATCAATCCTCTCAGCCTTGGCCTCCCACCCACATGGAGCAACTAACCCCCCCCCTCTCCCCACTGCAAATCTCCAGCCACAGGATGACTGCACCACCTACTGTATTTTCTGGCTGTGCTGAAAAACATAATGGAAGGAAATCTAGCGAATGACCGAGCGCTTGCCAAAATAAGGGAGAAGATTGGAGAAAACGGTTGGAAAACAAAGTGCAGGACTAATTATCCAATTAATGTGCAATTAAGCCCACGCGGGCTAATGGTCTGTGTTGGATTTGGTAATAGCGCTACCAGACTGAGGAGCCTATTAAACTCAATGTAGGCTGTGGAGCAGACAGACTCAACCCTGTCTCATTGAATTGGCCCGATAGTCAGATGTTACAATTACAGCAGATGTCTAGATTATGAGTCAATGATATATATATATATATATATATATATATATATATATATATATATATATATATATATATATATATATATATATATATATATATTGTATTTTGGGTTCAGGCATGCTGAGTGCAAATCTGAGAAACCCCCCTGGAAGAAATCAACGGAGCATTTCAATAAGACTTGCATTATCTGCCATAGCAGAGTTTGCTAATAAATGCTAATTATATTCAAGCTAATATTTAATCACACACAATTTCTTCAGTCAACTCAGTTTGAGGAAATACTAATTCTAATGAACGCATTCACAGCACAATTTATGAACTTCAGTACTGGCAAAATGAGAGAGCAAACGTGGATGATGTTTAAAAATGCTTTTTCAACTTTGAGCGTTATTAGCATTGACTAATTTCCTACCCTAATGAGATCCTCTTGGAGGGATATTTTGGTGCAATTAATAATGCACATAGAATAATTAGATGCATAAATATTTATTATATTGTGTTTCTCTCTAGTATAGGGTGTGGTGAGTATAGACAAACCTATTGACTGGGCTAGAGTGTGTGTCTCCTATCATACTGCCAGTAAACATTTGGATTATCTTAAGGGATTTCTTTTTAAAGTGCTCTTATTATGCCTTTTGGCTTTGTCCCTTTCCTGTGTTATTTATCTTTTTTTGTGCAAATTATAGGTTTACAAAGTGAAAAAGCCCAAAGTCACCCCCCTCAAAAGGGACTTACCATCTCCAACAGAAAACACTGAGGCAGGTTCACAACCTGCTCCAAACAGCTTTACTGTAGTCCAGCCTTTACTTCAGAGACAAACGTTATAATGCTCACCTAGCTGCTAGCATGGCACGCCCTCATACTCTGCTTCTGACTGGCTAGTAGTCCTTACCTAGGTACTGTCAGGACACGCCCTCATACTCTGCTTCTGACTGGCTAGTAGTCCTTACCTAGGTACTGTCAGGACACGCCCTCATACTCTGCTTCTGACTGGCTAGTAGTCCTTACCTAGGTACTGAGCATGTGCGACTCCCAACAAAGATGGAACAGAAGTGAGATGTCTCACTCTGTAGCTAAAACAGAGAGCTCAACACACAGGGAGAAAAGAGGAGGAAGTACAATTTGAAATAAAACCATGTAAACCTTTTTTGATATAACCTCTAAATACAATTATGAACCTGAAAATGAGCATAATATGATAATATCATTAAGTTCATAATATGCATAATATGAGCTGTCCGAAAACAGACACACAATGGGATTATCCGGGAGGCGCCGACAGCACAAACAGCTGATCAGACGAGAGAACTTATTCGCCAAAAGTGTTTTTATTTCCCATTTAAGCTCTTTTTCGACAAAGACATAATCCAGAACAAGCGAGCAACTCAGGAAGATTCTTTTTCAAATGCAATACTTTAAAATGCACAAAAAATATGTTTATGAAAACATGGCTACTGCCATTGTGCTATTAAAAAGCATTACTTCATCTAAGAGTTACAGATACTTGGCACACTTCCTCATGCAGTTCAAATGTTGGCCATCACTCATGGTATGACTGAAGGGACAGCTCTCTTTGCCTTTGGACAACCACCACAAAAAGGTAAATACTGCTAAAACACACACTCCAGCATGAAAATATAAACACACATGGGTATAAACCCAGATAATACACACACACACAAACACACACACACACAAACACACACACACACACACATATATATATATATATATATATATATATATATATATATATATATATATATATTTCTCAACATCACCGGGCTGATTATGTGCCTCAACAAGTTTTATCACTACGCTGGGACAACTGTGCAAATACACTGAGATCTCTCTGGGTTCAGTGCAATCATCTACCCCTTAGCTTACTTTTGGCTCTCTCTGGCTAATCCTCCGGGACCCAGCAGGCCGGGCTGTGACTCAGCACAACCCATCAAGTAGAGCTGCATCCTCGACTCGGCGAGGCCAATGTCAACAGGACGGAGTAGAGGTGGAAAGACAATCAGGGTTGGGATGGGATTTAATCCAGGTTCAGAGCCAGTGTAATGGAGTGTCCACGTCTGGGTGAGCGATGGATTGCGAGGCAGTGGTGCGTCCCCTGAGCCCCAAGCCCTCTGACTGCGGACATTTGGAGTTGATCTCTATCTTGTTCACTTCAAATCCAGACATAAAATGGCAGTCATTTCTCTCTCTCTCTCTCTCTCTCTCTCTCTCTCTCTCTCTCTCTCTCAGTCCCACGTATGTAAACAATCAGACACACTTTGTCTGGCCATGTTTCATTGATTTCTTGTCTCGCTGCCTCTAATCAGCCCTTCACTGGTTTAATTATCTGTAACTTGTGGTATTTGGCCTGCTTGGATTACACTCCCATAGGTCACGCCAGCCTCCTGCGGGGCCTTCCTATCTTAAAGTCGCATTTATTCACATGTCAAACATAGAAAGTGAACTTTTATCCAAAATGTACTGCAAATCTACTACTTGTAGCTGTCAAATTGGAGTGAGTTAATGGTGCGTTTAAGTGGAAAAGGAGGTGAAAGAGCCATTCTGACAGACAGGTTTCTCGTAATAATGTTCCCTGAGGTTAAAAAAGGGAGCTGCTTGACATAACTGTGCTCTGCTGGAGCAGGGCTAGACCAATAAAGGGGACTAGGTCACAAAATGCCCCGCAAAAGCCGGCAGCTTGTGTTAGTTATCAGACTGTTTTAAATACCTCTCCCAATGTGAATCCAATTACCAGCAGCCTTTGTTTGTTCAGACAAAAGCAGCTATGTTCAAGGCCTGTCTCTCTGATTTTAATCAATTCTCCAGGGAAGTGTGTGTGGGAGATACAGATCAGGACTTGCCATTCGTCAGTGAAAGATGTGTGCGTGTTGGACGCTTGTGCACAGGCTTGTTTGTGAGAATGTCAGAATAACGGAGTGATAGAAACTGTCAAAGAATGAAATAGCGTAAAAACTTTTTATAACAGCGTTCAACTCCCCACCAAACTATTTTACCTTTAATTCCTCAAAAGTTCCTTCTCGTTTTTACTGCAACTTGGTGTTCTAGTTAGCAGTCAAACACAGAGGCAAAGTTTGCAGCAGACAACATTTATATAAGATAATTATGACAAATCATATTGTCACCTTAATTCCAAAGTCTGTTTCCCATACCTAGAGGGGTTAGCGTATTGCTTGTCTATATGGCAGATGTTCTCATATGCTGCAGCATTAGTGTAGCAGGGGACAATCCACCTGTTCCATATGTTAACTCTGCAGATTGCAAGCCTGACGATGATAACCGTCTTCACATTGACACTCACATGAAGACTTTGAGGAGGACGCATAGCACTAAAATAACAAAGTTGGAAACTCAGACTGATTTCTTTCCAGTCCCAGTTTAAAAGAAATGAGAACTCCCCCAACAATTCAACAATGCAAGTTCATTTTTTGTTGTTGTCGCTCCAAAGGGGCCATGTCAACCCTAATGAATTCCAAATGTTAAGATTTGCATTTCAATTTGGTAACCTCCCGCTCAAAAGAACAAAGTCCCCTGCTCCAACCCTGTCTCTAAATCACATTAAGCATAGCACTATCTTTTGTAAGGCCCTGCAACAATGTCAGTGTGGTTCTGCCTCTCCATCATTATGCTTGCTGCTTTTTGTCGGCCTGTTTACAAGCTAAATAAATAGCTACACAAAACATCTGGAGCCACAAAAGAGACCTTAAGTGGGGCTCTTAAAAGAACCGCCGGGGCAGATTCTGGGTTGCTTTTCTTTGGTCTGGTTTACAATAAGTGAGTGTGTGTAGCCTAGGAACCAGAGGAATTTGCAAGGAATCTGGGCCAATCACAACTGCTGATCTAATACGGGGTGTGTTTGAGATGTCTGACAACTTGTGGAGCCTTTATGCTTCACGCAAAATACGCAATGGCCTCATTTTTGGCTTGCGTGCCTTTGCTCCAGGGACAATTCGGCGAGCATGAACCTAGCATAGTACAGAGCAGCGCTGTTGAGACAAAAACAACCAAGATGGCTGCAGCTGATGTAGACCTTTCTGTTTAAATACTATGTACTTGTTCACAGATATTTAAAGCTATGTTTCATTGCTTTGATTGGTTGTAGGTCTATCTAATCACGTCCAGAGGCTTTTTGGTCTACGGCCCCTTCGAAATGCAGCATAAAAGATAATTTTTCTGTCCTTTATTTTACATATATTGTGTTTCAACAAAAATCTAAATCACATTCTGGCTTTTTGCAAACATATTGGGACAGTTGTGCATGTCTTTAAATTCACTGCGCTCCATCTGGTCACAAAGCGGAATCTTCACATAAGATCACCAGTGTGTGATGATTGTCTATAAAAACTGCCACACTCTGTTGCTATTCCTGGCGAATGCTGGCCAGTTATTAACCGCTACTTGACACCCCCACTTCTCCTACTCACTTATACTCAATTTGAGCTAGTAAGGTGGATTTTTTTTTCCTTTCAGGACTCTAAAACAACGTCAATAAAAACTGTGCTCAACTGTTAAATTCACATTTCTTTGGTCAGTGGTGCAGGTCATCGATTCAGTGACTTTTTAAAGTGCTGCTTCTCACTGCATACAGTTTGAGCATTGAAATCCAATCCTGAAGGCGTCTGCAAACTTAATGGTGCATGGCCCATTCAGCCTCCTCATCCTAGAGGTCAAGCACACTTTATGAGGCCATCGCCTGCAGATTTATAACCTACATTTTCCCTGACAGCGGCTGTTACTTTGTGCATCCAAACAGGGAGGATCAGAGAAGTGTGTTCTTGCGATTTTGGTCGTATTGTGACCTGGAAACCTCTCTTAGGGAACAGAGCCATGGAGGAGGCAGAGAGGAATATGGGTTGAGTAAACACACTGTCAGCTCCAAGGGCACACAGCACAATAACTTATGGAATGTCTTGCATCTCCATCTACACAGGAGGATAAGTCACGTTGAGAGGAGGTGCTGGTGTAATTTGTTATGGGGGTACTGCTTGCGTAAGCTGTGCATCACATGGAAGATTCAGGCCAGCAGTCAGGCAGTAAACCAGAGAGGGAGTAAGAAAACACGTCATTCAGCAGACTGAGCAGTGTTGTTGGTCATGATTCAGTGCTTTCTCTAAAGACATGATTTGAAGCTCGGAATTAGGACAACAAAGGCAAATGTGTAGTAGATTATTACAGAGCACTGCTGTTAATGTCTGTCCCCTTTTCCCGCTGCACAACATTAAATGAGTGGGCTGCACAAAACAAGAAGTACAGAAAAGTTAAACTCTTCTACAAAAGCTGGCGTCTAATAAGCTGTTTGTGTAGGAGTGTGAGATGTTTTTGACCCAGACCCTCTATGCTCTCATTTCTACATCTTGGAGATGCAGCAATCTGAAGTGAAAACAACTTCCAGTCATTTTAACTCAGCTAAAAGCCCAATGGAATAAACTGTTAAGAAGAATGCATTAACGTTTTAACAAGCCTTGAGAAAAATAGCCAAAGTTAAAAAAAAGAAAAGAAAAAGAATATATATATATATATATATATATATATATATATATATATATATATATATATATATATATATACATACATACACACACACATATATATATACACACATACATTATATACATAAACATATATATGCACAAGGACAACGAGATCTTTCTGGATCCAATTCATCACTTTATCTCAGCCTACTTCCTCCTGATTAGACATCATTTATTAAAGCAGACATGTAAAATGGAAGGAGAAAAAACATAATAAAGTGCAGACAAGACTGCAGATAGGAAATATGTCTGCGTGAGGCACAGACATCATCTTTCATGTCCAAAACAAAAGGTCAAAGTCTAAGGCAACCCACGTTTGGAACCAACAGCTAATCGCCTCACTTCCCCAACCCATCTGAGAGAATTACAGTGGCTGTTAAGTGTGCATAATGAATCCTATAAAGCAGGATTTGGGCCAGCTCCTGGCAGTGAGTGGGAGCAGGTCTAAGCACAGATCTGACTCTGCACACCCCCGTGTACAGAATGATTGCTGATGGGTTTTTTTGCAAGGAGGGGAGAGGCGGGGCAGCTTCCACATCATTAATGAGCGCTAATATTTCAAAGGAGGACGAGGGGCACAAGCACTGACCGTTATATTAAAAATCAAACGGTGTGACCTTGTTAAGATGGATGCCTGGCTGCTCGGTCCCCTTGGTGCAGCCGAGCTGCACAAGGCGCACCGCAGTAAAGGTGCCTCTTTGCTTTTTAAAGCATCAGCTACAGCCGCAGATAAATATGGGGTGCACCGGGAGCATTACGAGTGGCATTTAATTAAAGAAAAGTAAGCTGTGGGATTTTATAGACTGGCCGGGGATTGCTTGATCTGGTAACTAAGTGGAAATGAAGGATGCTTGAAAGGCGGCAACACAGTGATAACTTAACCTTCCTATCATTGTAAAAGTCAGGGCAAGGACGCTAAAAGCCCTGAGTGCTGCAGAGAATGCTATCTCATTCAGCTTCTTTCAGCTTTAAAAGGACTTTGTGGTATAATATAATGGAGTAGGCAGGGATCCTGCAGTGCATACAGTACATTAGATTATTAGCTTACTGATAATCATTAAATAAAATCATTAAAAAATGATCACAAAGCAAATGTTAATTGATAATGGATTAAAAAATACATTCAACAAGAGAAGGATTCTGATCCACCTTAACAGAGCCTAGCTCCTTTCAGTGGTGGCTGGTGCAGGTCAGAGTGATTTATAGGCTAGTAATTAGCCCCAGATGACAGTGATGAATGCTCTACACTAACACCTTTGTAGGCTGCCTTGTTAGGTAACATCTGAGAGGCCTGACAAAGCTATCATTTTACAGAAAGCTCTTAATTACCCTGGCACAATTATGAATAGACCACAAACAGACACCCAGCTGTCTCGATGTGTTGCAGTGGGAGGAGATATGAAGTAAAGGGATGGAGGGAATGAAAGCTTTGGCTGACAGCGCTCGGTGCAGATGTGTTGCAAAACAAAAGCAGCAAGACAAATACCTCAGGGACATTTTTTTGTTCAGGCACTCCCTGGGAGTCAAAGAAGCCATTTTTCTCAGGGATAATCAAAGATGGGTTAGGTGAAAAGGTAAGAGATGGAGGAGAGGGAGGTAGGGTGGACCAACTAGGTGCAAAACAAATGTTCCCTCTGTGGCAAGAATAAGAGGGAAGAAAACTGGTGCTACTTTAGGCCATCGCTCTAAGTTAAGAGTCATGCAAGCTGTGGGAATTTGGAGCACAAGTGAGATTTTGAGTCATTTTTTGTCATCCATTAGCCAAATAACGGTTTCCAAATTACTGGGTAGCCTCTGTAAACTTGCACAACCTGACGAAATCGAGCATTGCAGTAATTAACAGAGTTGTCACAGCTTCAGGAATTAATGAGATGATCTACAAAAACTAATGACTACAATTCCTGTTGGAATATCTCCTCACTAATATTACAGAGTCAAGTTCTTGAGCATATTAACCACCTTATTTGATTAATTCACTCAAATGTATTATTGACATTTTATTAGTAGTCCATATTGTAGATTTTGATAGTTTTTTATCTTATAGCTACAGAAAGTAAATATTATGGGCTGTCCATACCTGGACAAAGGAACATGAAATGACGTGGATTGCTTCCCTGTCCATCACAGGCCATCTGGCAAATACTGAATTGGCAGTTATGCAGCAAAGTGCCATGAAGTAGACACTTCCTCCTCTCGGAGGCCCAGGTCCTTGTATGACACATGGCATCCTGTGCACAGAGCAATCCCAGCTCTAAAATCAAAGAACACACTTCCACAATCGCCCCGGCCGTCTCGCCTCTTGTGTCACCAGGGTCAACAACGGGGCTGCCTCCCCACTGCCACATTTATTTTCCTTTTCCAGCTTTGTTTAAATCCCAAATTGGAGTTTTTCCGTGCAGGAAGTCATCATAGAGACGGAGGTCTCAATTTATCTCATTCCCTAAATATTTGGACAACTGGTAATTGGCTTTTTGTGATATGAAATTATTTCCTTTTGAGTTAAGAATCAAAATAATGGTTTCCATCTGTCTGGGTGCTGTGGAGTTCATCTGAGTGTATATGCCTGTGTGTACATTTCGGTGCATATGGGTGTCTGGTGGTATGTGAATAAGCATATGGAGTCAGATGGAGAACAATATGACCTGTAACTCTGTGAACTGGCCTGAAACAGACATGGAGCCAATGAGAAAAATACCAGGGACTAAGATGGGCTTTTATCAAACACATTCTCCGCGGATGACTCCTGTACTGCTGCTGTAGTAGCTGCTATAGTCTACTATAGTTACTTTTAGTGGTTTAAAGATTTTCATTTTTAATTAAACCGATGATTTATTCAACCTATGCCAAGTGTTATGGCTCTGGACACAATGCAATCAATCCATAACTTTGCCTTAACGCATCAATGTCCATCTGAAAATAAGATCATGACAGTTCATTTCTCTGGAAGAGACACTAAAAGAAAGATAAATTAGAGATAGACCTACATGTTCTGTTATGGTCACATTTGACCACAGCACATACAGTGCATTTACAATACCTCTAAATTCTCTAAATTCAGGGGTAATAAATCGAGTTGTGTGTATCTTTGACGTTCCACTTCCGGGATTGCTCAGGTGCCGCAGGAAATTCCGCCAGATGCATGTATTTTCGCCGATCTCTGTTTCCTTCCTTTTCATTGTATTGGAATTCTAACCTCTGGTGGATTTATGAGGACTATGGTTAACTGCTCCTCAGATCTCTGCAGGGTTAACTGTTACAGCCAGCAAATGTGACTTTTCTATCGCACGACTATCTTAGCATAGCGCCGCCCTTTACGCTTGTGATTGGTTTAAAGTAATGCTAATGAACCAGAGCATGTTTTTCTCCCATCCCAGACTGCCGTGTGGACTAGCCAGACTTTCCTCCACTCCGCAGCGCGTTGATGGTCTGGAAAAGTGAGACAATAAATCAAGTAACTTACATCAATAACTTGTGTGCTGCAGTTTTATCAAGCTATACATTTACAATGGTGTCGATGGGGGCAAAAAAACAACCAGAGATGGTTCTATCTGCAGAGCTCTCTGGGGAATTCTCTCAAGATACACAAATAGCCTAAAATAGTGTTAATTACATTATGTTTGACAAGCATTTAAATCCATATGTTGGGACACAGAAATGTAAATGAATGGTAATATGGCTATTCATGGCCCTTCATACACGCATGCCAGAGCCTTTGATTGTCATGGCCAATAAAGCTTCTGTTGTTTGATCATAAGATGAAGAGATAAATCTTTGTGCAAGCCAATATCCAGCTATCCATATGTGCATGGCTAAGCAGTCATAAACACACTTCCTCTTCTGCTTTACTAGGCGGCTACATACAACAAGCACACACAAGAAAAAAAGGCCAAGAGAGAAGCTGTGATACATGACACAGGTTATGAGGTGGATTCAAAATATTAGCTGTTGAATCCCAAATCCACACTGTATCCATTAGTCTCCTGAGCTACCCCGACACCCTTGGCAAGGATTAAATTTGAGGTCACTTTGAAATTCACTCAACATGCTGCCTGCACACAACGCAAATGTATTTCACTACAGTGTGTTCCAGTTGAATTCCATTTCCATCTCTTCTTGTATGAGGTCTGTTTATAAAGATACAACCTACAATAGCTTCTATATGCTGTCACGGCCAATTTCATTCTCTTCGCGATGTGGGACAAACTATCGATGAGCTGTTGCAGGCTGTTAAATTAAACTGAACCGCATCCACAGGTGAGGGATTGCTCCGCCAACGTGAAATGACACATCCCAGGACTAGTTCAATAAGTCACATCTTTGAATTAAACCACCCACAAGGCACAATTTCAAAACACAATGCCAAACTTGTATGTGTAATTTCAAGGCTGGGAATTGGTACCACAAAGAGTGTATATAATGTCTGTGATAACAGAGAAGGTTGTTGTACTGTGAGCAGGTATAGGGAAAGGTTAAATGGGGAAAAACAACAGAAACGACATAGATGGTAGCAAAATATATTGTCAAGATAGAACAGTTCATAGTTATAGTAGTCAATACGGAAATACATTTCCATGATGACTGATTATATGTATATATATCATATAATCAGTCATATATATTATGACAGATATTACTCATTATAGTGGATGATTAAAGTCCTTCTCAACTCAAAAATGTGTTTTGCATATTGTTACTTCTGCCACCCCCCCCCAAAGTATATGTATTTTTAATCTGAGCTGCATTAAAAGTCAAACGCAGCCGCAATAATCGACAGATAATTAGCTAACTATTTTGATACTTGATCAATCGTCAAATTAATCTTTTGAGCAAAAATGGCAGAAAATGCAGTTTTCCTGTTTTAGAACCATGAACTGAATATCTTTTGGGAAAAAACAAGACATTCAAAAACAACACCTTGGTCTTTGAGAAACTGGGATGAAAATTAGTTTAGACCAAGCGATCAATCAAACATATAGTCGGCCGATTAATCGATAATGAAAATAATCGGCAGCCCTAGAGTCAAATATAGGACATGTGAAGACAAACAGGTGTATTAACTATATTTTGCATCCTGCAATATTTTGGCCCAGAGTGAGGGCTACAAATAGAATTTTTTTTTTTTTAAGATTATTTTTTGGGCATGTTAGGCCTTAATTTATCTAGGGAAGCTAAAGACATGAAAGGGGAGAGAGAGGGGGAATGACACGCAGCAAAGGGCCACGGGGCAGAGTCGAACCTGGGTGGCTGAGTTGAGGAGTAAAGCTCTATATATGGGCGCCTGCTCTACCAGGTGAGCTACCCAGCCGCCCGTAGAAACCGTCTCTGATTGTTGGCACCACCACAGTGGTAATGTTTCAATTACCATGTTCATGGCTCTAAAATTCCAGCTGTTCACAGGATTACGCACACATGCACACACCAAGCACTAAATTAACTCCTTCGCTCCCATTGTGTTTTTATCTCATTCCCATTGTTGTTGATATTTTGTGGCTGCCCAACACCCCGGTGCTTTGTAAATTCATATGTTTGACAGCAACATAAATATGTACATATAATAAAATAGCTGTTCTTATACATACACACACAACAGCCTAATGTCAGACTTGTGCTCATGCTGGGAAAACATATGCACAGTGCAGACATGTTGTAGCAAGAAAACCACATGGAATAAACAGCAAGAAACCGGTGAGTGCTGTCACAAGCAGTCACAATACGAGAGAGAGAGAGAGAGAGAGAGAGAGAGAGAGGGTGGAGGGGTTGTTAGATGGAGGGATGCTCCCGTCTCTAACCTGCCGGTGGCAGTAGCTGAACTGTCATCGCCTGGCCTTGTCATTTGAAAACTTTGCTGTTTAGAGGTGACAGCCGCCCACGGACACACAGTGTACACACTCCACAGCTCCACACACACTCAGGATGAGGGAAGGTTTGGGTGGTGAGTGGGTACTGTTTGACACTTCCATGTTTGACACCTACATCCCTCTGCATGTCGTGGCCTCCCCAGGCTTTTCTCGCTGTGTTGTTGTGTCCCTCTCCAATTTTAGAGGACGATGGATCTATATGTGTGTGTGTGTGTGTGTGTGTGTGTGTATGCGTGCGTGGGCGTGTGTCGGGTGATAGAGCTGTTGGTGTGTGTTTGCCACAAAAATGTATGCACTTTGCAATTTAGCTGCTTTATTTATTGACTAGTTATTGCAAAAGTTTGGCCTCAAGTGTTTACTATGAATAATAAATGTAAATGTCAACATAGTTTATCCCTCTGAACTGATTTTATGGCGTATAACTCTCTCTAATAATATAACACAGTTCTACATGTGCTGCAAGTGCTTCCAGAGCCATAGGAGATATCTATTGGACACTGTAGTAACCATTATGTGAGTATTTGTGTGCCATTTAACAGCCTAATTACAGGTGTCCTAGGGTGTGGGTGTGTGTGTGTGTGTGTGAGAGAGAGAGGAAAAGTGTTTGTCTTTGTGGCGTACTGAAAGAGACAGACAAGGAGGAAGGGGTGATGAGG
>JABXJD010002484.1:0-51763 GCA_013375575.1 Percina caprodes | reverse complement strand
ATGTTTGCAGTCAAACTACGTCCCTTCCCGCCGGGCTGACAGGGACAAATCAGGTGTCACAGCGTCCGGCACGACTCAGCTGCGCCGGCGAAGCGACGGCGAGTCGATACGACCAAATTTGGCCAAAAAGGCCTCAATCTGGCAAAGAAAGCCACCAGAGCAACAGGATTCAGTGAGGCCTTCATGACCTTTGTGACCTTTATAGTGTAATAGGGCAATTATAGAGCTTGAAATGTATTTACAGCTTCAAAATTAGCATGCCTGATCTGCGCGACACCCTGGATTGAGCTGCGTTGTTTTCGGGCCCTACATGGCCCCTGTAAAGAACTGTTTTTGCCGAGGTCTAGGCTGGAAGTCAAATTTCCGTCATGGTACAGACTCTGTGAGTCTCCCAGTCGAGTTTGAAGCTTATTGTAGCTCAAATGACTGTTCCTACCATTAAAAAGTCAAGAACCTACAAACCGGTCTCTCTAATTGAAATACATACAATGTTGGGCCTGCACATGTTATCCAGCGCCCTCATGTTTGCAGTCAAACTGCGCCCTTCCCGTCGGGCTACAGGGACAAATCAGGTGTCACAGCGTCCGGCACGACCTCAGCTGCGCGGCGAAAGCGACGGCGAGTCGATACGACCAAATTTGGCCAAAAAGGCCTCAATCTGGCAAAGAAAGCCACCAGAGCAACAGGATTCAGTGAGGCCTTCATGACCTTTGTGACCTTTATAGTGTAATAGGGCAATTAAAGAGCTTGAATGTATTTATAGCTTCAAAATTAGCATGCCTGATCTGCGCGACACCCTGGATTGAGCTGCGCTGTTTCGGGCCCTACGTGGCCCCTGTAAAGAACTGTTTTTGCCGAGGGTCTAGAAGGCTGGAAGTCAAATTTCCGTCATGGTACAGACTCTGTGAGTCTCCCAGTCGAGTTTGAAGCTTATTGTAGCTCAAATGACTGTTTCTACCATTAAAAAGTCAAGAACCTACAAACCGGTCCTCTAATTGAAATACATACAATGTTGGGCCTGCACATGTTATCCAGCGCCTCATGTTTGCAGTCAAACCGTGCCCTTCCCGCCGGGCTACAGGGACAAATCAGGTGTCACAGCGTCCGGCACGACCTCAGCTGCGCGGCTAAAGCGACGCAGTCGATACGACAAATTTGGCCAAAAAGGCCTCAATCTGGCAAAGAAAGCCACCAGAGCAACAGGATTCAGTGAGGCTTCATGACCTTTGTGACCTTTATAGTGTAATAGGGCAATTATAGAGCTTGAAATGTATTTACAGCTTCAAAATTAGCATGCCTGATCTGCGCGACACCCTGACGCGGATTGACGCTTTGTTTTCGGGCCCTACGTGGCCCCTGTAAAGAACTGTTTTGCCGAGGGTCTAGAAGGCTGGAAGTCAAATTCTCATGGTACAGACTCTGTGAGTCTCCCAGTCGAGTTTGAAGCTTATTGTAGCTCAAATGACTGTTTCTACCATTAAAAAGTCAAGAACCTACAAACCGGGTCTTCTAATTGAAATACATACAATGTTGGGCCTGCACATGTTATCCAGCGCCCCCCTCATGTTTGCAGTCAAACTGCGTCCCTTCCCGTCGGGCTACAGGGACAAATCAGGTGTCACAGCGTCCGGCACGACCTCAGCTGCGCGGCGAAAGCGACGGCGAGTCGATACGACCAAATTTGGCCAAAAAGGCCTCAATCTGGCAAAGAAAGCCACCAGAGCAACAGGATTCAGTGAGGCCTTCATGACCTTTGTGACCTTTATAGTGTAATAGGGCAATTATAGAGCTTGAAATGTATTTACAGCTTCAAAATTAGCATGCCTGATCTGCGCGACACCCTGGATTGAGCTGCTGTTTTCGGGCCCTACATGGCCCTGTAAAGAACTTTATTGCCGAGGGTCTAGAAGGCTGGAAGTCAAATTTCCGTCATGGTACAGACTCTGTGAGTCTCCCAGTCGAGTTTGAAGCTTATTGTAGCTCAAATGACTGTTCCTACCATTAAAAAGTCAAGAACCTACAAACCGGGTCTTCTAATTGAAATACATACAATGTTGGGCCTGCACATGTTATCCAGCGCCCCCCTCATGTTTGCAGTCAAACTGCGTCCTTCCCGTCGGGCTACAGGGACAAATCAGGTGTCACAGCGTCCGGCACGACCTCAGCTGCGCGGCGAAAGCGACGGCGAGTCGATACGACCAAATTTGGCCAAAAAGGCCTCAATCTGGCAAAGAAAGCCACCAGAGCAACAGGATTCAGTGAGGCCTTCATGACCTTTGTGACCTTTATAGTGTAATAGGGCAATTAAAGAGCTTGAAATGTATTTATAGCTTCAAAATTAGCATGCCTGATCTGCGCGACACCCTGGATTGAGCTGCGCTGTTTTCGGGCCCTACGTGGTCCCTGTAAAGAACTGTTTTTGCCGAGGGTCTAGAAGGCTGGAAGTCAAATTCCACATGGTACCGACTCTGTGAGTCTCCCAGTCGAGTTTGAAGCTTATTGTAGCTCAAATGACTGTTCCTACCATTAAAAAGTCAAGAACCTACAAACCGGGTCTTCTCTAATTGAAATACATACAATGTTGGGCCTGCACATGTTATCCAGCGCCCCCCTCATGTTTGCAGTCAAACTGCGTCCCTTCCCGTCGGGCTACAGGGACAAATCAGGTGTCACAGCGTCCGGCAAGACCTCAGCTGCGCTGCGAAAGCAACGTTGAGTCGATACGACCTCCCAAACAGGCCTCAATCTGGCAAAGAAAGCCACCTGAGCAACAGGATTCAGTGAGGCCTTCATGACCTTTGTGACCTTTATAGTGTAATAGGGCAATTAAAGAGCTTGAAATGTATTTACAGCTTCAAAATTAGCATGCCTGATCTGCGCGACACCCTGGATTGAGCTGCGCTGTTTTGGGCCCTACGTGGCCCCTGTAAAGAACTGTTTTTGCCGAGGGTCTAGAAGGCTGGAAGTCAAATTTGTCATGGTACAGACTCTGTGAGTCTCCCAGTCGAGTTTGAAGCTTATTGTAGCTCAAATGACTGTTTCTACCATTAAAAAGTCAAGAACCTACAAACCGGGTCTTCTCTAATTGAAATACATACAATGTTGGGCCTGCACATGTTATCCAGCGCCCCATGTTTGCAGTCAAACTGCGTCCCTTCCTGGCCGGGCTACAGGACAAATCAGGTGTCACAGCCCGGCACGACCTCAGCTGCGCGCGAAAGCGATTAAGCAGTCGATACGACCATTTGGCCAAAAAGGCCTCAATCTGGCAAAGAAAGCCACCAGAGCAACAGGATTCAGTGAGGCCTTCATGACCTTTGTGACCTTTATAGTGTAATAGGGCAATTAAAGAGCTTGAAATGTATTTATAGCTTCAAAATTAGCATGCCTGATCTGCGCGACACCCTGGATTGAGCTGCGCTGTTTTGGGCCCTCATGGTCCCTGTAAAGAACTGTTTTTGCCGAGGGTCTAGAAGGCTGGAAGTCAAATTTCCATGGTACAGACTCTGTGAGTCTCTCAGTCGAGTTTGAAGCTTATTGTAGCTCAAATGACTGTTTCTACCATTAAAAAGTCAAGAACCTACAAACCGGGTCTTCTAATTGAAATACATACAATGTTGGGCCTGCACATGTTATCCAGCGCCCCTCATGTTTGCAGTCAAACTGCGCCTTCCCCCGGGCTACAGGGACAAATCAGGTGTCACAGTCCGGCAAGACCTCAGCTGCGCGGCGAAAGCGAAGTCGAGTCGATACGACCAAATTTGGCCAAACAGGCCTCAATCTGGCAAAGAAAGCCACCTGAGCAACAGGATTCAGTGAGGCTATCATGACCTTTGTGACCTTTATAGTGTAATAGGGCAATTATAGAGCTTGAAATGTATTTACAGCTTCAAAATTAGCATGCCTGATCTGCGCGACACCCTGGATTGAGCTGCGCTGTTTTCGGGGCCCTACATGGCCCCTGTAAAGAACTTTATTGCCGAGGGTCTAGAAGGCTGGAAGTCAAATTTCCGTCATGGTACAGACTCTGTGAGTCTCCCAGTCGAGTTTGAAGCTTATTGTAGCTCAAATGACTGTTTCTGCCATTAAAAAGTCAAGAACCTACAAACCGGGTCTTCTCTAATTGAAATACATACAATGTTGGGCCTGCACATGTTATCCAGCGCCCCCCTCATGTTTGCAGTCAAACTGCGTCCCTTCCCGTCGGGCTACAGGGACAAATCAGGTGTCACAGCGTCCGGCACGACCTCAGCTGAGCGGCGAAAGCGACGGCGAGTCGATACGACCAAATTTGGCCAAAAAGGCCTCAATCTGGCAAAGAAAGCCACCAGAGCAACAGGATTCAGTGAGGCCTTCATGACCTTTGTGACCTTTATAGTGTAATAGGGCAATTATAGAGCTTGAAATGTATTTACAGCTTCAAAATTAGCATGCCTGATCTGCGCGACACCCTGGATTGAGCTGCGCTGTTTTCGGGGCCCTACATGGCCCCTGTAAAGAACTTTATTGCCGAGGGTCTAGAAGGCTGGAAGTCAAATTTCCGTCATGGTACAGACTCTGTGAGTCTCCCAGTCGAGTTTGAAGCTTATTGTAGCTCAAATGACTGTTCCTACCATTAAAAAGTCAAGAACCTACAAACCGGGTCTTCTCTAATTGAAATACATACAATGTTGGGCCTGCACATGTTATCCAGCGCCCCCCTCATGTTTGCAGTCAAACTGCGTCCCTTCCGCCGGGCTACAGGGACAAATCAGGTGTCACAGCGTCCGCACGACCTCAGCTGCGCGCGAAAGCGACGGCCCAGTCGATACGACCAAATTTGGCCAAAAAGGCCTCAATCTGGCAAAGAAAGCCACCAGAGCAACAGGATTCAGTGAGGCCTTCATGACCTTTGTGACCTTTATAGTGTAATAGGGCAATTAAAGAGCTTGAATGTATTTATAGCTTCAAAATTAGCATGCCTGATCTGCGCGACACCCTGGATTGAGCTGCGCTGTTTCTAGGCCCTACGTGGCCCCTGTAAAGAACTGTTTTTGCGAGGGTCTAGAAGGCTGGAAGTCAAATTTCCGTCATGGTACAGACTCTGTGAGTCTCCCAGTCGAGTTTGAAGCTTATTGTAGCTCAAATGACTGTTTCTACCATTAAAAGTCAAGAACCTACAAACCGGTCTTCTAATTGAAATACATACAATGTTGGGCCTGCACATGTTATCCAGCGCCCTCATGTTTGCAGTCAAACTGCGTCCCTTCCCGTCGGGCTACAGGGACAAATCAGGTGTCACAGCGCCCGCACGCACTCAGCTGCGCGGCGAAAGCGACGGCGAGTCGATATGACCAAATTTGGCCAAAAGGCCTCAATCTGGCAAAGAAAGCCACCAGAGCAACAGGATTCAGTGAGGCCTTCATGACCTTTGTGACCTTTATAGTGTAATAGGGCAATTAAAGAGCTTGAAATGTATTTATAGCTTCAAAATTAGCATGCCTGATCTGCGCGACACCCTGGATTGAGCTGCGCTGTTTTCGCCCTACGTGGTCCCTGTAAAGAACTGTTTTTGCCGAGGGTCTAGAAGGCTGGAAGTCAAATTTCCACATGGTACAGACTCTGTGAGTCTCTCAGTCGAGTTTGAAGCTTATTGTAGCTCAAATGACTGTTTCTACCATTAAAAAGTCAAGAACCTACAAACCGGGTCTTCTAATTGAAATACATACAATGTTGGGCCTGCACATGTTATCCAGCGCCCCTCATGTTTGCAGTCAAACTGCGTCCCTTCCCGTCGGGCTACAGGGACAAATCAGGTGTCACAGCGTCCGGCAAGACCTCAGCTGAGCGGCGAAGTCGAAGTCGATACACGACCAAATTTGGCCAAACAGGCCTCAATCTGGCAAAGAAAGCCACCAGAGCAACAGGATTCAGTGAGGCCTTCATGACCTTTGTGACCTTTATAGTGTAATAGGGCAATTATAGAGCTTGAAATGTATTTACAGCTTCAAAATTAGCATGCCTGATCTGCGCGACACCCTGGATTGAGCTGCGCTGTTTTCGGGGCCCTACATGGCCCCTGTAAAGAACTTTATTGCCGAGGGTCTAGAAGGCTGGAAGTCAAATTTCCGTCATGGTACAGACTCTGTGAGTCTCCCAGTCGAGTTTGAAGCTTATTGTAGCTCAAATGACTGTTTCTGCCATTAAAAAGTCAAGAACCTACAAACCGGGTCTTCTAATTGAAATACATACAATGTTGGGCCTGCACATGTTATCCAGCGCCCCCCTCATGTTTGCAGTCAAACTGCGTCCCTTCCCGTCGGGCTACAGGGACAAATCAGGTGTCACAGCGTCCGGCACGACCTCAGCTGAGCGGCGAAAGCGACGGCGAGTCGATACGACCAAATTTGGCCAAAAGGCCTCAATCTGGCAAAGAAAGCCACCAGAGCAACAGGATTCAGTGAGGCCTTCATGACCTTTGTGACCTTTATAGTGTAATAGGGCAATTATAGAGCTTGAAATGTATTTACAGCTTCAAAATTAGCATGCCTGATCTGCGCGACACCCTGGATTGAGCCGTTGTTTTCGGGCCCTACATGGCCCCTGTAAAGAACTTTATTGCCGAGGGTCTAGAAGGCTGGAAGTCAAATTTCCGTCATGGTACAGACTCTGTGAGTCTCCCAGTCGAGTTTGAAGCTGTAGCTCAAATGACTGTTCCTACCATTAAAAAGTCAAGAACCTACAAACCGGTCTCTTCTAATTGAAATACATACAATGTTGGGCCTGCACATGTTATCCAGCGCCCCTCATGTTTGCAGTCAAACTGCGTCCCTTGGCCGGGCTACAGGGACAAATCAGGTGTCACAGCGTCCGGCACGACCTCAGCTGAGCGGCGAAAGCGACGGCGAGTCGATACGACCAAATTTGGCCAAAAAGGCCTCAATCTGGCAAAGAAAGCCACCAGAGCAACAGGATTCAGTGAGGCCTTCATGACCTTTGTGATCTTTATAGTGTAATAGGGCAATTAAAGAGCTTGAATGTATTTATAGCTTCAAAATTAGCATGCCTGATCTGCGCGACACCCTGGATTGAGCTGCTGTTTTCTTGGGGCCCTACGTGCCCCTGTAAAGAACTGTTTTGCCGAGGGTCTAGAAGGCTGGAAGTCATTTCCATCATGGTACCGACTCTGTGAGTCTCCCAGTCGAGTTTGAAGCTTATTGTAGCTCAAATGACTGTTCCTACCATTAAAAGTCAAGAACCTACAAACCGGGTCTTCTAATTGAAATACATACAATGTTGGGCCTGCACATGTTATCCAGCGCCCTCATGTTTGCAGTCAAACTGCGTCCTTCCGCCGGGCTACAGGGACAAATCAGGTGTCACAGCGTCCCAAGACTCAGCTGCGCCATAAAGCAACGCTGAGTCGACATACGACTGGCCCTGGCCAAACAGGCCTCAATCTGGCAAAGAAAGCCACCTGAGCAACAGGATTCAGTGAGGCCTTCATGACCTTTGTGACCTTTATAGTGTAATAGGGCAATTAAAGAGCTTGAAATGTATTTACAGCTTCAAAATTAGCATGCCTGATCTGCGCGACACCCTGGATTGAGCTGGGCGTTGTTTTCAGCCCTACGGCCCTGTAAAGAACTGTTTTGCCGAGGGTCTAGAAGGCTGGAAGTCAAATTTCCACATGGTACAGACTCTGTGAGTCTCCCAGTCGAGTTTGAAGCTTATTGTAGCTCAAATGACTGTTTCTACCATTAAAAAGTCAAGAACCTACAAACCGGGTCTTCTAATTGAAATACATACAATGTTGGGCCTGCACATGTTATCCAGCGCCCCCTCATGTTTGCAGTCAAACTGCGTCCCTTCCGTCGGGCTACAGGACAAATCAGGTGTCACAGCGTCCGCACGACCTCAGCTATGCCGCAAAGCGACGGCGAACATACGACCAAATTTGGCCAGGCCTCAATCTGGCAAAGAAAGCCACCAGAGCAACAGGATTCAGTGAGGCCTCATGACCTTTGTGACCTTTATAGTGTAATAGGGCAATTAAAGAGCTTGAAATGTATTTATAGCTTCAAAATTAGCATGCCTGATCTGCGCGACACCCTGGATTGAACTGCGCTGTTTTCGCCCTACGTGGTCCCCAAAGAACTGTTTTTCCGAGGGTCTAGAAGGCTGAAGTCAAATTTGCCATGGCAGACTCTGTGAGTCTCTCAGTCGAGTTTGAAGCTTATTGTAGCTCAAATGACTGTTTCTACCATTAAAAAGTCAAGAACCTACAAACCGGGTCTTCTAATTGAAATACATACAATGTTGGGCTCATGTTATCCAGCGCCCTCATGTTTGCAGTCAAACTGTCCCTTCCTGTCGGGCTACAGGGACAAATCAGGTGTCCGCAGTCCGCAAGACCTCAGCTGCGCGGCGAAAGCAAAGTCGAGTCGATACGACCAAATTTGGCCAAACAGGCCTCAATCTGGCAAAGAAAGCCACCTGAGCAACAGGATTCAGTGAGGCTATCATGACCTTTGTGACCTTTATAGTGTAATAGGGCAATTATAGAGCTGAAATGTATTTACAGCTTCAAAATTAGCATGCCTGATCTGCGCGACACCCTGGATTGAGCTGCGTTGTTTTGGGGCCCTACATGGCCCCTGTAAAGAACTTTACGTTTAGGGTCTAGAAGGCTGGAAGTCAAATTTCCATGGTACAGACTCTGTGAGTCTCCCAGTCGAGTTTGAAGCTATTGTAGCTCAAATGACTGTTTCTGCCATTAAAAGTCAAGAACCTACAAACCGGTCTCTAATTGAAATACATACAATGTTGGGCCTGCACATGTTATCCAGCGCCTCATGTTTGCAGTCAAACTGCGTCCCTCCCCGCCGGGCTACAGGGACAAATCAGGTGTCACAGTCCGGCACGACCTCAGCTGCGCGGCGAAAGCGACGGCGAGTCGATACGACCAAATTTGGCCAAAAAGGCCTCAATCTGGCAAAGAAAGCCACCAGAGCAACAGGATTCAGTGAGGCCTTCATGACCTTTGGTGTGACCTTTATAGTGTAATAGGGCAATTAAAGAGCTTGAAATGTATTTATAGCTTCAAAATTAGCATGCCTGATCTGGCGCGACACCCTGGATTGAGCTGCGCTGTTTTCGGCCCTACGTGGCCCTGTAAAGAACTGTTTTTGCGAGGGTCTAGAAGGCTGGAAGTCAAATTTCCACATGGTACAGTGGCGCAAGAGAGCCAAATTATTCTTTTGCAGAATTTGCACCTTGGGTCCCTATCAAAAGGGTTATAATATAAATATGATATTTTTATGATATTAGCATTATTAACTACCCTCTCTCTATCCTCGGGGCTCCCGGGCTCTAATGAGGCCCAACATCTCAGTTTGGACTCAGCTTCTCCGTGTGGGGATCCTCAGATTGTCTTTCTGCTGCTTATAAAATACATACACATACTGATGATAATAATAATAACTTCATGTCTCCCACGGAGACTCCCAGGGGCCCCTGTAATGATGCCCAACATGCCAGATTGAACCCAACTTCTCCTCTTGTGGTTCTCACAGGGTGTCTTCTGCTGCTTATAAAATGCATACATACTTGACGAGCACAATAACTTCATGGGCTCCCCACAGAGGTCCCCAGGGGTAAATTCTAATGAGGCCCAACATGCCAGATTGAATCCAACTTCTCCCTGTGGTTCCTTCATTAGGTGTCTTTCTTGCTGCTTATAAAATACCAAACAGTTCACTTCATGATAATAATAACTTCATGGGCTCCCCCACAGATAAATCCCCCAGGGCCCCTAATGATGCCCAACATGCCAGATTGAACTCAACTTCTCCTTGTGGGTCCCTCTACAAGGTGTCTTTCTGCTGCTTAAAAAATATATACACATAGTTGACATTAATAACTTTAGGTGACCCTCACTGAGGCCCTCTAGGCTCCTAATGATGCCCAACATCCAAGATTGAACCCATCTTCTCCTGGTTGGAACCCTCACAGAGTGTCTTTCTGCTGCATATATAATACATACACATATTTGATGATAATAATAACTACAAGGGGCCTCCTACCACCATGGAGGGCCCCCAGGGGCCCTCAATGAGGCCCAACATCCCAGTTTGAACCCAACTGGGGCCCAGCTTGGCCCATGGATCCTAATGGGGACCCAAGTTGTGCCAATGAGACCCAACTTGCCAAAATGGGAGTCAAGTTTTGGCACAGTGGGTCTCAACGTGGTCCACTTGGCCCAGCTGTGCCCATGGATCCCAATGGGACCCAACTTGGCCCAATGGAGACCAATGGGGCCAAACTTGGCTAATAGTTGGGGCTATCTTCCAATTACTTAAGCCACATGGGAAACAATGGAACCCAGCCTTGCCCATGGATACCAATGGGATCCAACTTGGCCCAATTAGCCCTTACTATAAAACCCAATATTTTTTTTTGACTGTTCCACATGTTAGGGACTTACACGGAGATGTTGGTCAAAGAAGGGCAGACGAACGGAAATTAGCAGTTCCCCTTTAATTTTTTTGGTACAGCAACAGATCCAACTTCCTCCAGGAAGCTCAGAGAGCCACAATTTTTTTTTTTAACAGAATCAGAAAAATGCCACGAGCTCGGAGCTGTGGTCAAAAAAATATAGGACAACGGGAAGTTTGTGTTAGGGAGGCATTTTCAGAGACGCAGAGAGAGTACACCGGGCAATTTGCTCCGTGGTCCCAATTAGGTTTAGGTTAGGTTAGGGGGTTAGGTTGAAGAGGGTTAGGTTAGGTTAGGAATGAAAGAAATTGAATTCCTGCCGAAGGCAGCAGAATTAAATGCACAAACCATGGACTTCAGACTAATTCCCAACTGCTCTATCTCTCGTTTAGGCCCCTGGGGAGGTGAGTGCCCAGCCTGGAGATCCAGACCTTCTCCTCCTGGTGCGTTGCTGCACCGTCCAGGCTGGGTCAGACTCCAGGATGGTGGCCCTGAGGCTGGGCCATCCATGCTCAATAAAATGTTGTACTAAGGGGATATCTGTATTCTTTTTTCTATTTAATATTATACCTATGTTGGGTAAACCTTGTGAGAATGGTGTTACCCGTCTGGCCCACATATTGTTTGTTGCACTTTATGCATCTAATTAGGTAGACCACATTCTTTGTGTGCACAGTGGTGTTCTTTTGGGTCAGAAATACCTCTTTAGAAATTTGATTTTGAATCATTTTATAATTCCTGAAGAATTCAGATTTGGACCTGATCTTGGTTCTTTCAATGGTCTCAATTTAGCTCTAACTAGAATGTCTCCCAGGTTTTTATTTTTCTAAAGGCCGCAATTAGTCTATAATCTTTTAGGAAAATTTTGTTACCACCTGCCGAAATAAAATTAGTTTTTAATTGTTTGATGAGTTTGACATTTCCAAATGAATACGTGGTGATGATGGGGAGAATTGGGTCCAAACAAACAGGTTTCACTAGGGTGAAGGTTTTCAAAGAGTGACGTAGCATGGTGTGAGTGTAACCCCTGTTGCGCAGTGAGGAGAATAAAATCTTTACTGCAGCTTTAAAATCTTCTGCTCTGGTGCAGATTCTCTTAAATCTCAGTAATTGAGACTTTACCAGTCCTGCAAAAGTATGCTTGGGGTGATGACTGGATCTGTATAGCAGCGCATGCGTGTCTGTCTCTTTAAAGAAAACCTTCACCTCTAGCCTGTGTGTAGGGAAATCTGTCCCCTTGAAGGTCGTGTGTCCAGGAAATCAATGGAGTCCTGATTAATGGTGGATTTGACCTTAATGGACTGCCTGTGGTTATTTAAGGTATGAATGAAATCCTCAAAACTTTGAATGCTGCCAAACTCCCCAAATGTATCGTCCAAATAACGAAATAGTGCAGCGGCCTCTTCTGGCAAGATGCCAGGGCACTATCTTCCCACTCGGCCATAAATATGTTGGCGTATGAGGGTGCAAAACGCTTCCCATAGCCGTGCCTTTCACCTGTAGAAAATATTGTCCATCAAATTCAAAATCATTTTTGGTCAAATTAATTTCTAATAATTGTAAAATTTCTTTGTCTGGTCTTTTGCTGTTTGGGTGTTTTTGGAGGGCGTGTCTGACCGCTAATAGGCCCTCAGGTGTCTGGATGTTGGTGTAAAGGCTGTCTACATCAAGGGAGAAGAGGAAGGAGGAGGACGGTATAATAATACTTTTAATCTTCTCAACAAAATCATATGTGTCCTTGATGTAGCTCTGGTGTAGCATAGACAGGGGTTTTAAATAAAATCTATAAACTCTGCTGTGTAGTAGGTCTCACTCTCACAGTCAGAGACTATAGGGCGGCCTGGAGGGATGTGTGAGGCTCCAGGACTCTCTGCTTTTGTGGATTTTTGGCAGCATGTAAAACGGCGCAGTCTGGGCTCCTTTTCCCTTGGAGGTAAGTTTTCTGTTTCAGATTTATAAATTTTTATTATATAATGATACTAAAATCTTTTCCACAAGAGGTATTGTGTCTTTATATATAGGTTTGTCTAATTTAATATAATAATTGGTATTATTTAATTGTCTATATCCCTCCCACAAATAATCACTCCTGTCCATGAGGACCACTGAGCCCTTTGTCTGCCGGTTTTATTACAATTTCATTATTATTGGCCAATTGGTGAAGTGCCTCAGTTTCATACTTGGTCAGATTAGTTTTAGTCCAGCCCATTTTGTGGTTTTGCTGGAAGTGTTGTAGATCTAATTGGGTCAATTTGGTAACCTCTGGTGGGAGTTGTGTGGCATCAGGGAGCCATGTGGACCTCGGGATAAAGGGTAATGTTCTGATTCTTGTTTTCCTTCGTAATATGTAGCCAACTTCACTTTCCTGTGATAATTTGTAAATCCAGTCTAGTCTGGTTTTACAGTCTTTATGACTCAGTCTCTGCTGTGAAGGAATAAATGTTAGTCCCCTGTTCAAAAGCACGGTCTGTGCTGCTGTGAGTTTAAAAGATTTGCAAAGATTAATCACAGTTTTTAACCCTGTATCTTTTTCTTTACTTACAGGGTTTACATGTTTAAATGCTGGACCCAGTGCTGCAGCATGTGCTCCCCGGTCTGCTTTGACCAGTGGATCAGGTCTTGTCCACTGTGAAGCTGTTTCTGGACAGCTGGGGAATTGAGTCATAATTGGCCAGGATGTGGTCGTTCAGGAGCCTCAGGTTGGCCTGTTCAGAGGGTGGGAGAGACCTGGAAAAGTTAATCAGTGGCACCAGGATTTGTGATCTGGGAAAAGCTATTTCAGCCATTTTCACAGCTTTCCTCAGCTGTGGGAAGATCACATTGAGTGGGTTATGGGCCCTATTGTTGATTCCCAGGAAAGAATTGTTTTTTCCACTTTCATGGAGACTGGCGTTTGGCCAAAAGGGGCTCCATGTGGGCGAAGGTGGCTCCTGGGAAACTGTCAATCTGCATATTATCCTGTGTAAAGGATGGCAGCCTTGAAAGGTTGGAGTCTCCCATGATGAGCCACTGTTTTTTGCCTCCAGTGACCAGACAGAGCTCTTAGGTTGGTCTGCTCGTGTCTGAGGGGCCTGTTCTCAGAAGTCACTGAGGCAGGTGTTGTCGGGAGGTGCAAAGGAAAGTGTGCTCTGTACCTGGGCTCTGGGTAGGGCAGACAGTTCTGCTCGAGCATCGAGTTGAGCGTAGCAGTGTTAATCTCCTCTGTGCTTGTTGGTTTCAGAGTAGTACCCTGCGTGCTGATCTCTGCTGGAGGGGTGTCCTGTCCTGGACCAGGATCACCGCGAGAGAGCTGGAGGTGGGTGGGGAGAGAGGGGAGGAGAGGTAGGGGAGAAAGAGGAGGGAATTGGGGAGGAGGGAGAAAGGTCTGGAGGAGGAGGGGAAGGAGGGGGTGTTGGGGTGGAGGAGGGGGAGGAGGGGAGAGAGGGTGGGTGGTGGAGTGGAGGCCGGAGTGGTGGGGTCTTGCTAAGGAGATCAGCTCCACGTCCACTTCCGGCTGCTGCTGCTCCTGTGTTGCCTCTCTGGTGGGGTGGCTCTTGTGCACTGTCACACCGGAGGTCGTCTGGGTCTCTGCTGTCCTCTGTGCAGAGTCCGCTCTCAGCGCTTCCCACTGGGTGACTCTCAGTGGGACTCCGGCTGAGGCTGAGGTGGAGGGTTGGGAGGTTCTGCTGCAACATCTCCATCATAGGAGCACTAAGATGTCTCCTCCGTGCAGGTTTGGCTACTGGAGCTGTGGATGGAGGAGGAGGAGAAGGACGAAGAGGAGGAGGAGGAGGAGGAGGAGGGGGCGAGAGTGGAGGGATTGTCTGCCCCTCTCCTGAGGGGTCCCGGAGGCTGCTGCTACCCCTGCAGCTGGCGTAGCCTGGGACTGTTGGTCCTCCTGCTGAGGTGAGTCTGAGTTGTGTTGTGTGATAGCAACAATTCTAGCGTACACATTGTCCAACAACTCCTGTGTGAGCTTCCTGCCAAAATGGCTGCGGGACCAGGCTGCTGCAATCCCAAAATTCTTCCTCCAATCTCCGTGCTCAGCTGCTGTAAAATTTGTAGGTTATTGTCAATGTTTTCTTGGTAGTGTTGTCTCAGGGTAAGCATGGTTGTGTATTCCCAGTTTTTAGCATTACCCTCAATGATGCTATTTGTTGTGGGGTTGGGTTCAGCTGGCATAATGGAGTCCATGAGGTATTGGGTCATTCTTGCAATGGCAGGTGGTGTTTCAGGAGAGGAACATTATTTAAATGGTGTAGCTTTAATAATTCTATGTATTATTCTCGTCCTGATAACAAAGTCTGGGTCCTTATCATGGTTTTTTTGTTGATCATTTTATGGGGCCGGACAAACCTCCCTCCAAGTCGGTTTCCGTCTCCCGCTGCGGAATTGCTGGCTCTGCTGTCCGCGCTGCTGCTGCTGCTGCCGCTGCTGCTGCTGCTGTGGCTGCTGCCGCTGCTGCTGCCGCTGCTGCCGCTGCTGCCGCTGTCCGCCGCGCCACGGAGCTCCGCGGCGGCTGGATCCGTTTTTTTGAAAACGGCGGCTCTGTTGGTGGCCGTTGTTCCAGCCCTGGTTCTGGTGAGTATTGTTAAAATTGTTCTGATATACGGCATTGTTCTTACCGTTGTATCCGGTGTAATTTGTTCTCCCGGTGTTGTTTTGGAAGTAGCGGAGTTGCGCGCTGGTTCCCCTGCCGCGTCAGCGTAAGAGGGCTGGTTGTAGGAGGACTGGCGGTGTTGGTAAGATGAGTTGTATGTGGACTGGGGTTCTGTGTTTTATTTCTCTTTCTTCCCGTTTGTAACTCACCGTCTGCCATCCATCATTCCCGTCTTGGAAAGCCATTCTCCGCGGTGAGGAAACCAGGTGAAAAATAATGTTTTAAACTGAAAACTATCTCACAAAAAATGTGGAGACGTGATGGTGAAAAAAAGAATATTTTTTATTTTAAATGAGCGACGCGTTTCGGCATTCGTAATGCCTTTTTCAAGCTCAAGAAATACAACTTTGAAAATTACTATTTCTCTCACACAGTCAGTAAGGCGGAATGAAAAGGCCCGGGCAAATGAACAGGTAGCCAACGGAAATCAACATCCGGCTCCAGGTACCAACATGTGACCCGCTGGGCCAATGACAGCTTAAAACAATGTCAATTTGTATGTGTGTGTGTGTGTAAGTCTGTCATTCAAATTTTTAAAGAGGAATCTGCCTGGTCCAATTTGGTCAGTTAGTGTTTTAAAATACTATTTAATTTCTATCAAAATTTTTCTTAAAATAAAAGAGAAGATTTAAGTTAAATTTAGTCTAATAGTATTCAATTGAGAAAATTGTGTCCAAATAATGGTTTACATAATTTGATTTAATTTTTAGATGTATGTCAGAGAGTTTTTGTATCTGTTAATAATTCAATGGTTATGTTTAGGCAAGATTCTTAGAGAGATGCCCTTCCCCAAATGGTTGAGGTTAGAGCTTAGAGATTTGGGCAGGGTTCACCTGAAAAGTCCAGATAACAGCAGGTATGTTTAGGCAAGAGGCCCTAGACATAAGGGCCCGCAGTAAAGTGGTTGTTAAGGCATAAAGCCCTCAGACCGGTTGTGTTTAGGCAGGAAATCCTAAATACAATTATCCACAATGAAAAGGTTGAGTTCAGGTATAAAGTCCTCAAATGTGTCCCCCAGAAAAGGTTGGGATCAGGTCAGGGAACCCACTGTGTGCCCACTAGAGAGGTTTTGGAGGTAGGTAGGAAAACCGGATGTCGTGGGGCCTTTTTTCCTTATTAATTTAAACTTTAAAACCAAGTGTGAGGAATGAAATCACCATCACATAACAGTATGTGGAAAACAATAATTGTAACTATATACATTCACATACATCTACATATATATATATATATATATATACATATATATATATATATAAAAATATATACATACATACACATCCATCTACTCATGTATAGAACTATACAGCAAAATCAAATGCATTTTAAATTCAATTATGAACTCCATGAAAACAGTTGCAACTTTTGTCCAGTAGATGGCAGGCTTGTAATGCAAATGTTGGGAACCAGAACCAAACTCCACTCTGTCCATTACATTCACACATGTAACAGTGGAATAAAATCAATATAGGATTCAGTGTCCTTGTAGTTGATGAGATGGTCAATTTAGATATCACTCAATATTTAAAAATTACAGTTCCAGCTGAAGGATATGTAAGTATCTTATTTTATCTATACCCTTTGATGTGATACAATAAAGTCCTTAATTTGTATTATATGTTTAATGTGTCCTATTCTAGGTGGGCTGCCCAGGTGGTGGCCTGTCTGAGGAGAGAGGGAGAGGAGGGAAAGCTTCAGTCCAGGTACGGGCGGGTTAGGAATGAAAGAAATTGAATTCTGCTGCCGAAGGCAGCAGAATTAAATGCACAAACCATGGACTTCAGACTAATTCCCACTGCTCTATCTCTCGTTTAGGCCCCTGGGGAGGTGAGTGCCCAGCCTGGAGATCCAGACCTTCTCCTCCTGGTGCGTTGCTGCACCGTCCAGGCTGGGTCAGACTCCAGGATGGTGGCCCTGAGGCTGGGCCATCCATGCTCAATAAAATGTTGAACTAAGGGGATATCTGTATTCTTTTTCTATTTATATTATACCTGTGTTGGGTAAACCTTGTGAGAATGGTGTTACCTGTCTGGCCCACATATTGTTTGTTGCACTTTAAACATCTAATTAGATAAACCACATTTTTGTGTGCACAGTGGTATTCTTTTGGGTCAGAAATACCTCTTTGGAAATTTGATTTTGAATCATTTTATAATTCCTGAAGAATTCAGATTTGGACCTGGATCTTGGTTCTTTCAATGGTCTCAATTTAGCTCTAACTAGAATGTCTCCCAGGTTTTTATTTTTCTAAAGGCCGCAATTAGTCTATAATCTTTTAGGAAAATTTTGTTACCACCTGCCGAAATGAAATTAGTTTTTAATTGTTTGATGAGTTTGACATTTCCAAATGAATAGGTGGTGATGATGGGGAGAATTGGGTCCAAACAAACAGGTTTCACTAGGGTGAAGGTTTTCAAAGAGTGACGTAGCATGGTGTGAGTGTAACCCTGTTGCGCAGTGAGGAGAATAAAATCTTTACTGCAGCTTTAAAATCTTCTGCTCTGGTGCAGATTCTCTTAAATCTCAGTAATTGAGACTTTACCAGTCCTGCAAAAGTATGCTTGGGGTGATGACTGGATCTGTATAGCAGCGCATGCGTGTCTGTCTCTTTAAAGAAAACCTTCACCTCTAGCCTGTGTGTAATTAGGAAATCTGTCCCCTTGAAGGTCGTCGTGTCCAGGAAATCAATGGAGTCCTGATTAATGGTGGATTTGACCTTAATGGACTGCCTGTGGTTGTTTAAGGTATGAATGAAATCCTCAAAATCCTCTTTCGAATGCTGCCAAACTCCCCAAATGTCATCCAAATAACGAAAATAGTGCAGCGGCCTCTTCTGGCAAGATGCCAGGGCACTATCTTCCCACTCGGCCATAAATATGTTGGCGTATGAGGGTGCAAAACGCTTTCCCATAGCCGTGCCTTTCACCTGTAGAAAATATTGTCCATCAAATTCAAAATCATTTTTGGTCAAATTAATTTCTAATAATTGTAAAATTTCTTTGTCTGGTCTTTTGCTGTTTGGGTGTTTTTGGAGGGCGTGTCTGACCGCTAATAGGCCCTCAGGTGTCTGGATGTTGGTGTAAAGGCTGTCTACATCAAGGGAGAAGAGGAAGGAGGAGGACGGTATAATAATACTTTTAATCTTCTCAACAAAATCATATGTGTCCTTGATGTAGCTCTGGTGTAGCATAGACAGGGGTTTTAAATAAAATCTATAAACTCTGCTGTGTAGTAGGTCTCACTCTCACAGTCAGAGACTATAGGGCGGCCTGGAGGATGCGTGTGGGAGGCTCCAGGACTCTGCTTTTGTGGATTTTTGGCAGCATGTAAAATCGGCGCAGTCTGGGCTCCTTTTCCCTTGGAGGTAAGTTTTCTGTTTCAGATTTATAAATTTTTTATTATATAATGATACTAAAATCTTTTCCACAAGAGGTATTGTGTCTTTATATATAGGTTTGTCTAATTTAATATAATAATTGGTATTATTTAATTGTCTATATCCCTCCCACAAATAATCACTCCTGTCCATGAGGACCACTGAGCTCCCTTTGTCTGCCGGTTTTATTACAATTTCATTATTATTGGCCAATTGGTGAAGTGCCTCAGTTTCATACTTGGTCAGATTAGTTTTAGTCCAGCCCATTTTGTGGTTTTGCTGGAATGTTGTAGATCTAATTGGTCAATTTGGTAACCTCTGGTGGGAGTTGTGTGGCATCAGGGAGCCATGTGGACCTCGGGATAAAGGGCAAATGTTCTGATTCTTGTTTTCCTTCGTAATATGTAGCCAACTTCACTTTCCTGTGATAATTTTGTAAATCCAGTCTAGTCTGGTCTTTTCAGTCTTTATGACTCAGTCTCTGCTGTGAAGGAATAAATGTTAGTCCCTGTTCAAAAGCACGGTCTGTGCTGCTGTGAGTTTAAAAGATTTGCAAAGATTAATCACAGTTTTTAACCCTGTATCTTTTTCTTTACTTACAGGGTTTACATGTTTAAATGCTGGACCCAGTGCTGCAGCATGTGCTCCCCGGTCTGCTTCGACCAGTGGATCAGGTCTTTGTCCACTGTGAAGCTGTTTCTGGACAGCTGGGGAATTGAGTCATAATTGGCCAGGATGTGGTCGTTCAGGAGCCTCAGGTTGGCCTGTTCAGAGGGTGGGAGAGACCTGGAAAAGTTAATCAGTGGCACCAGGATTTGTGATCTGGAAAAGCTATTTCAGCCATTTTCACAGCTTTCCTCAGCTGTGGGAAGATCACATTGAGTGGGTTATGGGCCCTATTGTTGATTCCCAGGGAAAGAATTGTTTTTTCCACTTTCATGGAGACTGGCGTTTTGGCCAAAAGGGGCTCCATGTGGGCGAAGGTGGCTCCTGGGAAACTGTCAATCTGCATATTATCCTGTGTAAAGGATGGCAGCCTTGAAAGGTTGGAGTCTCCCATGATGAGCCACTGTTTTTTTGCCTCCAGTGACCAGACAGAGCTCTTTAGGTTGGTCTGCTCGTGTCTGAGGGGCCTGTTCTCAGAAGTCACTGAGGCAGGTGTTGTCGTGGGAGGTGCAAAGGAAAGTGTGCTCTGTACCTGGGCTCTGGGTAGGGCAGACAGTTCTGCTCTGAGCATCGAGTTGAGCGTAGCAGTGTTAATCTCCTCTGTGCTTGTTGGTTTCAGAGTAGTACCCTGCGTGCTGATCTCTGCTGGGGGGGTGTCCTGTCCTGGACCTGGATCACCGGGGAGAGAGCTGGAGGTGGGTGGGGAGAGAGGGGAGGAGAGGTAGGGGAGAAAGAGGAGGGAATTGGGGAGGAGGGAGAAAGGTCTGGAGGAGGAGGGGAAGGAGGGGGTGTTGGGGTGGAGGAGGGGGAGGAGGGGAGAGAGGGTGGGTGGTGGAGTGGAGGCTCCGGAGTGGTGGGGTCTTCGGCTAAGGAGATCAGCTCCACGTCCACTTCCGGCTGCTGCTGCTCCTGTGTTGCCTCTCTGGTGGGGTGGCTCTTGTGCACTGTCACACCGGAGGTCGTCTGGGTCTCTGCTGTCCTCTGTGCAGAGTCCGCTCAGCGCTTCCCACTGGGTGACTCTCAGTGGGACTCCCGGCTGAGGCTGAGGTGGAGGGTTGGGGAGGTTCTGCTGCAACATCTCCATCATAGGTGCACTAAGATGTCTCCTCCGTGCAGGTTTGGCTACTGGAGCTGTGGATGGAGGAGGAGGAGAAGGACGAAGAGGAGGAGGAGGAGGAGGAGGAGGGGGCGAGAGATTGTGGAGGGATTGTCTGCCCTCTCCTGAGGGGTCCCGGAGGCTGCTGCTACCCCTGCAGCTGGCGTAGCCTGGGACTGTTGGTCCTCCTGCTGAGGTGAGTCTGAGTTGTGTTGTGTGATAGCAACAATTCTAGCGTACACATTGTCCAACAACTCCTGTGTGAGCTTCCTGCCAAAATGGCTGCGGGACCAGGCTGCTGCAATCCCAAAATTCTTCCTCCAATCTCCCGTGCTCAGCTGTAAAATTTGTAGGTTATTGTCAATGTTTTCTTGGTAGTGTTGTCTCAGGGTAAGCATGGTTGTGTATTCCCAGTTTTTAGCATTACCCTCAATGATGCTATTTGTTGTGGGGTTGGGTTCAGCTGGCATAATGGAGTCCATGAGGTATTGGGTCATTCTTGCAATGGCAGGTGGTGTTTCAGGAGAGGAAACATTATTTAAATGGTGTGTAGCTTTAATAATTCTATGTATTATTCTCGTCCTGATAACAAAGTCTGGGTCCTTATCATGGTTTTTTTGTTGATCATTTCTATGGGGCCGACAAACCTCCCTCCAAGTCGGTTTCCGTCTCCCGCTGCGGAATTGCTGGCTCTGCTGTCCGCGCTGCTGCTGCTGCTGCTGCTGCTGCTGCTGCTGCTGTGCTGCTGCCGCTGCTGCTGCTGCTGCCGCTGCTGCCGCTGTCCGCCGCGCCACGGAGCTCCGCGGCGGCTGGATCCGTTTTTTGAAAACGGCGGCTCTGTTGGTGGCCGTTGTTCCAGCCCTGGTTCTGGTGAGTATTGTTAAAATTGTTCTGATATACGGCATTGTTCTTACCGTTGTATCCGGTGTAATTTGTTCTCCCGGTGTTGTTTTGGAAGTAGCGGAGTTGCCGCGCTGGTTCCCCCCGCCGGCCAGCGTAAGAGGGCTGGTTGTAGGAGGACTGGCGGTGTTGGTAAGATGAGTTGTATGTGGACTGGGGTTCTGTGTTTTATTTCTCTTCTTCCCGTTTGTAACTCACCGTCTGCCATCCATCATTCCCGTCTTGGAAAGCCATTCTCCGCGGTGAGGAAACCAGGTGAAAAATAATGTTTTAAACTGAAAACTATCTCACAAAAATGTGGAGACGTGATGGTGAAAAAAGAATATTTTTTATTTTAAATGAGCGATTTCGGCATTCGTAATGCCTTTTTCAAGCTCAAGAAATACAACTTTGAAAATTACTATTTCTCTCACACAGTCAGTAAGGCGGAATGAAAAGGCCCGGCAAATGAACAGGGTAGCCAACGGAAATCAACATCCGGCTCCAGGTACCAACATGTGACCCGCTGGGCCAATGACAGCTTAAAACAATGTCAATTTGTATGTGTGTGTGTGTGTAAGTCTGTCATTCAAATTTTTAAAGAGGAATCTGCCTGGTCCAATTTGGTCAGTTAGTGTTTTAAAATACTATTTAATTTCTATCAGAATTTTTCTTAAAATAAAGAGAAGATTTAAGTTAAATTTAGTCTAATAGTATTCAATTGGAGAAAATTGTGTCCAAATAATGGTTTAGTAATTTGATTTAATTTTTAGATGTATGTCAGAGAGTTTTTGTATCTGTTAATAATTCAATGGTTATGTTTAGGCAAGATTCTTAGAGATGCCCTTCCCCAAATGGTTGAGGTTAGAGCTTAGAGATTTGGGCAGGGGTTCACCTGAAAAAGTCCAGATAACAGCAGGTTATGTTTAGGCAAGAGGCCCTAGACATAAGGGCCCGCAGTAAAGTGGTTGGGTTAAGGCATAAAGCCCTCAGACCGGTTGTGTTTAGGCAGGAAATCCTAAATACAATTATCCACAATGAAAAGGTTGAGTTCAGGCATAAAGTCCTCAAATGTGTCCCCCAGAAAAAGGTTGGGATCAGGTCAGGGAACCCACTGTGTGCCCACTAGAGAGGTTTTGGAGGTAGGTAGGAAAACCGGATGTCGTGGGGCCTTTTCTTCCTTATTAATTTAAACTTTAAAAACAAGTGTGAGGAATGAAATCACCATCACATAACAGTATGTGGAAAACAATAATTGTAACTATATACATTCACATACATCTACACATATATATATATATATATATACATATATATATATATATATATATACATACATACACATTCCATCTACTCATGTATAGAACTATACAGCAAAATCAAATGCATTTTAAATTCAATTATGAACTCCATGAAAACAGTTGCAACTTTTGTCCAGTAGATGGCAGGCTTGTAATGCAAATGTTGGGAAGCCAGAATCAAACTCCACTCTGTCCATTACATTCACACATGTAACAGTGGAATAAAATCAATATAGGATTCAGTGTCCTTGTAGTTGATGAGATGGTCAATTTAGATATCACTCAATATTTAAAAATTACAGTTCCAGCTGAAGGATATGTAAGTATCTTATTTTATCTATACCCTTTGATGTGATACAATTAAGTCCTTAATTTGTATTATATGTTTAATGTGTCCTATTCTAGGTGGGCTGCCCAGGTGGTGGCCTGTCTGAGGAGAGAGGGAGAGGAGGGAAAGCTTCAGTCCAGGTACGGGCGGGTTAGGAATGAAAAGAAATTGAATTCTGCTGCCGAAGGCAGCAGAATTAAATGCACAAACCATGGACTTCAGACTAATTCCCAACTGCTCTATCTCTCGTTTAGGCCCCTGGGGAGGTGAGTGCCCAGCCTGGAGATCCAGACCTTCTCCTCCTGGTGCGTTGCTGCACCGTCCAGGCTGGGTCAGACTCCAGGATGGTGGCCCTGAGGCTGGGCCATCCATGCTCAATAAAATGTTGAACTAAGGGGATATCTGTATTCTTTTTCTATTTATGTTATACCTATGTTGGGTAAACCTTGTGAGAATGGTGTTACCCGTCTGGCCCACATATTGTTTGTTGCACTTTAAACATCTAATTAGGTAGACCACATTTTTGTGTGCACAGTGGTGTTCTTTGGGTCAGAAATACCTCTTTAGAAATTTGATTTTGAATCATTTTATAATTCCTGAAGAACTCAGATTTGGACCTGGTTTTGGTTCTTTCAATGGTCTCAATTTAGCTCTAACTAGAATGTCTCCCAGGTTTTTATTTTTTCTAAAGGCCGCAATTAGTCTATAATCTTTTAGGAAAATTTTGTTACCACCTGCCGAAATAAAATTAGTTTTTAATTGTTTGATGAGTTTGACATTTCCAAATGAATACGTGGTGATGATGGGGAGAATTGGGTCCAAACAAACAGGTTTCACTAGGTGAAGGTTTTCAAAGAGTGACGTAGCATGGTGTGTGTGTAACCCTGTTGCGCAGTGAGGAGAATAAAATCTTTACTGCAGCTTTAAAATCTTCTGCTCTGGTGCAGATTCTCTTAAATCTCAGTAATTGAGACTTTACCAGTCCTGCAAAAGTATGCTTGGGGTGATGACTGGATCTGTATAGCAGCGCATGCGTGTCTGTCTCTTTAAAGAAAACCTTCACCTCTAGCCTGTGTGTAATTAGGAAATCTGTCCCCTTGAAGGTCGTCGTGTCCAGGAAATCAATGGAGTCCTGATTAATGGTGGATTTGACCTTAATGGACTGCCTGTGGTTATTTAAGGTATGAATGAAATCCTCAAAATCCTCTTTCGAATGCTGCCAAACTCCCCAAATGTCATCCAAATAACGAAAATAGTGCAGCGGCCTCTTCTGGCAAGATGCCAGGGCACTATCTTCCCACTCGGCCATAAATATGTTGGCGTATGAGGGTGCAAAACGCTTTCCCATAGCCGTGCCTTTCACCTGTAGAAAATATTGTCCATCAAATTCAAAATCATTTTTGGTCAAATTAATTTCTAATAATTGTAAAATTTCTTTGTCTGGTCTTTTGCTGTTTGGGTGTTTTTGGAGGGCGTGTCTGACCGCTAATAGGCCCTCAGGTGTCTGGATGTTGGTGTAAAGGCTGTCTACATCAAGGAGAAGAGGAAGGAGGAGGACGGTATAATAATACTTTTAATCTTCTCAACAAAATCATATGTGTCCTTGATGTAGCTCTGGTGCAGCATAGACAGGGGTTTTAAATAAAATCTATAAACTCTGCTGTGTAGTAGGTCTCACTCTCACAGTCAGAGACTATAGGGCGGCCTGGAGGATGCGGTGTGGGAGGCTCCAGGACTCTCTGCTTTTGTGGATTTTTGGCAGCATGTAAAATCGGCGCAGTCTGGGCTCTTTTCCCTTGGAGGTAAGTTTTCTGTTTCAAATTTATAAATTTTTTATTATATAATGATACTAAAATCTTTTCCACAAGAGGTATTGTGTCTTGTATATAGGTTTGTCTAATTTAATATAATAATTGGTATTATTTAATTGTCTATATCCCTCCCACAAATAATCACTCCTGTCCATGAGGACCACTGAGCTCCCTTTGTCTGCCGGTTTTATTACAATTTCATTATTATTGGCCAATTGGTGAAGTGCCTCAGTTTCATACTTGGTCAGATTGGTTTTAGTCCAGCCCATTTTGTGGTTTTGCTGGAAATGTTGTAGATCTAATTGGGTCAATTTGGTAACCTCTGGTGGGAGTTGTGTGGCATCAGGAGCCATGTGGACCTCGGGATAAAGGGCAAATGTTCTGATTCTTGTTTTCCTTCGTAATATGTAGCCAACTTCACTTTCCTGTGATAATTCTGTAAATCCAGTCTGAGTCTGGTTTTTCTGGTCTTTATGACTCAGTCTCTGCTGTGAAGGAATAAATGTTAGTCCTCTGTTTAAAAGCACGGTCTGTGCTGCTGAGTTTAAAAGATTGGCAGAGATTAATCACAGTTTTTAACCCTGTATCTTTTTCTGTACTTACAGGGTTTACATGTTTAAATGCTGGACCCAGTGCTGCAGCATGTGCTCCCGGTCTGCTTTGACCAGTGGATCAGGTCCTTGTCCACTGTGAAGCTGTTTCTGGACAGCTGGGGAATTGAGTCATAATTGGCCAGGATGTGGTCGTTCAGGAGCCTCAGGTTGGCCTGTTCAGAGGGTGGGAGAGACCTGGAAAAGTTAATCAGTGGCACCAGGATTTGTGATCTGGGAAAAGCTATTTCAGCCATTTTCACAGCTTTCCTCAGCTGTGGGAAGATCACATTGAGTGGGTTATGGGCCCTATTGTTGATTCCCAGGGAAAGAATTGTTTTTCCACTTTCATGGAGACTGGCGTTTTGGCCAAAAGGGGCTCCATGTGGGCGAAGGTGGCTCCTGGGAAACTGTCAATCTGCATATTATCCTGTGTAAAGGATGGCAGCCTTGAAAGGTTGGAGTCTCCCATGATGAGCCACTGTTTTTTTGCCTCCAGTGACCAGACAGAGCTTTTAGGTTGGTCTGCTCGTGTCTGAGGGGCCTGTTCTCAGAAGTCACTGAGGCAGGTGTTGTCGGGAGGTGCAAAGGAAAGTGTGCTGTACCTGGGCTCTGGGTAGGGCAGACAGTTCTGCTCGGAGCATCGAGTTGAGCGTAGCAGTGTTAATCTCCTCTGTGCTTGTTGGTTTCAGAGTAGTACCCCTGCGTGCTGATCTCTGCTGGAGGGGTGTCCTGTCCTGGACCTGGATCACCGAGAGAGCTGGAGGTGGGTGGGGAGAGAGGGGAGGAGAGGTAGGGGAGAAAGAGGAGGGAATTGGGGAGGAGGGAGAAAGGTCTGGAGGAGGAGGGGAAGGAGGGGGTGTTGGGGTGGAGGAGGGGGAGGAGGGGAGAGAGGGTGGGTGGTGGAGTGGAGGCCCGGAGTGGTGGGGTCTTCGGCTAAGGAGATCAGCTCCACGTCCACTTCCGGCTGCTGCTGCTCCTGTGTTGCCTCTCTGGTGGGGTGGCTCTTGTGCACTGTCACACCGGAGGTCGTCTGGGTCTCTGCTGTCCTCTGTGCAGAGTCCGCTCTCAGCGCTTCCCACTGGGTGACTCTCAGTGGGACTCCCGGCTGAGGCTGAGGTGGAGGGTTGGGGAGGTTCTGCTGCAACATCTCCATCATAGGTGCACTAAGATGTCTCCTCCGTGCAGGTTTGGCTACTGGAGCTGTGGATGGAGGAGGAGGAGAAGGACGAAGAGGAGGAGGAGGAGGAGGAGGAGGGGGCGAGAGATTGTGGAGGGATTGTCTGCCCTCTCCTGAGGGGTCCCGGAGGCTGCTGCTACCCTGCAGCTGGCGTAGCCTGGGACTGTTGGTCCTCCTGCTGAGGTGAGTCTGAGTTGTGTTGTGTGATAGCAACAATTCTAGCGCACATTGTCCAACAACTCCTGTGTGAGCTTCCTGCCAAAATGGCTGCGGACCAGGCTGCTGCAATCCCAAAATTCTTCCTCCAATCTCCGTGCTCAGCTGTTGTAAAATTTGTAGGTTATTGTCAATGTTTTCTTGGTAGTGTTGTCTCAGGGTAAGCATGGTTGTGTATTCCCAGTTTTTAGCATTACCTCAATGATGCTATTTGTTGTGGGGTTGGGTTCAGCTGGCATAATGGAGTCTATGAGGTATTGGGTCATTCTTGCAATAGCAGGTGGTGTTTCAGGAGAGGAACATTATTTAAATGGTGTGTAGCTTTAATAATTCTATGTATTATTCTCGTCCTGATAACAAAATCTGGGTCCTTATCATGGTTTTTTTGTTGTTCATTTCTATGCCGGACAAACCTCCCTCCACGTCGGTTTCCGTCTCCCGCTGCGGAATTGCTGGCTCTGCTGTCCGCGCTGCTGCTGCCTGCTGCTGTGGCTGCTGCCGCTGCTGCTGCTGCTGCTGCTGCTGCTGCCGCTGTCCGCCGCGCCACGGAGCTCCGCGCGGCTGGATCCGTTTTTGAAAACGGCGGCTCTGTTGGTGGCCGTTGTTCCAGCCCTGGTTCTGGTGAGTATTGTTAAAATTGTTCTGATATACGGCATTGTTCTTACCGTTGTATCCGGTGTAATTTGTTCTCCGGTGTTGTTTTGGAAGTAGCGGAGTTGCCGCGCTGGTTCCCGTGTGCGTCAGCGTAAGAGGGCTGGTTGTAGGAGGACTGGCGGTGTTGGTAAGATGAGTTGTATGTGGACTGGGGGTTCTGTGTTTTATTTCTCTTTCTTCCCGTTTGTAACTCACCGTCTGCCATCCATCATTCCCGTCTTGGAAAGCCATTCGCGGTGAGGAAACCAGGTGAAAAATAATGTTTTAAACTGAAAACTATCTCACAAAAAATGTGGAGACGTGATGGTGAAAAAAAGAATATTTTTTATTTTAAATGAGCGACGCGTTTCGGCATTCGTAATGCCTTTTTCAAGCTCAAGAAATACAACTTTGAAAATTACTATTTCTCTCACACAGTCAGTAAGGCGGAATGAAAAGGCCCGGCAAATGAACAGAGTAGCCAACGGAAATCAACATCCGGCTCCAGGTACCAACATGTGACCCGCTGGGCCAATGACAGCTTAAAACAATGTCAATTTGTATGTGTGTGTGTGTGTAAGTCTGTCATTCAAATTTTTAAAGAGGAATCTGCCTGGTCCAATTTGGTCAGTTAGTGTTTTAAAATACTATTTAATTTCTATCAGAATTTTTCTTAAAATAAAGAGAAGATTTAAGTTAAATTTAGTCTAATAGTATTCAATTTAGAAAATTGTGTCCAAATAATGGTTTAGTAATTTGATTTAATTTTAGATGTATGTCAGAGAGTTTTTGTATCTGTTAATAATTCAATGGTTATGTTTAGGCAAGATTCTTAGAGTGATGCCCTTCCCCAAATGGTTGAGGTTAGAGCTTAGAGATTTGGGCAGGGTTCACCTGAAAAGTCCAGATAACACAGGTTATGTTTAGGCAAGAGGCCCTAGACATAAGGGCCCGCAGTAAAGTGGTTGGGTTAAGGCATAAAGCCTCAGACCGGTTGTGTTTAGGCAGGAAATCCTAAATACAATTATCCACAATGAAAAGGTTGAGTTCAGGCATAAAGTCCTCAAATGTGTCCCCCAGAAAAAGGTTGGGATCAGGTCAGGGAACCCACTGTGTGCCCACTAGAGAGGTTTTGGAGGTAGGTAGGAAAACCGGATGTCGTGGCCTTTTCTTCCTTATTAATTTAAACTTTAAAACCAAGTGTGAGGAATGAAATCACCATCACATAACAGTATGTGGAAACAATAATTGTAACTATATACATTCACATACATCTACACATATATATATATATATATATATACATATATATATATATATATATATACATACATACACATCTCCATCTACTCATGTATAGAACTATACAGCAAAATCAAATGCATTTTAAATTCAATTATGAACTCCATGAAAACAGTTGCAACTTTTGTCCAGTAGATGGCAGGCTTGTAATGCAAATGTTGGGAGCCAGAATCAAACTCCACTCTGTCCATTACATTCACACATGTTAGCAGGTTGGGTGGCCAGGAGGTCAGGTTAGGTAGGCCAGGGAGGTTGGTCAGGAATTAAGATATCAGGCCAGGCCAAAAATGCCAGGCCAGCTGTAGGATATGTATGTGATAGGTTATTTAGGCCAGGCCAGGCCAGGCCAGGCCAGGCCAGGTATTATAGGCCAGCCATGTAGGCTAGGCTAGGTGGCCAGGCCCAGGTGGTGGCCTGTCTGAGGAGAGGGAGGAGGAGGGAAAGCTTCAGTCCAGGTAGGGGGTTAGGTTAGGAATGAAAAATTGAATTCTGCTGCCGAAGGCAGCAGAATTAAATGCACAAACCATGGACTTCAGACTAATTCCCAACTGCTCTATCTCTCGTTTAGGCCCCTGGGGAGGTGAGTGCCAGCCTGGAGATCCAGACCTTCTCTCTCCTGGTGCGTTGCTGCACCGTCCAGGCTGGGTCAGACTCCAAGATGGTGGCCCTGAGGCTGGGCCATCCATGCTCAATAAAATGTTGAACCAAGGGGATCTCCGTATTCTTCTTTCTATTAATATTATACCTGTGCTGGGTAAACCTTGTGAGAATTGTGTTGCCTGTCTGGCCCACATACTGTTTGGTGCACTTTAAACATCTAATTAGATAAACCACATTTTTTGTGTGCACAGTGGTATTCTTTTGTGTCAGGAATACCTCTTTAGATGTTTGATTCTGTATCATTCTATAATTCCTAAAAACTCAGATTTGGACCTGGTTTTGGGTTCTTTCAATGGTCTCAATTTGGCTCTAATCAGAATGTCCCCAGGTTTTTATTTTTCTAAAGGCCGCAATTAGTCTATGATCTTTTAAGAAAATTTTGTTACCCCTGCCGAAATGAAATTAGTTTTTAATTGTTTAATGAGTTTGACATTTCCAAATGAATAGGTGGTAATGATGGGGAGAATCGGGTCCAAACAGACAGGTTTCACTAGGGTGAAGGTTTTCAAAGAGTGACGAGCATGGTGTGTGTGTAACCCTGTTGCGCAGTGAGGAGAATAAAATCTTTACTGCAGCTTTAAAATCTTCTGCTCTGGTGCAGATTCTCTTGAATCTCAGTAATTGAGACTTTACCAGTCCTGCAAAAGTATGCCTGGGGTGATGACTGGACCTGTACAACAGCGCATGCGTGTCTGTCTCTTTAAAGAAAACCTTCACCTCTAGCTTGTGCGTGACAGGAAATCTGTCCCCTTGAAGGTCGTCGTGTCCAGAAAATCAATGGAATCCTGATTGAGGTGGATTTGACCTTGATTGACTGCCTGTGGCTGTTTAGGTGTGTATAAAAGCTCAAAATCCTGTTTTGAATGCTGCCAAACTCCCCAAATGTCATCTAAATAGCGGAAATAGTGCAGCGGTCTCTTCTGGCAAGATGCCAGGGCACTTTCTTCCCACTCGGCCATAAAAATATTAGCATATGAGGGTGCAAAACGCTTTCCCATAGCCGTGCCTTTCACCTGTAAAAAATATTGTCCATCAAATTCAAAATCATTTTTGGTCAAATTAATTTCTAATAATTGTAAAATTTCTTTGTCTGGTCTTTTGCTGTTTGGGTGTTTTTGGAGGGCGTGTCTGACCGCTAATAGGCCCTCAGGTGTCTGGATGTTGGTGTAAAGGCTGTCTACATCAAGGGAGAAGAGGAAGGAGGAGGACGGTATAATAATACTTTTAATCTTCTCAACAAAATCGTATGTGTCCTTGATGTAGCTCTGGTGCAGCATAGACAGGGGTTTTAAATAAAATCTATAAACTCTGCTGTGTAGTAGGTCTCACTCTCACAGTCAGAGACTATAGGGCGGCCTGGAGGGATACGGTGGAGGCTCCAGGACTCTCTGCTTTTGTGGATTTTGGCAGCATGTAAAACCGGCGTAGTCTGGGCTCTTTATCCCCTGGAGGTAAGTTTTCTGTTTTAAATTTATAAATTTTTTATTATATAATGATACTAAAATCTTTCTATAAGAGGTATTGTGTCCTTGTATATAGGTTTATCTAATTTAATATAATAATTGGTATTATTTAACTGTCTGTATCCCTCCCACAAATAATCCCTCCTGTCCATGAGGACCACTGAGCTCCCTTTATCTGCCGGTTTTATTATAATTTCATTATTATTGGCCAATTGGTGAAGTGCCTCACTTTCATACTGGGTCAGATTGGTTTTAGTCCAGCCCATTTTGTGGTTTTGCTGGAAATGTTGTAGATCTAATTGAGTCAATTTAATAACCTCTGGTGGGAGTTGTGTGGCATCAGGAGCCATGTGGACCTCGGGATAAAGGGCAAATGTTCTGATTCTGTTTTCCTTCGTAGTAGACCGCTAACTTCACTTTCCTATGGTAATTCTGCAGGTCAAGCTGAGTCTGGTTTTTCTGGTCTTTATGACTCAGTCTCTGCTGTGAAGGAATGAAGGTTAGACCCTTGTTTAAAAGCACGGTCTGTGCTGCTGTAAGTTTAAAAGATTGGCAGAGATTAATCACAGTTTTTAACCCTGTATCTTTTTCTGTACTCACAGGGTTCACATGTTTAAATGATGCACCCAGTGTTGCAGCATGTGCTCCCCGGTCTGCTTTGACCAGTGGATCAGGTCCTTATCCACTGTGAAGCTGTTCCTAGACAGCTGGGGATGGAGTCATAATTGGCCATGATGTGGTCATTCAGGAGCCTCAGGTTGGCCTGTTCAGGGGGTGGGAGAGACCTGGAAAAGTTAATCAGTGGTACCAGGATTTGTGATCTGGGAAAGGCTGTTTCAGCCATTTTCACAGCTTTCCTCAGCTGTGGGAAGATCACAGTTTGTGGGTTATGGGCCCTATTGTTGATTCCCAGGGAAAGAATTGTTTTTTCCACTTTCATGGAGACTGGCGTTGGCCAATAGGGGCTCCATGTGGGCGAAGGTGGCTCCTGGGAAACTGTCAATCTGCATATTATCCTGTGTAAAGGATGGCAGTCTTGAAAGGTTGGAGTCTCCCATGATGAGCCACTGTTTCTTTGCCTCCAGTGACCAGACAGAGTTTTTTAGGTTGGTCTGCTCGTGTCTGAGGGGCCTGTTCTCAGAAGTCACTGAGGCAGGTGTTGTCGGGAGGTGCAAAGGAAAGTGTGCTCTGTACCTGGGCTCTGGGTAGGGCAGACAGTTCTGCTCTGAGCATCGAGTTGAGTGTAGCAGTGTTGATCTCCTCTGTGCTTGTTGGTCTCAGAGTAGTACCCTGCGTACTGATCTCTGCTGGAGGGTGTCCTGTCTTGGACCTGGATCACCGGAGAGAGCTGGAGGTGGGTGGGGAGAGAGGGGAGGAGAGGTAGGGGAGAAAGAGGAGGGAATTGGGGAGGAGGGAGAAAGGTCTGGAGGAGGAGGGGAAAGAGGGGGTGTTGGGGTGGAGGAGGGGGAGGAGGGAGAGAGGGTGGGTGGGGGAGGAGGCCCGGAGTGGTGGGGTCTTCGGCCAAGGAGATCAGCTCCACGTCCACTTCCGGCTGCTGCTGCTCCTGTGTTGCCTCTCTGGTGGGGTGGCTCTTGTGCACTGTCACACCGGAGGTCGTCTGGGTCTCTGCTGTCCTCTGTGCAGAGTCCGCTCTCAGCGCTTCCCACTGGGTGACTCTCAGTGGGACTCCCGGCTGAGGCTGAGGTGGAGGGTTGGGGAGGTTCTGCTGCAACATCTCCATCATAGGTGCACTAAGATGTCTCCTCCGTGCAGGTTTGGCTACTGGAGCTGTGGATGGAGGAGGAGGAGAAGGACAAAGGAGGAGGAGGAGGAGGAGGGGGATGGGAGAGGAGGAGGAGGGTTAGGGTTAGGAAGGGCCAGGCTAGGGCTAGGGTTAGGCCAGGCCAGGGTTAGGCCAGGCCAGGCCAGGCCAGGCCAGGCCAGGCCAGGCCAGGCCAGGCCAGGCCAGGCCAGGCCAGGCCAGGGCCAGGCCAGGCCAGGCCAGGCCAGGCCAGGGCCAGGCCAGGCCAGGCCAGGCCAGGCCAGCCAGGCCAGCCAGGCCAGGCCAGGCCAGGCCAGGCCAGGCCAAGGCCAGGCCAGGCCAAAGAGGCCAGGCCAGGCCAGGCCAGGCCAAGGCCAGGCCAGGCCAGGCCAGGCCAGGCCAGGCCAGGCCAGGCCAGGCCAGGAAGAAGAGGAAGGCCAGGCCAGGCAGAGCCAGCCAGGCCAGGCCAGGCCAGGCCAGGCCGAAGAAGAAGAGGCCAGGCCAGGCCAGGTTAGGTTAGGTTAGGTTTTGATAAATTATCTCGATGATCCCCCGCCTCGTCCGACGACTGGGCAGTTAGATAGGGGACCAAAGGCAGATGCACTGGCCGGCGCACGTCAGTAGTCAGCTCACCATTCCCACAATGTCCCCTACATGCCACTTTGTAGCACCGATTTGAGTGTAGGTATAGTTATTTCAATAAGACCACTACTTGGATTGCCAATTTGCGGCAGAGGGTCTTGGATTGTCTAGTTCGGGCCGTGTGACTGGCCCTCGGGTCGCAGTAAAACGTTACTTTTACTTACATGCCACTTTGTAGCACAGGTTTGAGTGCAGGCATAGTTATTTCAATAAGACCACTACTTGGGTTGCCAATTTGCGGCAGAGGGTCTTGAATTGTCCAATTCGGACCGTGTGACTGGCCCTCGGGTTGCAGTAAAACGTTACTTTTAATTTGGACCGTTTGTCTGGCCTCGGGGTTGCAGTAGTTTCTTTCAATTCGGACCGTATGTCTGGTCTCAGTATTGCATAAAATAGTTACTACGGTATTTACCCAGCTGGTTGGGTTTAGGTGGACCGTGTGTCTGGTCTCTTGGTTACAGTAAATCGCTTTTCAATACGGACCGCTTGTCTGGTCTCAAGGTTGCATAAAATAGTTACTACGATATTGACCCAGTTGGTTGGGTTTATGTAAACCGTTTGTCTGGCTTTTGGGTTATTTTCATGTCTATTTCTCTGTATTTCACTTTTCTGGTTTTATATTAAATGTCTAGGTTCAATCGTATTTTTGTTTTAGTAGAAATGGATCTAATACAAGAGGGTGACTCTTCTAATTGTGTTTTTTGAGCAGGTAAGTGTTTTTGGATAGGGTGTTAAGTTAAGGTTTGTATTTTTCTAATAAGGTAAGTGTTCTGTCGATTTATTCAGGTACGTTTTTAAGGTGTTCTTGTACGGTAAATTCTATGTAAATTGCTTAAAAGGTGGATTCGGACGCATCGGAGAAGTCGAGGTAGGTACCCTAATTAAGGTAAGTTCTAACAATTTAATGTAATTCTATGATTGTATATTTAGATTAGTTGAGATGACTATATTAGTCCCCTAACGGGAGCTAAAAAGAAAAAGGGATAGGGTGAAAAAAAGTATGCACAGCGTAAAATCAAACCATTATCTGGTCTCCTTCCCCCAAGGGAGGGGGAGTCGGAGGACCAATGGTTACATTTATAGACAAGATTTAAATCAGTGTTTGAAAATTATTTTGTGGAGGTACGTTTAAAGGTATAGGATAAAATTTGGATTAGATTCTAGAAGGTTAGGATTATTTTACAGGTTGAGGTACCAGGCTTAGGATTATATTTTGAAGTTTTAAAAGTATTTTTTGTGGAAAATTAAGGTCTTGGTTTGAAAAGTTATGTTTAAAAATATATGATTAAAACTAACACTAAAGCTTTTTGAATATAGTTAATTATTAGGTATAAATTTAGGACACATCATCAGTAGTGAACCTCAGTATCATCGAGTGTTTCGGCCATTACCAACTAGACACTCTCAACTGAGGGCGGCCCTCTCGGGATTGATCAAGTCCCGGAGTGTGTCCCATAGTCAATTGGTTTTTTTGTTATAGAAGGTGGAGGTTAAGTTTTAGGATCATGAACTTTGGGCTTTTTGGTGTCTAAAATGGTTAAAGTCTTAAATAGAGGTAAATTGGATCATAAATCTATGTCTAAGAGTTATTTTTATTTGGTAAGATAGGAGTTAAATAGGAAAATTTTTAAGGTTTAAATTAACGTTTAAAGCTCCGGAGCAATTTTTATAGAAAAATAGGTTAATATACTAAGTAAACCTAAAAAGGTTTAAATATGCTAAGTTGCTAAGTTTTTTGGTTGCTAATTAAATTAAGAGGGGGCTAAAATTCTAGAAAGTAAGAGTTTTTTGGAGATAAATCTTCAAAATTAAGTAAGTTATGGCTAAAATAATGTTAAAGGCTAAAAGGGTTGGTTTTTAGGTCTAAATAATAAGTTAGTTTTAGACTAAAAAGGAGATTATGAATTAAGTAACGGCTAAAAAATGGCTAAAATAGTTACTAGCCATAAAGTAGCTAATCGGCTAAAAGAACTAAAACTAAGGAGTCGAAATAGAGGTCCAAGCTGAGCGGAGGCCTAGGTCCCGCTAGATCCACGACCTGATCACCTAAGCTGGATCAGGGGACGGAGAATTTGGAGTTTAAAAGTTTGGAGGGTAAAAGTTTGAAGAGTTCAATTTAAGTTTTTTTAGTCAGAAAAGGACCAAATTAAACGTATGTGGTGCACAATGGGCTGTTGCGTTGGTGAGGCTAAACCTCATAGAAGACTTGGCTACGATTAAGGTCCTGCTGCCGTGGACCACCACTCCCGCAGTGCTGTCCTAGAGGCGGACACGGGGGGCCGCATACGTACCGCCTGTCTGAGGAAACCGCCTAACACCGCTAGGTATCCCCGGTTAGAACTCAGAGCTAGGCCAAGCTTTGGTTTCTGGAGGTCTAGGAGGTCTGAAGGTCTTGAAGATCTGGGAGGTCTGGAGATCATGGAGTCCGACTAAAGACCCGGTTAAAAATCAGGTCTATAGTCGGAAATTAGTCTATTTTTGAAAGCATTCCTGTACTCCATACAACGCACAGTCCCAGGAAATGCTAGAAGTAAAACTAATTTTAAGAGCCAATATAGTAAAAGTTTGAAGAAAAAAATTTTAAGAAAATTTTAACTTCAAAGTTAGGATTTTAGACCTTGCCTGTGCCCCATACACCGCACGACTACAGGAAGGTTAGAGCCTATATACTAAAGTATATGCAAATACCTGTGTCCCATACAACGCACGACCCCAGGTATGCAGAGTGACTCACCGTGAAAGATGCGTCCTCAGAAGCTCTGACTTGGGGTCAATTTTTCGGGGTAGTGGTTTTGCAAGTGATATCTTCACTCATGGTGTAGAGAAGTGTGACCCATAATACCTTGCTGCATTTTAGTTAAAATTTTGGTCCAATAAAAATTTATTTCCTGACCGAATTTAATTATTCGTATTATTTTCCCATCATGCCTATATTCAGTAAGATAGAACCATAAGTGAAACAGATGGACAGATTAATGTGGTGTCCCTCCATTATAATAATTAAATGGGTTTGAATTGAGGGCCGCCAACGGAGCTGGGCCCAACACTGTCCCAAGACGCCCCCGAGTCGGCGACTGTCAAAGATCAAAACCATCCATCATGAATTAAAGGGCAAATGCAACACTATTTTAGGCACCGAACAAAATTGGGGAAAAAATAATTAATTAAGAAAGGTATTAATTAGGTAGGTGGGTGTTTAAGGGTCAACAGGTTAAAGGGATATTTCGGTTAAATATTTTTAGAGCATTTTAAAGGAACAATATCATTATTCGTTATGTTTGGTACCCTGAGGTGGGGTTAGGGTTAAGGGGTTATGTTTAGGGTTAAGGGGTTAGAGTTAGGTTTAGGAGTTAGGGGCTAGTTTGTGATTTGGGTTTAGGTAAGATTAGATTATGGTTAGGATTGTGGGTTGAGGTTAAGGTTAGGTACCTTAAGGTTGTAATTAGGTTTAAGGTTAGGTATAATAGGATTAGGGTTTTAGGTGCGTTTCATGGTTAAATGGTAAGAATTAAGGTTAGGGTTGGGGTCTTGGAATGGATTGAGAGTTAGGGTTAAGTTTAGGTTAAATATTAAGATTAGGATTAAGATTGAGGTTAAGGTTAGGGTTGAGATTAGGTTAGATATCTTAAGGTTAGGTTAGGGTTAGGTTAGGGTTAGGCATTTAGGTTAGGTTTAGGGTTAGGAGTTTAAAGTTTGGAAAAGATTGGGGTTGGGTCCAGGGTAGGTTAAGGTTAGGGCTAGTTTTAGGGTTAGGTTTAGGCTTTAGTAGTTTGAAGCTGGATAAAGGATCAGTTGGTTTCAGGTTAAGGCTGAGGTTAGGGTTAGGTTTAAAGGTTAGGTTAGGGTTTTGGAGTTAATTAGGTTAGTGTTGGGGTTGCTTAATGGCTTGGTTTTGAGATATTAGGTTTTAGGTTAGGTTAAAGTTTAGGTCCTAGATTAACAGTATAAAAAGGTTAGGTTAGGATTAGGAAGGGGTTAGGGTTGGGATTAGGGGTTAGGGCTGGAGTTAGGGGTCAAGGTTAGGGTTTTAAGGTAAGGTTAAAGTTTTAGGTTCAGGAGTTAGTAGTTTCAGATAGAGAATTTGAGGTTGGTTGAGGTTGTTTATAGGGTAAAGTCAGGTTAGGGTTTAAAGTCCTTAAAAGTTATTGTTAGAGATAGGGTTAGGTTTGGAGTTTTAGTGTTTGGTGTTTAAAACAAGATATTTATTAAAATTTAGGTTCTTAGTTTTATTTGATAGTTTTGGAAGAGAGTCGAGTAAAAGGTGTCAGTCAGGTTTTCATCATAAAGTCTCTGTCCCCTACTCATCACCAAGGGGAAGAGTGAGGGGAAGAGGGGTTCCTGTGAAAAAAATTATTATTAAGGAAAGAGGCAGAGTCAGGAGAGGTGAAATACTCTCCCCCGCCCGGTGTGGCATGTAAACTCTACCTCTCCCAGAAAATTTAAGAAAAGAGGAAGGAGGTAGAGTCAGGAGAGTGGACCGCATTCGGGCCTCAGTCTCCCGCCATGGCCGGGCAAGATATTCTTACTTTCTCCTCATTTGCATGAGGGAAGAGAGGGAGAAGAATGAAAAGGTTTGTCTTTGGATTTTATTATTGTTATTGTATTCATAGTTATTTTTTTAAAAAATATTCATGATGTCTTTTAAACCATTATAAGGTTTATTATTTTAAGATGAATTAAAATTATGTATTAAAACTATGTATTAAAACAAATTTTATTAAAATAATTTAGTAAAAGAATTTATTAAAAGGGTTAGGGTTAGGTTTTTGATAAATTATCTCAATGATCCACCCCGCTTCGTCCGATTTGAGTGTAGGCATAGTTATTTCAATAAGACCACTACTTGGATTGCCAATTTGCGGCAGAGGGTCTTGAATTATCTAATTCGGACCGTGTGACTGGCCTCGGTCGCAGTAAAACGTTACTTTACTTACATGTCACTTTGTAGCACAGGTTTGAGTGCAGGCATAGTTATTTCAATAAGACCACTACTTGGATTGCCAATTTGCGCAAAGGGTCTTTGAATTGTCCAACTCGACTGTGTGACTGGCCTCGGGTCGCAGTAAATTGTTTCTCTTAATTTGGACCGTTGGTCTGGCCTCTGGGTTGTAGAAAATTGTTTCTTTTAATTTGGACCGTTGGTCTGGCCTCTGAGTTGTAGAAAATTGTTTCTTTTAATTTGGACCGTTGGTCTGGCCTCCGGTTGCAGAAAATCATTTCTTTTAATTTGGACCTTGTCTGGCCTCGGGTTGTAGAAAATTGTTTCTTTTAATTTGGACCGTTGGTCTGGTCTCCGGTTGCAGTAAATCATTTCTTTTAATTTGGACCGCTTGTCTGGCCTCGGAGTTGCAGAAAATCGCTTTTAATGTGGACCGCTTGTCTGGTCTCGGGTTTTCTTCTTTTAATTTCATTTTTAAGGCATTAGGAAGTCGGTAGGAAGGATCATTGTACACTGGACTTGATGTGAGCGCTCTTGTCCGAAGGCACTGGCTGGGTTAGGTTTTTGATAAATTATCTCGATGATCCCCCCCGCTTCGTCCGACGACTGGGCAGTTAGATAGGGGACCAAAGGCAGATGCACTGGCCGGCGCACGTCAGTAGTCAGCTCACCATTCCCACAATGTCCCCTACATGCCACTTTGTAGCACCGATTTGAGTGTAGGTATAGTTATTTCAATAAGACCACTACTTGGATTGCCAATTTGCGGCAGAGGGTCTTGGATTGTCTAGTTCGGCCGTGTGACTGGCCCTCGGTCGCAGTAAAACGTTACTTTTACTTACATGCCACTTTGTAGCACAGGTTTGAGTGCAGGCATAGTTATTTCAATAAGACCACTACTTGGGTTGCCAATTTGCGGCAGAGGGTCTTGAATTGTCCAATTCGGACCGTGTGACTGGCCCTCGGTTGCAGTAAAACGTTACTTTTAATTTGGACCGCTTGTCTGGCCTCGGGTTGCAGTAGTTTCTTTCAATTCGACCGTATGTCTGGTCTCAGTATTGCATAAAATAGTTACTACGGTATTTACCCAGCTGGTTGGGTTTAGGTGGACCGTGTCTGGTCTCTTGGTTACAGTAAATCGCTTTTCAATACGGACCGCTTGTCTGGTCTCAAGGTTGCATAAAATAGTTACTACGATATTGACCCAGTTGGTTGGGTTTATGTAAACCGTTTGTCTGGCTTTTGGGTTATTTTCATGTCTATTTCTCTGTATTTCACTTTTCTGGTTTTATATTAAATGTCTAGGTTCAATCGTATTTTTGTTTTGGTAGAAATGGATCTAATACAAGAGGGTGACTCTTCTAATTGTGCTTTTGAGCAGGTAAGTGTTTTTGGATAGGTGTTAAGTTAAGGTTTGTATTTTTCTAATAAGGTAAGTGTTCTGTCGATTTATTCAGGTACGTTTTTAAGGTGTTCTTGTACGGTAAATTCTATGTAAATTGCTTAAAAGGTGGATTCGGACGATCGGAGAAGTCGAGGTAGGTACCCTAATTAAGGTAAGTTCTAACAATTTAATGTAATTCTATGATTGTATATTTAGATTAGTTGAGATGACTATATTAGTTCTAACGGAGCTAAAAGAAAAAGGGATAGGGTGAAAAAAGTATGCACAGCGTAAAATCAAACCATTATCTGGTCTCCTTCCCCAAGGGAGGGGAGTCGGAGGACCAATGGTTACATTTATAGACAAGATTTAAATCAGTGTTTGAAAATTATTTTGTGGAGGTACGTTTAAAGGTATAGGATAAAATTTGGATTAGATTCTAGAAGGTTAGGATTATTTTTACAGGTTGAGGTACCAGGCTTAGGATTATATTTTGAAGTTTTAAAAGTATTTTTGTGGAAAATTAAGGTCTTGGTTTGAAAAGTTATGTTTAAAAATATATGATTAAAACTAACACTAAAGCTTTTGAATATAGTTAATTATTAGGTATAAATTTAGGACACATCATCAGTAGTGAACCTCAGTATCATCGAGTGTTTCGCCATTACCAACTAGACACTCTCAACTGAGGGCGGCCCTCTCGGGATTGATCAAGTCCCGGAGTGTGTCCCATAGTCAATTGGTTTTTTTGTTATAGAAGGTGGAGGTTAAGTTTTAGGATCATGAACTTTGGGCTTTTGGTGTCTAAAATGGTTAAAGTCTTAAATAGAGGTAAATTGGATCATAAATCTATGTCTAAGAGTTATTTTTATTTGGTAAGATAGGAGTTAAATAGGAAAAATTTTTAAGGTTTAAATTAACGTTTAAAGCCCGGAGCAATTTTTATAGAAAAATAGGTTAATATACTAAGTAAACCTAAAAGGGTTTAAATATGCTAAGTTGCTAAGTTTTTGGTTGCTAATTAAATTAAGAGGGGGCTAAAATTCTAGAAAGTAAGAGTTTTTTTTGGAGATAAATCTTCAAAATTAAGTAAGTTATGGCTAAAATAATGTTAAAGGCTAAAAGGGTTGGTTTTTAGGTCTAAATAATAAGTTAGTTTTAGACTAAAAAGGAGATTATGAATTAAGTAACGGCTAAAAAATGGCTAAAATAGTTACTAGCCATAAAGTAGCTAATCGGCTAAAAGAACTAAAACTAAGGAGTCGAAATAGAGGTCCAAGCTGAGCGGAGGCCTAGGTCCCTGCTAGATCCACGACCTGATCACCTAAGCTGGATCAGGGGACGGAGAATTTGGAGTTTAAAAGTTTGGAGGGTAAAAGTTTGAAGAGTTCAATTTAAGTTTTTTTAGTCAGATAAGGACCAAATTAAACGTATGTGGTGCACAATGGGCTGTTGCGTTGGTGAGGCTAAACCTCATAGAAGACTTGGCTACGATTAAGGTCCTGCTGCCGTGGACCACCACTCCCGCAGTGCTGTCCTAGAGGCGGACACGGGGCCGATACGTACGCCTGTCTGAGGAAACCGTCTTAACACCGCTAGGTATCCCGGTTAGAACTCAGAGCTAGGCCGAAGCTTTGGTTTCTGGAGGTCTAGGAGGTCTGAAGGTCTTGAAGATCTGGGAGGTCTGGAGATCATGGAGTCCGACTAAAGACCCGGTTAAAAATCAGGTCTATAGTCGGAAATTAGTCTATTTTTGAAAGCATTCCTGTACTCCATACAACGCACAGTCCCAGGAAATGCTAGAAGTAAAACTAATTTTAAGAGCCAATATAGTAAAAGTTTGAAGAAAAAATTTTTTAAGAAAATTTTAACTTCAAAGTTAGGATTTTAGACCTTGCCTGTGCCCCATACACCGCACGACTACAGGAAGGTTAGAGCCTATATACTAAAGTATATGCAAATACCTGTGTCCCATACAACGCACGACCCCAGGTATGCAGAGTGACTCACCGTGAAAGATGCGTCCTCAGAAGCTCTGACTTGGGGTCAATTTTTCGGGGGGTAGTGGTTTTGCAAGTGATATCTTTCACTCATGGTGTAGAGAAGTGTGACCCATAATACCTTGCTGCATTTTAGTTAAAATTTTGGTCCAATAAAAATTTATTTCCTGACCGAATTTAATTATTCGTATTATTTTCCCATCATGCCTATATTCAGTAAGATAGAACCATAAGTGAAACAGATGGACAGATTAATGTGGTGTCCCTCCATTATAATAATTAAATGGGTTTGAATTGAGGGCCGCTCAACGGAGCTGGGCCCAACACTGTCCCAAGACGCCCCCGAGTCGGCGACTGTCAAAGATCAAAAAACCATCCATCATGAATTAAAGGGCAAATGCAACACTATTTTAGGCACCGAACAAAATTGGGGGAAAAAATAATTAATTAAGAAAGGTATTAATTAGGTAGGTGGGTGTTTAAGGGTCAACAGGTTAAAGGGATATTTCGGTTAAATATTTTAGAGCATTTTAAAGGAACAATATCATTATTCGTTATGTTTGGTACCTGAGGTGGGGTTAGGTTAAGGGGTTATGTTTAGGTTAAGGGGTTAGAGTTAGGTTTAGGAGTTAGGGGCTAGTTTGTGATTTGGGTTTAGGTAAGATTAGATTATGGTTAGGATTGTGGGTTGAGGTTAAGGTTAGGTACCTTAAGGTTGTAATTAGGTTTAAGGTTAGGTATAATAGGGATTAGGGTTTTAGGTGTTTCATGGTTAAATGGTAAGAATTAAGGTTAGGCTGGGGTCCTGGAACGGATTGAGAGTTAGGTTAAGTTTAGGTTAAATATTAAGATTAGGATTAAGATTGAGGTTAAGGTTAGGGCCGAGATTAGGTTAGATATCCAGGTTAGGTTAGGGTTAGGCCAGGTTAGGGTTAGGCATTTAGGTTAGGCTTTAGGCCAGGAGCCTAAAGCCTGGAAAGAGGATGGGGGGTCCAGGGCAGGGTTAAGGTTAGGGCTAGCCTTAGGCCAGGTTTAGGCCTAGTAGTTTAGAAGTTGATGTGCTGATGAAGCTGGTTTCAGGTTAAGGCTGAGGTTAGGTTAGGTTTAAAGGTTAGGGTTAGGGCCTTGGAGTTAATAACAGGGTTAGTGTTGTGTTGTTTCTAATGGCTTGGTTTTTGAGATATTAGGTTTTAGGTTAGGTTAAAGCTTAGGTCCCAGATTAACAGTATAAAAGGGTTAGGTTAGGATTAGGAAGGGGGGTTGGGATTAGGGTTAGGGCTGGAGTTAGGGTCAAGGCCAGGGCCTTAAGGCAAGGTTAAAGTTTTAGGTCCAGGAGTTAGTAGTTCCAGATAGAGAATTTGAGGTTGGTTGAGGCTGTTTATAGGTAAAGTCAGGTTAGGGGTTTAAAGTTTTCCTAAAAAAAGCATTGTTAGAGATAGGGTTAGGTTTGGAGTTTTAGTGTTTGGTGTTTAAAACAAGATATTTATTAAAATTTAGGTTCTTAGTTTTATTTGATAGTTTTGGAAGAGAGTCGAGTAAAAGGTGTCAGTCAGGTTTTCATCATAAAGTCTCTGTCCCCTACTCATCACCAAGGGGGAAGAGTGAGGGGAAGAGGGGTTCCTGTGAAAAAATTATTATTAAGGAAAGAGGCAGAGTCAGGGAGAGGGGTGAAATACCTCTCCCGCCGGGTGTGGCATGTAAACTCTACCTCCCCAGAAAATTTAAGAAAGAGGAAGGAGGTAGAGTCAGGAGAGTGGACCGCATTCGGCCTCAGTCTCCCGCCATGGCCGGGCAAGATATCTACTCTCTACCCTCATTTGCATGAGGGAAGAGAGGGAGAAGAATGAAAAGGTTTGTCTTTGGATTTTATTATTGTTATTGTATTCATAGTTATTTTTTAAAAATATTCATGATGTCTTTTAAACCATTATAAGGTTTATTATTTTAAGATGAATTAAAATTATGTATTAAAACTATGTATTAAAACAAATTTTATTAAAATAATTTAGTAAAAGAATTTATTAAAAGGGTTAGGGTTAGGTTTTTGATAAATTATCTCAATGATCCACCCCGCTTCGTCCGATTTGAGTGTAGGCATAGTTATTTCAATAAGACCACTACTTGGATTGCCAATTTGCGGCAGAGGGTCTTGAATTATCTAATTCGGACCGTGTGACTGGCCCTCGGTCGCAGTAAAACGTTACTTTACTTACATGTCACTTTGTAGCACAGGTTTGAGTGCAGGCATAGTTATTTCAATAAGACCACTACTTGGATTGCCAATTTGCGGCAAAGGGTCTTTGAATTGTCCAACTCGGACCGTGACTGGCCCTCGGTCGCAGTAAATTGTTTCTTAATTTGGACCGTTGGTCTGGCCTCTGGGTTGTAGAAAATTGTTTCTTTTAATTTGGACCGTTGGTCTGGCCTCTGAGTTGTAGAAAATTGTTTCTTTTAATTTGGACCGTTGGTCTGGCCTCCGGTTGCAGAAAATCATTTCTTTTAATTTGGACCGTTTGTCTGGCCTCGGGTTGTAGAAAATTGTTTCTTTTAATTTGGACCGTTGGTCTGGTCTCCGGTTGCAGTAAATCATTTCTTTTAATTTGGACCGCTTGTCTGGCCTCGGAGTTGCAGAAAATCGCTTTTAATGTGGACCGCTTGTCTGGTCTCGGGTTTTCTTTTAATTTCATTTTTAAGGCATTAGGAAGTCGGTAGGAAGGATCATTGTACACTGGATTTGATGTGAGCGCTCTTGTCCGAAGGCACTGGCTGGGTTAGGTTTTTGATAAATTATCTCGATGATCCCCCGCTCGTCCGACGACTGGGCAGTTAGATAGGGACCAAAGGCAGATGCACTGGCCGGCACGTCAGTAGTCAGCTCACCATTCCCACAATGTCCCCTACATGCCACTTTGTAGCACCGATTTGAGTGTAGGTATAGTTATTTCAATAAGACCACTACTTGATTACACCTATGGCAGAGGGTCTGGATTGTCTAGTTCGGCCGTGTGACTGGGCTCTGGTCGCAGTAAAACGTTACTTTTACTTACATGCCACTTTGTAGCACAGGTTTGAGTGCAGGCATAGTTATTTCAATAAGACCACTACTTGGGCTGCCAATTTGCGGCAGAGGGTCTTGAATTGTCCAATTCGGACCGTGACTGGCCTCGGTTGCAGTAAAACGTTACTTTTAATTTGGACCGCTTGTCTGGCCTCGGTTGCAGTAGTTTCTTTCAATTCGGACCGTATGTCTGGTCTCAGTATTGCATAAAATAGTTACTACGGTATTTACCCAGCTGGTTGGGTTTAGGTGGACCGTGTCTGGTCTCTGGTTACAGTAAATCGCTTTTCAATACGGACCGCTTGTCTGGTCTCAAGGTTGCATAAAATAGTTACTACGATATTGACCCAGTTGGTTGGGTTTATGTAAACCGCTTGTCTGGCTTTTGGGTTATTTTCATGTCTATTTCTCTGTATTTCACTTTTCTGGTTTTATATTAAATGTCTAGGTTCAATCGTATTTTTGTTTTAGTAGAAATGGATCTAATACAAGAGGGTGACTCTTCTAATTGTGCTTTTGAGCAGGTGTGTTTTTGGATAGGTGTTAAGTTAAGGTTTGTATTTTCTAATAAGGCAAGTGTTCTGTCGATTTATTCAGGCACGTTTTAAGGTGTTCTTGTACGGTAAATTCTATGTAAATTGCTTAAAAGGTGGATTCGGACGATCGGAGAAGTCGAGGTAGGTACCCTAATTAAGGTAAGTTCTAACAATTTAATGTAATTCTATGATTGTATATTTAGATTAGTTGAGATGACTATATTAGTTTCTAACGGAGCTAAAAAGAAAAAGGGATAGGGTGAAAAAAGTATGCACAGCGTAAAATCAAACCATTATCTGGTCTCCTTCCCCAAGGGAGGGGAGTCGGAGGACCAATGGTTACATTTATAGACAAGATTTAAATCAGGTTTGAAAATTATTTTGTGGAGGTACGTTTAAAGGTATAGGATAAAATTTGGATTAGATTCTAGAAGGTTAGGATTATTTTACAGGTTGAGGTACCAGGCTTAGGATTATATTTTGAAGTTTAAAAGTATTTTGTGGAAAATTAAGGTCTTGGTTTGAAAAGTTATGTTTAAAAATATATGATTAAAACTAACACTAAAGCTTTTGAATATAGTTAATTATTAGGCATAAATTTAGGACACATCACAGTAGCCAGGCCAGGCCAGGCCAGGCCAGGCCAGGCCAGGCCAGGCCAGGCCAGGCCAGGCCAGGCCAGGCCAGGCCAGGCCAGGCCAGGCCAGGCCAGGCCAGGCCAGGCCAGGCCAGGCCAGGCCAGGCCAGGCCAGGCCAGGCCAGGCCAGGCCAGGCCAGGCCAGGCCAGGCCAGGCCAGGCCAGGCCAGGCCAGGCCAGGCCAGGCCAGGCCAGGCCAGGCCAGGCCAGGCCAGGCCAGGCCAGGCCAGGCCAGGCCAGGGCCAGGCCAGGCCAGGCCAGGCCAGGCCAGGCCAGGCCAGGCCAGGCCAGGCCAGGCCAGGCCAGGCCAGGCCAGGCCAGGCCAGGCCAGGCCAGGCCAGGCCAGGCCAGGCCAGGCCAGGCCAGGCCAGGCCAGGCCAGGCCAGGCCAGGCCAGGCCAGGCCAGGCCAGGCCAGGCCAGGGCCAGGCCAGGCCAGGCCAGGCCAGGCCAGGCCAGGCCAGGCCAGGCCAGGCCAGGCCAGGCCAGGCCAGGCCAGGCCAGGCCAGGCCAGGCCAGGCCAGGCCAGGCCAGGCCAGGCCAGGCCAGGCCAGGCCAGGCCAGGCCAGGCCAGGCCAGGCCAGGCCAGGCCAGGCCAGGCCAGGCCAGGCCAGGCCAGGCCAGGCCAGGCCAGGCCAGGGCCAGGCCAGGCCAGGCCAGGCCCAGGCCAGGCCAGGGCCAGGCCAGGCCAGGCCAGGCCAGGCCAGGCCAGGCCAGGCCAGGCCAGGCCAGGGCCAGGCCAGGCCAGGCCAGGCCAGGCCAGGCCAGGCCAGGCCAGGCCAGGCCAGGCCAGGCCAGGCCAGGCCAGGCCAGGCCAGGCCAGGCCAGGCCAGGCCAGGCCAGGCCAGGCCAGGCCAGGCCAGGCCAGGCCAGGCCAGGCCAGGCCAGGCCAGGGCCAGGCCAGGCCAGGCCAGGCCAGGCCAGGGCCAGGCCAGGCCAGGCCAGGCCAGGCCAGGCCAGGCCAGGCCAGGCCAGGCCAGGCCAGGCCAGGCCAGGCCAGGCCAGGCCAGGCCAGGCCAGGCCAGGCCAGGCCAGGCCAGGCCAGGCCAGGCCAGGCCAGGCCAGGCCAGGCCAGGCCAGGCCAGGCCAGGCCAGGCCAGGCCAGGCCAGGCCAGGCCAGGCCAGGCCAGGCCAGGCCAGGCCAGGCCAGGCCAGGCCAGGCCAGGCCAGGCCAGGCCAGGCCAGGCCAGGCCAGGCCAGGCCAGGCCAGGCCAGGCCAGGCCAGGCCAGGCCAGGCCAGGCCAGGCCAGGCCAGGCCAGGCCAGGCCAGGCCAGGCCAGGCCAGGCCAGGCCAGGCCAGGCCAGGCCAGGCCAGGCCAGGCCAGGCCAGGCCAGGCCAGGCCAGGCCAGGCCAGGCCAGGCCAGGCCAGGCCAGGCCAGGCCAGGCCAGGCCAGGCCAGGCCAGGCCAGGCCAGGCCAGGCCAGGCCAGGCCAGGCCAGGCCAGGCCAGGCCAGGCCAGGCCAGGCCAGGCCAGGCCAGGCCAGGCCAGGCCAGGCCAGGCCAGGCCAGGCCAGGCCAGGCCAGGCCAGGCCAGGCCAGGCCAGGCCAGGCCAGGCCAGGCCAGGCCAGGCCAGGCCAGGCCAGGCCAGGCCAGGCCAGGCCAGGCCAGGCCAGGCCAGGCCAGGCCAGGCCAGGCCAGGCCAGGCCAGGCCAGGCCAGGCCAGGCCAGGCCAGGCCAGGCCAGGCCAGGCCAGGCCAGGCCAGGCCAGGCCAGGCCAGGCCAGGCCAGGCCAGGGCCAGGCCAGGCCAGGCCAGGCCAGGCCAGGCCAGGCCAGGCCAGGCCAGGCCAGGCCAGGCCAGGCCAGGCCAGGCCAGGCCAGGCCAGGCCAGGCCAGGCCAGGCCAGGCCAGGCCAGGCCAGGCCAGGCCAGGCCAGGCCAGGCCAGGCCAGGCCAGGCCAGGCCAGGCCAGGCCAGGCCAGGCCAGGCCAGGCCAGGCCAGGCCAGGCCAGGCCAGGCCAGGCCAGGCCAGGCCAGGCCAGGCCAGGCCAGGCCAGGCCAGGCCAGGCCAGGCCAGGCCAGGCCAGGCCAGGCCAGGCCAGGCCAGGCCAGGCCAGGCCAGGCCAGGCCAGGCCAGGCCAGGCCAGGCCAGGCCAGGCCAGGCCAGGCCAGGCCAGGCCAGGCCAGGCCAGGCCAGGCCAGGCCAGGCCAGGCCAGGCCAGGCCAGGCCAGGCCAGGCCAGGCCAGGCCAGGCCAGGCCAGGCCAGGCCAGGCCAGGCCAGGCCAGGCCAGGCCAGGCCAGGCCAGGCCAGGCCAGGCCAGGCCAGGCCAGGCCAGGCCAGGCCAGGCCAGGCCAGGCCAGGCCAGGCCAGGCCAGGCCAGGCCAGGCCAGGCCAGGCCAGGCCAGGCCAGGCCAGGCCAGGCCAGGCCAGGCCAGGCCAGGCCAGGCCAGGGCCAGGCCAGGCCAGGCCAGGCCAGGCCAGGCCAGGCCAGGCCAGGCCAGGCCAGGCCAGGCCAGGCCAGGCCAGGCCAGGCCAGGCCAGGCCAGGCCAGGCCAGGCCAGGCCAGGCCAGGCCAGGCCAGGCCAGGCCAGGGCCAGGCCAGGCCAGGCCAGGCCAGGCCAGGCCAGGCCAGGCCAGGCCAGGCCAGGCCAGGCCAGGCCAGGCCAGGCCAGGCCAGGCCAGGCCAGGCCAGGCCAGGCCAGGCCAGGCCAGGCCAGGCCAGGCCAGGCCAGGCCAGGCCAGGCCAGGCCAGGCCAGGCCAGGCCAGGCCAGGCCAGGCCAGGCCAGGCCAGGCCAGGCCAGGCCAGGCCAGGCCAGGCCAGGCCAGGCCAGGCCAGGCCAGGCCAGGCCAGGCCAGGCCAGGCCAGGCCAGGCCAGGCCAGGCCAGGCCAGGGCCAGGCCAGGCCAGGCCAGGGCCAGGCCAGGCCAGGCCAGGCCAGGCCAGGCCAGGCCAGGCCAGGCCAGGCCAGGCCAGGCCAGGCCAGGCCAGGCCAGGCCAGGCCAGGCCAGGCCAGGCCAGGCCAGGCCAGGCCAGGCCAGGCCAGGCCAGGCCAGGCCAGGCCAGGCCAGGCCAGGCCAGGCCAGGCCAGGCCAGGCCAGGCCAGGCCAGGCCAGGCCAGGCCAGGCCAGGCCAGGCCAGGCCAGGCCAGGCCAGGCCAGGCCAGGCCAGGCCAGGCCAGGCCAGGCCAGGCCAGGCCAGGCCAGGCCAGGCCAGGCCAGGCCAGGCCAGGCCAGGCCAGGCCAGGCCAGGCCAGGCCAGGCCAGGCCAGGCCAGGCCAGGCCAGGCCAGGCCAGGCCAGGCCAGGCCAGGCCAGGCCAGGCCAGGCCAGGCCAGGCCACAGGCCAGGCCAGGCCAGGCCAGGCCAGGCCAGGCCAGGCCAGGCCAGGCCAGGCCAGGCCAGGCCAGGCCAGGCCAGGCCAGGCCAGGCCAGGCCAGGCCAGGCCAGGCCAGGCCAGGCCAGGCCAGGCCAGGCCAGGCCAGGCCAGGCCAGGCCAGGCCAGGCCAGGCCAGGCCAGGCCAGGCCAGGCCAGGCCAGGCCAGGCCAGGCCAGGCCAGGCCAGGCCAGGCCAGGCCAGGCCAGGCCAGGCCAGGCCAGGCCAGGCCAGGCCAGGCCAGGCCAGGCCAGGCCAGGCCAGGCCAGGCCAGGCCAGGCCAGGCCAGGCCAGGCCAGGCCAGGCCAGGCCAGGCCAGGCCAGGCCAGGCCAGGCCAGGCCAGGCCAGGCCAGGCCAGGCCAGGCCAGGCCAGGCCAGGCCAGGCCAGGCCAGGCCAGGCCAGGCCAGGCCAGGCCAGGCCAGGCCAGGCCAGGCCAGGCCAGGCCAGGCCAGGCCAGGCCAGGCCAGGCCAGGCCAGGCCAGGCCAGGCCAGGGCCAGGCCAGGCCAGGCCAGGCCAGGCCAGGCCAGGCCAGGCCAGGCCAGGCCAGGCCAGGCCAGGCCAGGCCAGGCCAGGCCAGGCCAGGCCAGGCCAGGCCAGGCCAGGCCAGGCCAGGCCAGGCCAGGCCAGGCCAGGCCAGGCCAGGCCAGGGCCAGGCCAGGCCAGGCCAGGCCAGGCCAGGCCAGGCCAGGCCAGGCCAGGCCAGGCCAGGCCAGGCCAGGCCAGGCCAGGCCAGGCCAGGCCAGGCCAGGCCAGGCCAGGCCAGGCCAGGCCAGGCCAGGCCAGGCCAGGCCAGGCCAGGCCAGGCCAGGCCAGGCCAGGCCAGGCCAGGCCAGGCCAGGCCAGGCCAGGCCAGGCCAGGCCAGGCCAGGCCAGGCCAGGCCAGGCCAGGCCAGGCCAGGCCAGGCCAGGCCAGGCCAGGCCAGGCCAGGCCAGGCCAGGCCAGGCCAGGCCAGGCCAGGCCAGGCCAGGCCAGGCCAGGCCAGGCCAGGCCAGGCCAGGCCAGGCCAGGCCAGGCCAGGCCAGGCCAGGCCAGGCCAGGCCAGGCCAGGCCAGGCCAGGCCAGGCCAGGCCAGGCCAGGCCAGGCCAGGCCAGGCCAGGCCAGGCCAGGCCAGGCCAGGCCAGGCCAGGCCAGGCCAGGCCAGGCCAGGGGCCAGGCCAGGCCAGGCCAGGCCAGGCCAGGCCAGGCCAGGGCCAGGCCAGGGCCAGGCCAGGCCAGGCCAGGCCAGGCCAGGCCAGGCCAGGCCAGGCCAGGCCAGGCCAGGCCAGGCCAGGCCAGGCCAGGCCAGGCCAGGCCAGGCCAGGCCAGGCCAGGCCAGGCCAGGCCAGGCCAGGCCAGGCCAGGCCAGGCCAGGCCAGGCCAGGCCAGGCCAGGCCAGGCCAGGCCAGGCCAGGCCAGGCCAGGCCAGGCCAGGCCAGGCCAGGCCAGGCCAGGCCAGGCCAGGCCAGGCCAGGCCAGGCCAGGCCAGGCCAGGCCAGGCCAGGCCAGGCCAGGCCAGGCCAGGCCAGGCCAGGCCAGGCCAGGCCAGGCCAGGCCAGGCCAGGCCAGGCCAGGCCAGGCCAGGCCAGGCCAGGCCAGGCCAGGCCAGGCCAGGCCAGGCCAGGGCCAGGCCAGGCCAGGGCCAGGCCAGGCCAGGCCAGGCCAGGCCAGGCCAGGCCAGGCCAGGCCAGGGCCAGGCCAGGCCAGGCCAGGCCAGGCCAGGCCAGGCCAGGCCAGGCCAGGCCAGGCCAGGCCAGGCCAGGCCAGGCCAGGCCAGGCCAGGCCAGGCCAGGCCAGGCCAGGCCAGGCCAGGCCAGGCCAGGCCAGGGCCAGGCCAGGCCAGGCCAGGCCAGGCCAGGCCAGGCCAGGCCAGGCCAGGCCAGGGCCAGGCCAGGCCAGGGCCAGGCCAGGCCAGGCCAGGCCAGGCCAGGCCAGGCCAGGGCCAGGCCAGGCCAGGCCAGGCCAGGCCAGGCCAGGCCAGGCCAGGCCAGGCCAGGCCAGGCCAGGCCAGGCCAGGCCAGGCCAGGCCAGGCCAGGGCCAGGCCAGGCCAGGCCAGGCCAGGCCAGGCCAGGCCAGGCCAGGCCAGGCCAGGCCAGGCCAGGCCAGGCCAGGCCAGGCCAGGCCAGGCCAGGCCAGGCCAGGCCAGGCCAGGCCAGGCCAGGCCAGGCCAGGCCAGGCCAGGCCAGGCCAGGCCAGGCCAGGCCAGGCCAGGCCAGGCCAGGCCAGGCCAGGCCAGGCCAGGCCAGGCCCAGGCCAGGCCAGGCCAGGCCAGGCCAGGCCAGGCCAGGCCAGGCCAGGCCAGGCCAGGCCAGGCCAGGCCAGGCCAGGCCAGGCCAGGCCAGGCCAGGCCAGGAGGCCAGGCCAGGCCAGGCCAGGCCAGGGCCAGGCCAGGCCAGGCCAGGCCAGGCCAGGCCAGGCCAGGGCCAGGCCAGGCCAGGCCAGGCCAGGCCAGGCCAGGCCAGGGCCAGGGCCAGGCCAGGCCAGGCCAGGCCAGGGCCAGGCCAGGCCAGGGCCAGGGCCAGGGCCAGGCCAGGCCAGGCCAGGCCAGGCCAGGCCAGGCCAGGCCAGGGCCAGGCCAGGCCAGGCCAGGCCAGGCCAGGCCAGGCCAGGGCCAGGCCAGGCCAGGCCAGGCCAGGCCAGGCCAGGCCAGGGCCAGGCCAGGCCAGGCCAGGCCAGGCCAGGGCCAGGCCAGGGGCCAGGCCAGGGCCAGGCCAGGCCAGGCCAGGGCCAGGGCCAGGCCAGGCCAGGCCAGGCCAGGCCAGGCCAGGCCAGGCCAGGCCAGGCCAGGCCAGGCCAGGGCCAGGCCAGGCCAGGCCAGGCCAGGCCAGGCCAGGCCAGGCCAGGCCAGGCCAGGCCAGGCCAGGCCAGGCCAGGCCAGGCCAGGGCCAGGCCAGGA
>JABXJD010002306.1:0-56667 GCA_013375575.1 Percina caprodes | reverse complement strand
ACTAGATGAGCAGCGGCAGCAGAGCTCCCAACTTAGAGGAATATGTCTACGTTAGAACCGTCATGAAGGACAGACTGAGAGCACAGAGCACGGAGCATTTTCTACTGGTGAGACGACATGTGTTTTCCTTTTAACTTTATCTGCCTGGGTTCCATTGAAAGAGCTTTGTTTCCATAAAACGGGGGACAGAGGCAGACACACAACAGTAGAGTCCTCTGACTGAAAGAAAGAGATTGAGTCATGATGTGTCAGAGTGTGATGCATGTGTGCTATGTTTCCCTCTAAAATGTTCCTCTGACTCTTTGTATGCCTTGTTGGAGATGATTTAATCAATTTAATGACATTATTTTAAAGTAGACTGTGTGTGTGTGTATATCCGTGGGGTCCAAAAACCATGAATACAGTATAAATGTGGGGTCCCGACAGCTTTGTGGGGCCAAAAATGCTGGACCCCACAGCTTTAAAGGGCTGTTCGAGGGTTAAGACTTGGTTTTAGGATTATGGTAAGGGTTAAGGTTAGGCATTTAGTTGTGATGATTAAGGTAAGGGGCTAGGGAATGCATTATGTCAATGACTGGCCCCCACAAAGTGTGTGTGTGTGTGTGTGTGTGTGTGTGTGTGTGTGTGTGTGTGTGTGTGTGTGTGTGTGTGTGAGAGTGAGAGAGAAACCTCTCCGTTATGTGTGTTATCAGAGACATGGGAGCTGAGTTCATCACTGAAACTGCAACACATTCTTTCCATTCCCCCATTTTAGCCTCGGCCAGGTCGAGGAGAAACGTACTCACCCAAGCCCGGGAAGCTGTGTCACGTTGTCATCAGCGTTGTTGTGGTTGTTCTTATCCTGATTCACCCAGTTATCAAGTCACTACTCAGGAGGATTGACTGATTTTAAGAAAGCAGCTCAAGAAGTTAAGAGAGCAGATTTCCAAGCCTCTATGGCCTCGGGCTGTGTTTATTACACTTACAAAGAGGTGAGAAGTGGGGGGGGGGCGTTGTTCACAGTGTATGCTAATGAATTCAACTTCTAGCATAGAAGAAGTATCTTGTAAGATTGTTGATTTCCTGCGTTTGTCACATGTCAGCTGCAGCTGACCTCAGTTTTTTTTGCTTTTGTCAGCACAAATGTAAAAGGTTCTGTGTGTGTGTGTGTGTGTGTGTGACAATCAGTTACATTTTCTTGCAAGAACAGTGCAACAGGAAGGGAAGGAGATAGGAGATAAAAATATGACTGCCACCCTGCACTTTGTGTCCAGGGTCATGAGAAAAAGCTTTCATTAAAAAGGGATTATTTTAGACTCTTATTTGTTGAAAGATAAAGTAGTCTCTCTCTCCCCCTGAATCTCTGCCCTCATTTCAACTCTCTTTTTCTATCTCCCTCCCACTGTAGTTGTGCTGAGAGGAGCCCAGGAGTGGAGCCCAGATCCTGTTGCGGGCTAATTAAATCCCCAGCATAACGTCATTGACTCCCACCCCCCCTTCCCCATCCCCTGGTTTGCCGAAAAAAGTAAAAACCCCATAAAACTTGTGTCCTGAGCGGGACGTCATCCTCGCCTGACTCTTCACCCTCCATCCTCTGCCTCCTCATGTTCCTCCAGACGGAGAGGAGGGCAGGGCGAGCACACTCAGCCTGCCGGCCCCCGCACGCTTCCTGACGGGCGATGGCGCTCCAGAGGAGGCTGGCGCTCGGCGCGTTGACCGGCGGCTCCCTGCTGTTTGTCTACATCCTGTGTGTGAACCTGGAGAGCCCTCTGTCCTGGCCCGTAGTGCCTCCGAAACATTCCCATGGCTTCACACCGGCAAGGAGCAGGTGAGTGAAGGGACAACACTAGGGCTCGGCATTAATGGGGGAAAAAGGACAAAATCAAATATCGCGATGTTGCGAGGATGTGTAGACTTTCCCCGCCACTGTAAGGTTTACATGCAACTCCAGGGCTGTTTGGGAATGAATGAATGAATGAATGAATGAATGAATGAATACTAAAAGACTTTTCTCAGGTCAAAGGGCTGTATTTTATTTGTAGTTTTAGCTTTTGTCTTTAAAGCTATAGTTCGTAGCTTCTTTCTCCCCCATGAGGAATTCTAAGTAGGCTAATAATAATAATGTGTACTTTTATTAATCCCGTCATTATAGCCAAAATATGTCTGAGTTTATTTGCTAATATGTCAGTAAACTAGCATAAGAGAGAGAGAGAGATCCGTCGTCTTAACTGATGCTGCGTTTCATGTACTGAAGAGCAAACATCCCAGAAACAAGATGTGAAACTAGCGGTGAGAGCCTCGGCAGCGCTGACCTACAGATGGGAGAAATCCATTAAATGTACATTTTCATTCCACAAAAACGTATGTACAGCATAAGGAAAGTACAGACACCGGATCCTACACTTCCCATAGTGCATAGTTTCCATTTCCTGCTCTGTTAAATGTCAACACCGTCAAAAATAAACCAGAGCGTCTGATTTAAAACCCCTAAAAATGTTCAAATCGTATTGTTTGTAATAAAAAATCATAATAAAGTTTAACTGTTAAGCACCTTTTTATGCAATGAATGCACCATAAAGTGCTTTACAAGTAGGAAAACACACAGAATGTGATCAAATAATATATGAATAAGAGGAAATAGAATGCATAAGGTTAAAATAATGAGACCCACTGAATAATATGGAAAAGATGAAAAATATTACAATCAGTACCCATATCTGCAGCATGCACACACTGTATTCATCACGGGTCACTATCGCTACTCTACGTCCGTAGTGGAGAGTTGAACATCTGAGCGTCTCCCCTGGGTGGAACCTCGCTGTGGGTCTTATCTGTGTCGGCCACAACCCTGCACGTCTCATCTCAAATCTCAAAACACCGAGAGCTGACATTACATTACATGACGTTACATTTAACCCTCCTGGTGTCTTCAGGTCAAGGACATGGGACATGGGACGAAGGTTTAAGGGTTAAACTTTTAGAAAAGTTCCATGTTTTTTTTTTTTTTTTTTTTTGTAACCAGCACTTATTCCCCTCTAGTTGTATCATTGTGGTTTTAACAAAGGAGCCACGCAGCGCTCCGCCTGCACTGATTAAGCAGGCGGAGTTATTTCACTGGAGGTCGTCTCACACGCGTTATGTGAACTGTACGCTTTGTTATAACGGGCAGCGCTCCAGGTTTAAAGTCAGCAGTTCTGGGTAAAATGCATTAAGTCAGGGGGAAAGAAATGAAAACAAATACAACACTAAGTGGTAAGAAGGTCGGGCGCGTGGAGCTCACAGGGCGTTCATTTTCATGCTGTTCCTTTAATTTGAAAGCATGTGGAAAAAAAATCCTCTTCACTTCCTGATGTAGCTCCTTCCCATGTTTTGATGGACTGCCGTGAGCCATTAGAAAATATATTTTTTCTCCATTCGCCTTCTCATTCCTTCTCCGTTCCCTTCCCCTTCTCGTTGGCTTTCTCCTTTCCTCTCCGTTTCCGCCTTCTCCTTCGCTCCTTCTTGTTCTCCTTCCGTTCCTCTCTCCTCTCCGTTACCCTTCTCGTTCCCCTTCTCATTCTCCTTCTCCCTTCCCCTTCTCGTTCGCCTTCTCCATTTCAGTTGCTTTCCTCTGACTGCATGACCCAGGGCATGCTGGGAAATGCGTGGCCCTCAGCTCATCTAATGACGTTTTATATAAACCTTTTTTTATTGGTTTTGAATCGGAGGGATTTTAATTGCTATTTGTCTGACATGAAGGCTTATTCGGTACAGAACACACGCTGTGTGGCTGAGACATTTAGAAGTCAGAGACTAAATCAGATAACAGATCATCTACCGTCTGATTATTAACATCAGCTACACATCTACCGTCTGATTATTAACATCAGCAACACATCTACCGTCTGATTAACATCAGCAACACATCTACCGTCTGATTATTAACATCAGTAACACATCTACCGTCTGATTATTAACATCAGTAACACATCTACCGTCTGATTATTAACATCAGCAACACATCTACCGTCTGATTATTAACATCAGCAACACATCTACCGTCTGATTATTAACATCAGCAACACATCTACCGTCTGATTATTAACATCAGCTACACATCTACCGTCTGATTATTAACATCAGCAACACATCTACCGTCTGTTGATTATTAACATCAGTAACTGATCACATCAGCTCCTGGGTGTTAATATCAACTGGAGACTTTTTACAAGCTGATATGAGTCTGATAACAGTTTTATTACATCAGACTCGGACGTAACAGGATGTGAGTGTTTCTGTGACTTCCTGTCCAGCCTGAAGGAAACAGCTGGTAAGTGTCCTCTGCTTTTTGTCCCCCACCCCCGGCTTCCGCCACCTGATCTCGTCCACTTTCCAGCTCATCTGGAACAGGCCTCACGCTACCTGCGAAAGCTAATTTGTCCCTGTGCTTGGCGGGTTGGCTGGTGTCAGTTTAAAGCCCCGCATGTAATGGCCTGTTCATAAAGTAATTTATTTAACCCTCATGTTGTCCTCATGTTGCCCTCATGTTGTCCTCATGTTGTCCTATATCAATGTTGTTTTTAATTCCCCAAAATAACATGATTGATTCCACACAACGCTCTTTGGCAAGTACAAATCTCTACTTTCATTAATTTTGGGGCGTCTTATTCAATTTTATAGCATTTAAAAAATAAATTGAAGTGTTTTTGAAATAGTTAATAATAAAATTGTCAAGTGTTGAAAAATGGGACCAAAACGTAAGAAAAAGTTAAAAACTTTGATAAGAAAGCCGCGACTGATTTTCAATTTTGACGGGAAGACAACACGAGGGTTAAGAGATGAAAAAATGGACATTTTTAAATGTAATGTTTTATTTTATCTTCTCTACAAACTCTTTCGAGGGACATATAAAGTACGTCCTGCCGTCTCTGCAACCTTTGATCCGTGTTTAACATTTACAAGTTAGAGTTCCAGTTTAATGAGGCTACTGCGCTGCATATTATGACGGGGCTTTATGAGCCGATGTTGCTGCTGCATCGGGTGTGTCAGGCTCGTAAAAATAGATTAAATCAGGGGAAAGACGAGTGCCATGGTTACTGAGGCTGCCTGTTTGTTTTCAGTCTTGAACAACATCTCCCTCCATGTTATATCGTTGACGAATAAGATGAATCGGTTAAAAAAAAAACAAGAAAAAACCTTGAGAGAACCGTTACATGGGCTTTGTCTGCACAGTGTGGGCACCCTCTGAGCAGATTGTGACTGGCGTTGCCGCGGCAACACAAACTATCAACCTTCCAACTCCATCCCAGGTCCACTTACCATCTTTTTCCAGAGCTTTCATCTGGCTGTGGTCCTTCCCTCCATCCCACATATGCACGTTTCATATGGGATGGCAGGAACACATGAGTTAGAAAGCTCTGGGGGTAAAGGCCGTTTTAGGCTTCTGCATTAACTCAACGATGTACCCCCGCAGACCCGTCTACGCCGAAGCCTGACGTGCACCTCTCAAAATGTAGCGAGATGTTCCTTTATTACATGTGAGGGGAAAAAATATCTAAGAGAAAGTTGTCACACTGATACAAAAATCATCATCAAAGGAAAAAAATATTTGAGAAGTTTTCATACAATGGCAAAATAATCTCTCATATTTTTTAAAACTCTCATATTTTTTGCTATGTGTGAAAAAAATTCTGTTTTGGTGAATTGAAAGTGTTTAAAAAGGGACAAAAATGTAAAAAAGTTAAAAACATTGATTAAAAAGCATCAACAAAAGTGTTTATTTTTGACGGGAAGACGACACAAGGGTTAAAAGCTGAGACAAAATGCCCCCCCGCCCTCTTCTTCATGACTGTAATGTTTTCCAAGTTATGGACTGAGTCATAAATCAACTTTATTTTTCTAAAACTTGAGATCCACCCATTTTGTCATATGTAATTTGTTATTTTGTGGAAAGTAATGGGAAGCAATAAAAGTAGTTAACTTAATTAAAAGGGGTGTTTCACCCAGATTACAAAATAAACCCCCTTTTCCCATTCAGCCCCAGTGGTTTTTACCACAGACACGTCCCGTTAACCCTTTCCACCTGTAACGTGTCCGTCTGTCCGCTATTTACTTTGTAATGGAATTGAAATTAATCGGCAATAATCCATTGAAACACTAGTTTGATATTTAAGGGAAATATGATTTGATGCTTTCTTACCTCGAGTCGGATGAGGAGAATCGTACCACATGTGTCTGTTGGAAATGAATCTGAAGAGAGCTGCCGATTAGCTTAGCTTAGCATTAAGACTGGGAACGTGGGAGAAATGGCTAAAGTGCTCAACAGTATTCCCCCAATACCAGCACCTCTAAATATCTATTTTTGTGTGTATGTATCAAACACAAATGATATAACATGTTGATTAGTGAGCTTTTGAGGTGCTAGAGTCTAGCTGTCATCCCTGTTTTCAGTCTGGCTATGCTAAGCTAACTGCTAAGCTAACTGGCTGCTGGCTCCAGCTAGACAAGTAATGGTCAGACATATCAATTTTCTCCTCTGACCCTCATCAAGAGCACACTTAGAGCTGATGAGATTTACTCTTATAGGTATTGAATGACAAAGTATTTTTTGCTACTCGAAGTATTACAGTCGGTACTCGGGCTGATGCACGCGGTCGGTACTCGGCCTGAAGCACGCGGTCGGTACTCGGCCTGAAGCACGCGGTCGGTACTCGGCCTGAAGCACGCGGTCGGTACTCGGCCTGAAGCGCGCGGTCGGTACTCGGCCTGAAGCGCGCGGTCGGTACTCGGTCTGAAGCACGCGGTCGGTACTCGGCCTGAAGCACGCGGTCGGTACTCGGTCTGAAGCACGCGGTCGGTACTCGGTCTGAAGCACGCGGTCGGTACTCGGCCTGAAGCACACGGTTCCCAACTTGTTGAACTATTCCTTTTAGAAAACGAGAGAATTTATTTCCAGCAGTGACCTGCTGCTGGGCTCACCGCCAAATCTTGTTCTGTCTTCCACAGCAGCTCACGAGACTCTGCGGAGCCTCTGGACAGACAGAGCAACAGCGACCTGTGGAGCCACCCGCCCCCCACCTCCACCTCCACTTCTACCTCCACCCCTCCCCCAGAGCTCTCCTCTGGAACAATGGAGCCTGAGCACCCACAGACTCCCACTCCAAAGACTCAAACAGCCACAGCTGCTGAACACACACCAGCTGTGAACAATGCCCGGGAAACCTCGAAGTCCAGCTTTAAGTCTGGCGTGGAGGAAACCAGGTCCCAGATCATGAATAAAGGCCTCGGACTGCAGGACGCCAGGCCGACAGAGCCTCCCTTCATCGGAGATGATTACATGAGTGAAGACGTCCCACCACAAACAGTGAGTCCTGCATGTGCTCATTTCATCTGGCTGTGCATGGAGCCCTGTGTGGGGCCTATAGGACTATAGCACCTTTTCAAATGATCCTAAAGTTATGTTTTTTTAATGTGTAGAATATTTTGCTCTCCTGCGGCGCCATGCTGGCTCACCTGCTGGAGCGTGCACCCGATGCGCTTTGACCAGGACAGACAGTTTAGAGCTCCGTCTGTAGATCCAGATAGAAGGGGGACCACAAAGGCTGGTTACAGACAGGAGGAAGGACATTTGAGTTCACTGAGGACTTCGCAATGGCATTTACCAAATGTGCAGGACTGAAAAGTCTTCCTTGTTTGCTCCCCTGGAAACTAGACCTGCACGCTTCAGGGAACCATATGAATCACGATTCTTTTGGTTAGAATTAATATCACGATTCTCTGCCACGATTTCTTTTTCTTTTTGGCACCTTTAGCACATTGGGCACATAGAGGCTTCAATGAAGAGAAGGAGCACTTTAACACTTATTTTATACAGTCTATGTTTAATATTCACAGAAGAAAGTAGCGTTTGTGATGCAGTCGGCTTGTAAAATCAAATGAGAATCATAAGAAGTCTTAATTTATTTTATTTTTAATTACAAAAAAAAGTTATTTAAAAAGTAAATCGTAAACGGGGTGAATTGAGATCGTGATTTTATTACGATTTAATGGTCTACTGGAAACCACAGGGCCATTTTTGCCAATTCCATCCATTAGTAACACAATGACACAGACGTACACTATCTGGAATAAAACCCGGGGACAAAATCTTATCAAATGGGTGTCTCTGGTGTAATTTGTGTCAGTTTAGGGATCCTTGATGTGAACTGGTCTGGGATCCACTGGTCTGGTACCTCGTATCTGTGGAGCATCTGAACTTGGCTCCTGGTTTTCATCAGGCTGGAGATGTTGTCGTAGGGCGGCTGCCACATCTGTACTGGCTGGATCTGTCTTTCCAGTAAACTCTTCATAGAAAATAATCTCTCTCTCTCTCTCTCTCTCTCTCTCTCTCTCTCTCTCTCTCTCTCTCTCTCTCTCTCTCTCTCTCTCTCTCTCTGAGCTGTCAGGTGGTCCACCGAGGGAAAGGATGAGGAAACACACAATATTAAAATAGTCTTTGTTGTCTTATGGCAGCAGGTCACAGGGTTCTGTAAGAGTTGATCCAAATAAAGCATCCATACGCTAAATCCCAATCTTTTTCCTGGGAATATTGTGCCATGCACACACTGCGCATCAGCGTTAAAGTAAAAAACCCTGATCAACTCAGTTAAGCTGCAGTTTAGACTTTGAGCTGTTACATAAAACGGAACACACACACACACAGGCTGAATCTGTAATTGTTTCCACAGAGAAGCAGGGGCAGATAACATGATTAAAGAGATAAAGTAGTGCCATCCATTCGTTGACATGTTTGCACGTGTGGAACCTCTTCGTGCTCCCTGGTCTGCCCGCATGGGGTTTTATATTTTGCGCATCAGCGGAGTGTGTCCGTGGAAATTTCCTAATGATTATGTCCGTCTATGAATTAAAAAGCTCAGGTTTGTAAGCGTTGTTGTTTTGCAGCTGTGTAATAATTGGCTCCAGTGAGAGTCTGGGGGTTAACATGAGGCGGCGCACCCTGCCAAGGGGAACTAATGCTGCTGGCTTTGTAATGATCACTAGGACGTACTGTAAACGTGTGTTGCGGTCTTAGAGTGGACGTCAGACTTTAATTTTTTTCCTTGCAGATACTGGGTACCGATCCCATACTAGTGTTTTAAAAACAACAACATTTTGCTATGTTTTAACCCTTGTGTTGTCTTCCCGTCCACCAGGAATTTGCTGTCCTTCTGGGTCAAAATTGGAAAATGATCTATTGTACCTGCGAAGAATGTTATGTGGCTTCCATACAACGTGTTATTTTGGGTAATATGGTTGTAAAAAACCCATATTACTGATATAGAAAAACTTAAAAAATGGGTCAAATTGGACCCAAGGACAACACAAGGGTTAACAGCGGTTTACTACTATCCCTGTATGGATGTGATATAATTTCTATCATTGTTGTTCGGCCTGGTTCAGGTTACACTTTTAGTGAAACATGAACAGAGAATGGGCTCTATAATGACCGTCTAGGTGAATGACGGCGTGAAGCGTGGCGCAGGTGCGTTTAGGGCGTGTCCGAATCCACTTTTGCTAGTTTGACGGCGGATAAAAGGGTCTGTACGCCGGGCGCATGGTTCTAAAGGGTTGTACTGAGTGTCTTCATTAATCAGAGGGGCGTTCTGGGTGTGGCATGCAATCAACCAATCAGAGCGTCATCTCCCATTTCCTTTAAAAGCCAGGCGCGTTTGGACCTTGGCGCATCGCTGTTATGATGGCGGGTTTTCCAAGCAGGAAGATTTTCAGGAGAAGAAACTGATTGGCTTGAAGTGAAAGCGCAAGCAGATCCTATCACAATACTCATAATACCATTTCACGTAATATTGTTATTTTTATCTTCTGCATGTGTGTGTGCTGCTGCGCCCCTGTGTGTGTGTAACAAGCATAGTTTGTGCGTGCTGTGCACGAGCCAAGGTGCATTTTACTAAAACGCGGTTAAAATAACAATGAAATGCTGCATTATTGACTTTAGAGGTTTTTGTTGGTCAATGGCGAGATCACTTCCCGCTGCTTCAAGCTTACAATACACCCAGAATGCACCTGAACACACCTCCCTGTGAGACCTGCACGCATATGGGTGCACAGATGGGCGCAGGTGCATCTGGCTTTGTGTTGGGCTCGGTGCCGCGCTGCACCGGGTGCAGAATAGGACACAAATAATGTCTCAACACTTCAAATCACTGTCAAAAACATTTTTGGCCTTTCTTTAGAGTCAAGGAAAGCTATGATTACTTTTTTTTTTTTTAATCTATATTTCAGTAATAGTTGTATTTTACATTAAGCCCTTCAGTTGTTTTTAAATGTGCTAAATAAATACCTTGAATGTCGAAGAAGTTTATTTTATTATCCAGTTTGACAGTCAGTCATAACGGTGAAAGAACATCTTTCTTCGGGGATATTAGATGTCTGATCCTGCATAAACTCCAGTACTCGCTGACACCAATACCAGCATTTTAGGCAGTATCGGGAGGCTTTTCCGAGACTGGTATGGGTGTCAGAACACCTACTTTCTGTATTGGGTTGATTCCAACGAGGCTGTGTTACCTTCCTGCTTCCCTCAGAACTGCTCCGACGGTATCCGAGGTCGGGTCAACCAAACGGCTTTGAGCGGGCGGTTTCTGAAAGGCGTTCCTGTCCTGCAGTGGGCGGACCACGTCACTCGGCAACACCACCAGCGCCTGAGCCGCTACCCAGGAGCGCATGGCTGGGGCGGCATCGAATACAAGAGTGAGTTTTGGATTATTTTTCAGTATCTCATTTTATTTTTTCCCTTTTTTATTTTATTTTTTAAAGTTTGTTTTTTCTGTTTTATTCTTAAAATGTTTCTATTTTTTTGTGCATTTAGTCAAATTGCCAAAAATGATACAAGCTAGAAAACGAGTGAGTTTTTAAAAAAATGTATTCCTGTTTAGATATGTTTTTTTTTCTTAATCTGATTATTCCCCTTTTTAAATTTTTATATTCTTTTAAAATTGTTTTTCATATTGGGGCATTTTTTTCTTAATTTAAAAAAAAGAAATTTTATACTATATATTTTTTTGCATTTGATCAAATTGCCAAAACCACACCGTAAAACTGTGGCCCAGTGCCTCAGAGTGTGAATCCCATGGCACTAATCTACTTTTCCCAGTTAGAAATTCAGCTCTAAATTCGTGATTGATCACATGTCAGAACAGTTTTTCATTTAAAGTGCAAGAATTTCAATATCAGTGAGGAGAAAAGAGAGTTTCAGCTTTCTTTTGTCAGCATGTGGATTTTAATGCAAATATATTCCACAACGTTCCACTTCAGGGATTGCGGTGCCTCAGGAAATCCCGCTGGATGCATGTCTTCGCCGATGTCCGTTTCCGTCCGCTTTCTCTTAACCTCCGGTGGATTTCTGGTTCCCTGGTCCTCAGATCTCTGCAGGGTAAATCCAGACAGCTAGCTAGACTATCTGTCCAATCTGAGGACTATGGTTACCTGGTCCTCAGATCTCTGCAGGGTAAATCCAGACAGCTAGCTAGACTATCTGTCCAATCTGAGGACTATGGTTACCTGGTCCTCAGATCTCTGCAGGGTAAATCCAGACAGCTAGCTAGACTATCTGTCCAATCTGAGGACTACTGGTTACCTGGTCCTCAGATCTCTGCAGGGTAAATCCAGACCGCTAGCTAGACTATCTGTCCAATCTGAGGACTATGGTTACCTGGTCCTCAGATCTCTACAGGGTAAATCCAGACCGCTAGCTAGACTATCTGTCACATCTGAGTTTTCTGTCGACGACTAAAACTACTTTTGAACATGTTCCACCAAAACAAGTTCCTTCTCGAAGCTATTTTGCAGCGGCACGGGCTCCGTCCGTCGCAAAGTACTGTACACATGCATTACACGTGCTGTGTGGACCCTAAAGGCTGACTAAAGCCTACGCTGTACTCTTCATGCATACAGAAGATGCAAAGTAGTCTGGGGGATTTATTTTGAGGACATGTGGGCCTCATGACTCCTAAGATGCTTATTGTGTTGAGATAACTGTTACTTCCTGTCTGTGTGCCCACACATGGCTCCTTGGGGGTTTTTCTCTCATTCAGACAAATCACTAATAACTGAATCTGAAAGGAAAAAATAAATCTGTGGTTCAGCAACAATCTTTTCTCATGATGTAGGGATTTTTTATTTTTTAAAGCCCTTAAGGCTGTGTTAAATCAATCTGAAGCAGATTAATTTTGTTTTTCTGTGTCACAGCATTGGTGGAAACGCTGTCTGTCCTCAACTCTTCTGCTAACCGGTGGCTGCTGGACGACTGGACGGATCGCAGGAAGACATCCGAGTGCATCCGCTGCGCCGTGGTGGGGAACGGAGGGATCCTGAAGGACTCAAAGAAGGGAAGGAGATCGACAACCATCACTACGTCTTCAGGTAGATGCTGACCCTGGCCTTCGAAAGAGCCCCTTTAATGCTTTGTTTGGATTGTTCCTGTCTTTAAGTATTATAAAGTCAATTTTGTATACGTATAAAGTACAAAAACACACATTTCAATCCAAATGCAGCTCTCCCACAGACAGCACTTTATTCTTAACTGCCCGAAACGCCTCGCCCACATTGCTGTTTGAAGTTCTTCAATAATACTCATAAGTTTATTTGATATAGCACCTTTTTACAGACAGTGCTTCATGTGATAAAGTGTAAATTCAATTTTATTTATAGTATCAATTCATAACAAGAGTTATCTTAAGACACTTTACAGATAGAGTAGGTCTAGAACACACTATCATTTACAAGGACCCAACAGTTCTAGTAGTTCCCCCAAGAGGAAGCATTTAGTGCTACAGTGGCGAGGAAAAACTCCTTTTTAGGAAGAAACCTGGGACAGACCCAGGCTCTTGGTAGGCGGTGTCTGACTGGGCCGGTTGGGGGGGGTGATGAACAGTAGCAATAACACTCCAGATAATGGAACAGTGACTAAAAATAGTAATTGTTTAGTTCATGGCATAGCAGGACACGTGTTAAACCACAGCAAGACCCAACAGAAAAGGAGGCAAAAAGAAATGAAATACCAATGGATGTACAAGATTAAGACTTAAAACCCAATGTTACAAACATAAGACAAAAGCGAGTGTAACCCACTGAGGACGATAGACGCACCGGCGCGTCCAAACAATGTCTTACAAACTCGTACTCAACAAGCGATATTGCACCATTTCACTTGATATTTATCTGCCATATTAAATCGTATCCTTTTTATACGACTTTGGTAAACTCATTTCAAGAAATCACAAGTTAAGGTTTGCTTTCAAAAGAGATTTGAGGAATTTTCCCAATGCGAACATCAACGTTTCAGCTCTAGCACCACAGGGTGTCGGGTACTTTTCATGCTGGGCGGTAGCGGTTTGAGAGCCGGTGTGTGTGTGTGTGTGTGTGGATGAATGGATTAGTCACAACTCAAAGATATTAAGTTTATTCTCAGAAGAAACTTGAACATATTCACATTTAACAAGCTGGAATCAGAAGTTTAACTTTTCACAAAACATCAATATCAATTTTCATTTAATAGTTGACAGGCAATAAACCTCATTTATATGAAATTTGACCAAGGTTTTGAGTAAAAAAACAAACAATTTATTATTTTGCCTGAGATCAGAGAAACATATAGCCGTTTGCTATATGTTTAAAGGTGCCCTGCCACACAAAGTGTGTGTTTGTGTGTGTGTGTGTGTGTGTGCTACATTGACTGACTGATTAAAGGGAATACTATCAGGATGTTAATGTTCTGTCGTGGTGTTGGTGTGTTCTCATCTGTGTTTGTGGACTCTTGTGCTCTCCAGGACCAACGGGGCGATCATTGAGGGCTTTGAGCAGGACGTGGGGTCTCGGACCACCCACTACACCTTCTCCACCAACACACTGATGAACTCCATGAGGAGCTACGCCGGCGTCGGCTATAAAGGGCCCCCGCTGTCTAAAGTAAGAAGCAACCATTTAAAAGTCTTACTCTAGGGCTGCATCTAACGATTACTTTCAGTCAATTATTTTGTTGATTATTTTCTGGGTGAATGGATTAAACTCAAAGATATTAAGTTTACTCTCAGAAGAAACTAGAACATATTCACATTTAACAAGCTGGAATCAGAAGTTTAACTTTATTCAGAAAACATCAATATCAAATAGTTGGCAATTCATTTAATAGTTGACAGGCAATAAACCTCATTTATACGAAATTTTACCAAGGTTTTGAGTTAAAAAAAAACTGAATTTATTAATTATTTTGCCTAAGATCAGAGAAACATAGGTGTGTGTGTGTGTGTGTGTGTGTGTGTGTGTGTGTGTGTGTGTGGCTGCTATCAGACAGATCAGATTCTGCTTTCTTTTCCTTGTTATACAGATCAGAACGACGTTTCTGTCGTTTCTCATATCTATTTAATGTGCATTTGTGTTATAATGTGAGCTGCTGTAGCACAGTGTTCATTAATAAAGCCTTTTTTATCTCATCTTATCCCACAGGAAACGCGCTACGTGTTCCTGCCGGATCACGACCGGGACTACCTGCTGATGAAGGCTGCAGCCACGCACACTCCGGTGGAGCGAGGACCTGAGAAAGGCAAAGAGTGAGCAACACTCGCACGCTTTAGGGATCTTTATTGTAATATAGTGAGCCATGAACACCATAAAAACACTCCACAGCTCATAAGATATGAGATTAATTAACTTAATTAGTGTCACAGCGGGGACATTTGCAGTGTTATAGCAGCAAAGGGGACAGTTCAAAAGGAGTCTGACTCTTAATACCCCCCCCCCCCAAACAAAACCTAGTCACTAACCTTGGGGGGGGGAGGGGTTGGATAACCATTATGGTCTTTTTCAGATGATTTTTGTGACCTTTTTTTCCTTTTTTGTCACTTATTTAATGCTTTTGTTGCTTTTTCAGAGTATTTTTCTCAAAATGTGTCCCGACCTCCTAGATAGTTGAGATACAGTGGTGCTCTTTACATACACATGCTTAAGTTGACTAAAGAAATAAAAATCATGTTTTGGAAATTTATTTTAATACCTAAATTAAAAAAAGGTAAAATCCAACCTTTAAGGACACCAATTTTCATGAATAACGTGTAAATAAATAAATGTTCTTATTTAAAATACAGGTCATAAGTATACATACCCCTATGTTAAATTCCCATAGAGGCAGGCAGATTTTATTATTAAAGGCCAGTTATTTCCTGGATTCAGGATATTATGCATCCTGATAAAGTTCCCTTGGCCTTTAGAATTAAAATAGCCCCACATCATCACATACTCTTCACCATGCTTAGAGATAGGCATGGGATACTTTCTATAAAATCATCTCTCAATGCAAATCAAACCAGGTATTAGTCTAACTGAAATAAAACCATGCCTATCTCTAAGCATGGTGAAGAGTATGTGATGATGTGGGGCTATTTTAATTCTAAAGGCCAAGGGAACTTTATCAGGATGCATAATATCCTGAATCCAGGAAATAACTGGCCTTTAATAATAAAAATCTGCCTGCCTCTATGGGAATTTAACATAGGGGTATGTATACTTATGACCCCTGTATTTTAAATAAGAACATTTATTTATTTATTTACAATACGTTATTCATTCACAAAGAAAATTGGTGTCCTTAAAGGTTGGATTTTACCTCATTTTTTAATTTAGGTATTAAAATAAATTTCCAAAACATGATTTTTTTATTCCTCTTTTTAGTCAACTTAAGCATGTGTATGTAAACTTTTGAGCACCACTGTACTGTATCACAACCCCCCCCCCCCACCCAATACTAAACCGAAAGTTACACAATTTGCATATACTATATATTCTTTGCAAATTCTGCACTCAACCAATTCAGCTTCTGTTTTTGAATGCTACAGTTTTGTATGTGTATATATTTTTGTATGCAGACTGAAAGGTAAGTACACAGTATTCATGGTATTGCACGGAGGAATTTGGACCTTATATGAAATACCTCGACAAATATTGGATGGCTTTATTCATGTAACAGAGTACAGCAATAAGGTAATTCAGAGTGCTTCATATTCAACATTTGTTAAAGAGAATACAAAAACAGCTAAAATACAATAAGCCAGGTATGGAATATAAGGATAAAAGTTGTAGTGTAGGAAATGGGGAGAGAAAGAGAGACAGACGGACAGACGCAGAGACAGACAGACACAGAGGCAGACAGACACAGACACAGAGACAGACACAGACACAGACACAGGCAGACACAGAGACAGACAGACACAGACGCAGAGACAGACAGACACAGACGCAGAGACAGACAGACACAGAGGCAGACAGACACAGACAGACAGACAGACACAGAGGCAGGCAGACACAGACAGACACAGACACAGAGACAGACAGACACAGGCAGACACAGAGACAGACACAGAGACAGACACAGAGGCAGAGACAGAGGCAGACAGACACCGACACAGACAGACAGACAGACAGACACAGAGGCAGGCAGACACAGACAGACACAGAGACAGAGACAGACACAGACACAGAGGCAGAGACAGAGGCAGACAGACACAGACACAGACAGACAGACACAGACACAGAGACAGAGACAGACACAGACACAGAGGCAGAGACAGAGGCAGACAGACACAGACACAGACAGACAGACACAGACACAGAGACAGACAGACACAGGCAGACACAGACACAGAGACAGGCAGACACAGAGACAGGCAGACACAGAGACAGGCAGACACAGACGCAGAGGCAGACAGGCAGACACAGAGGCAGACAGACAGACAGACAGACAGACATGGCTTAATAATACTTTGTGATCTGCTGCTACATTAGGAAGCACCCTAACTTCTCAGGTGATCTGGGACAGTTTTCTGTCCCCAGAGTCTGGACTAAACGCAGGAGAAACAGCGTTTCCCAGAACTAACACACACACACACACACACACACACACACACACACATTACGGCTCAGCGCAGTATAAACAACAGGCCACCTACGTAGACTACGGCGAAAGCTCTGCGTGGAGCCTCCGTGCGTCCATAAAACCATAAAGCCTTAAGGATGCCCTGTGCCACATGTATGTTTAACATTGAAACATGATTTACAAAATCATGGCAATAGTTATTATTTTAATATCTTAGTATTCTTATGAAGAGGCACAGTGTGTACGGTATAAAGGCTTTAGACCACCCAACACGTTACTGTAGGCCCAGTTTAATATGCAACTTAATTTTGTAAAATTATACGTAGTAGGGGGGGTCCCTGCTCCGTCTCGCTTTCAGTTCAGGGGTCCTTGGCTTAAAAATGTTGCCGACCCCAGGTTTAGAGTGAAATGTTTCAACAACTATTGGATGGATTGTAGAGAAATCTGGTGCAGGCATTCATATTTCCCTGAACTGAACTCCGTAAAGCCTGTTGAGACAGGTGTTTTTCTCTCTCGGTTTGCTCATACATACAGAGCAGCGTCCCTGTGTGTTAGTGCAGTTGCTTCACGCCCAAAACCGTCTTATCGCTAAGCCTATCACTTCTATCGTCACACCCTGTCAAGTGTTGTAACTCTTTCTCGAGAAAGGAGTTGCTATGCTGATTATTAATGTAAACCTTAACGTTCAGATTGAATGTGTCATTGCACAGCTCTTTGATTTTCTGATAAACTGTCACTCTTTTTGATGTACTCATATTGTTGTAGTAATGTCACATTTTGTTCCACAGTCCATCCAAGTACTTTGGACAGGACGTGTCGGCAGAAAAGCTAAAGATGTACCACCCCGATTTCATCCGTTACCTCCGAAACAGGTGAGCGAATTTATGAGCACGGAGCAGGTGGACTGAATGAAAGCGGGGCTCACATTTCACATAGTTGGAAATGAGATTAAAAGAGACGAGGCTGAGGGCTGAAACCAGAGTGAGCTGCAGTGGGAAGTTCCCACACAGACGTGTGTGTGTGTGTGTGTGTGTGTGTGTGTGTGTGTGTGTGTGTGTGTGTGTGTGTGTGTGTGTGTGTGTGTGTGTGTGTGTGTGTGTGTGTGTGTGTGTGTGTGTGTGTGTGTGTGTGTGTGTGTGTGTGTGTGTGTGTGTGTGTGTGTGTGTGTGTGTGTGTGTGTGTGTGTGTGTGTGTGTGTGTGTGTGTGTGTGTGTGTGTGTGTGTGTGTGTGTGTGTGTGTGTGTGTGTGTGTGTGTGTGTGTGTGTGTGTGTGTGTGTGTGTGTGTGTGTGTGTGTGTGTGTGTGTGTGTGTGTGTGTGTGTGTGTGTGTGTGTGTGTGTGTGTGTGTGTGTGTGTGTGTGTGTGTGTGTGTGTGTGTGTGTGTGTGTGTGTGTGTGTGTGTGTGTGTGTGTGTGTGTGTGTGTGATAAAGACAAGCTGTCACAGTGTGTCCTGTCTGTAACTTTGAACCGCTTTTTGTTCTGCTTTTGTTTCAGATTCCTTCGTTCTAAAGCTCTGAAAACCAAATATAAGGACATTTACCGTCCGTCCACCGGCGCTGTGATGCTATTGGCTGCACTGCATACCTGCGACCAGGTGGCATTCCTCATTACTGTACTGCATGTTTATTTACTCTGGGACAAGGCTGCACTTGCCTGATAGCGTGAGAATGTTTTGACTCTAAGCCGTTGGCCCAGGAAATGCACGTGTCCCTGATAAAGTGGAGCTTTATTATGGGCTGCTAGTGACGCATTCAAACCACAGTTGCGGTAATATGAAACAGTCTTTGTCTCATGCCCAATTGATATTTAATATAATTTATTTATGTTTCTGATCGCCCACAGACGGCCTCAGATTCAAAGCATGTCATCACTGGCCTTTTTAACCCTACCTACTGTATCTGGGCAGGGAATGAAAATAATATGGAAATGATTCCAGCTGAGGGAGACGAGTCCTAACATAACGTAAGAGGTTATAAAATGAAATCTGTTTAGATGTTTAGGTAAATGGATAACAGAATTTCAACAAGTCCTCCAAACCGTATATTTACCCCTTAATATGACCCACACAAGTGTTTTACGCCTTTTTAAAACAGAGAAAGTCACTTGCGGTTTTAAATATGTCGTTAACTTTGTGAAACAATCAGTTTGATTACATTTCGGCACAAAATGCTTAGTAATGTTTTGAAAACGCGGTGTTGTAGGGTCCAGACACAAACCGCGGTCTCCTGGGTGAAAGTCCTGCGTTTGATTGACCCATTCAACCCCCAACCCCAACCCGCCTCACGCGGAACTCGGCACTCTTATACTTTGTCACATTATACTTCCTGCTTTGCTTCCGTCATAATTACTACGACCACTAGAGGGCAGCGTAATACACGATATGAGTCCTACACGATGTGAGTTGTCACTCCCCGATGTGAGTCGAGTGCAGATGTGAGTTGCGCATGCTCAGATTTAAACTGTTTACGGCATAATTTGGGAAATCCATGAAATAATAAACTTTCTCATTACAAACAACAGATGCAAATCATTTCAAAAACGTTTTAGCTATCTATGATTGCTAACGTTAGCTCAAAATGCCATTCAACTGACAGCCTTTGTTGTGTTTGATGCTAACTTGTAGCCAGCAGTGAACCAACTTGGTTTAGTAGGTCCATTTTTACTGTATTAATGAAGTCTCTCGTTAGCATCTTGTATGCTACTTGTCGCAAAGTGATGCATGCGCAACTTAAATCAGCACTCGACTCACATTGGGTAGTTACATCTGCACATGCCATCTTTAACAGCTAGCTATGGCAACACCACTTGGACAAACCACATAGTTACCGACCAATGCCATGCTGAAACGCGCAGATAGATAGATAGATAGATAGATAGATAGATAGATAGATAGATAGATAGATAGATAGATAGATAGATATTCTGCCATGACAGTTAAGTATAAGCACTGAAAACGACAAGGTAAGTTTAGAAAACAAGGTCGTCCAGAGGAACAAACCCACATTTTCTAGGTGAACGTATTTAGTTTTTGCACCTTGTCCAAGTGGTGTTGCCGTAGCTACCTGTCACAGATGGCGGCTTTCCTTCACATGTGCGACTCACATCGTGTCTTACCAGGCGGCGCCACTAGAAACTTAAAGATGAGTCGTAATTGCTACTTGAAGAAACAACCTATGGGAGCGTTTTTTGGGGAGGACAGCCAGCAGAATTAGTTTCATCCTGACTGTAGTTTTTGTGTTTTCTTTTGTTGATGAAGGTGAGTGCGTACGGCTTCATGACCCCAGACTACAAGAACTACTCTGACCACTACTACGAGAAAAGCTACCACCCAGTGGGCTTCTTCATCAACCACGACCTGCGCATGGAAATGAGTCTGTGGCAGCAGCTGCACCAGGCGGGGCTCATACGACTCTACATGCATGATGGACTTGGGAACCACAAATGACGTCATCCCGTCTGTCTGCACACGCAGTTACGAGCGGCCAGGCGGCAAAGGGGACAGATGCCTGTCCTGTCTTGGCTCAAAATGACTCTGAACTGAGCAAAAATAAATGAAATAAGATGATGGTGGTCCAACTTGACCCAGACTGAAATAATTCTGCGAGCATCGGATGCATCAGCATTAAATTTGGTGCAAATATGCAATGTCATCAGAGGATGAATCCTTAGTGACTGAGTTTAAAAAAATAATTTTTTAGATTTTTTTTTTTCAACACATTCCTAGCAACTGTTAGCATGCTAACACGCTAACCTAAGGTGGTAAACATTCCACCTGCAAAACACCCGCATGTTAGCATGCTAATGGTAGCATTGAACTGAAAGCGCTGCTTTGTCATATAATTCAGTGTTTACGATCAACCAAATGCGAGAAAACGTTCAATTTGACCTCCGAGTTTTATTTGTCGGAGAGATGAATTTCCTGTAAACACAGTTGGCAGATGCATCAACACCAGAACAGATGATTTGGCTGATTTAGAACGAGCTATACACACAGTCTGTTTTCACTGCTGAAGCAAAAGTAGACTGTTTCCTATGGGTGTAAAAGTAGATACTCGAGTATCGCAATGTGTTTTCTGATGTGACTGTTATCATTCTTAAATTAATGCTAAATGTGAAAAAAACGGTGGCAGAAAGTGGTTTATATGTGTTGACTTAAAGCGTAACTCTGGCCAAAATGCAGCCCCTGGTGCTGCTGGGAGAAAAGTCTCGAGCCTTCTTTGTGTTTTAAAAATAGTGATTTTGATGCTATCGTAGTAGCTCTCTCATTCAAAAGACCATTTGACCCCAAAACGATAACACCGTCAATCTTTAAAGTGGTGTTTCCGTCCTAAATATGCTTTTAAATGAAGGTTTGACTCGGTACATTCACAAAAAGACCCTAGGTTACATTTTGGCGAGAGTTACGCGTTAACCACTGACTGCTGGGTAGCAGCGTTGCAATCTATCTTCAGACGTCCGAGTCTTTCACACACACACAACGTATGCATATGGTGGCGTGTTTGTTATCTTTGATCATTTTCCTAAAATGACATAAGTAATCTCTATATAGTCTCCCATTGTCAGATCTACATCCACAGAGCGGTGGAGGAAGGTCTGGCGAGTCCACACAGCACTCTGGGATGGGAGATAACCGTGCTTAGTTCCTTAGCACTGTGGCCAAGGGGTCTATTCTGACATTTTATTTATATATATATATATATATATATATATATATATATATATATATATATATATATATAAAAAATTTATTTTCTGTGTCCGTGTGTGTTTGACTGGGACAAAAGAATTAATTGTGACACATATGGGAACCTGAACATGTATTTAGTTTAAGGGATTTAATTTATTTTTCTTTGTTTTTAGGTTGTTTTTTTATGCTCATAAGTGTACTTTCTTGTTTCTTTCCTGCTAATCAACCTGCCACACGGTGGGGAGAAGACGCCGTGTGGCCTCTACTGCTCTAGTGCCTTTTTTAATGTTAAATGTGAATCCGTTCATTGGGATGAAGCACTGTGGCTGAGGAGGAAGCTCCTGACTCGATTCAGGACGTTTCCTCAACACAAACGAGGAGGGTGGTGATGGCGTTTTTACTGTTTTTGAATTTCGGGCCGGTTGCCGAGGACGATCTTGTGGAATCTGCTTCGTCAGCCGCCCCACGTGGACTCCTTTGAGCCGTGGTGATCAAAGTTGCTTAATAATTACTGTTGCCATCACCTCAGGCTGGACCGAGGCGTCGCGTCCTCACACCATTAAACCAATACATTTAATTGTATTAACAGCAAAGGCAACGTATAGGTCTGAGATGGAGGGAAGAGAAAATAAACCAAAGACAAATCAGGGAGTGTGTGTATTTACCATTTCATTTTGATGTAATATTGAATAATACATATATACAATATATATCGCGTCCTCACACCATTAAACCAATACATATTAAGACCAGTGATCAGGTCATCAGACGTACTGGGTTGCATCATTAAGAAGTGTAACCAATCAGGAAGGGCCGACCTTTTATAGTGCAATTTCTGACTCAGATTTTTTAAAATCTGTATTAAAAAAATGATTTTTATTTCATTGTTTGATTCTTTTTTTTTGGTTGAATACAGAAACTTGTTATTGTTTTGTATAATGTAACAGAAACTGATGTAATTGTAAATTCTAATTGATATTTTTACAAAGAACTTTCAATGTGAACTATAAATGGTTTCCTTTAAAAAGGTTTTCAAATGCATTGCCTCAGAAACATTAAGATAAGTTAAATTAACTTTTATTCTGATTGGCCGATGTAATAAGTTTAAGTTGTTAAATGTTAAGTTAATGGTAAAAGCCGTGCTTTGTGAGAACCGTTTTGCTGATTTTTGATACAATTTGAACCAACTCAAAACTTTAAGTCATTTTTACGGGAGCACTTAATTAAATGTAACTACTTTCCTTGAACAATTACAGCACTTAAAAATATGTCTGTACATACATTGCGCAAACTACAATAATTCCCTAAAAACAATGAATTGACAACACTCATTGGGTTGATTTAGCTACATTACATTTTGAATATAATTTGGAGGGTTTAATCGGCACACTTTTAATTAAGTCAAATTAATTGCTGGGGAAATTAGTCAACAGGCCATTTGTTGTATGTGCAAAAACGACTTATTTCAGTTTAAATGAAGCAGATCTTCTTAAGGACTCTCCTCTGGAGATCAGTAACATCTTATTACCCCGACCCAACCAAATGTCTACAATCTTAGTCTTTACGTTCTCTGTCATCAGTGCCAAATTACGCAATCATTTCCAGGAACCTAGCAAGGAAATTGCTGACCCTATAATAAGACGTACAGAACATCCATCAGGAAACCGAAACACAAAGCTTAACCCTGACCCAAAAGGTCCAGAGTTGACATTTCTGAATTTATCTTTGTGTTCCTGTTTTATGGTGCTACCTTTGAGCAGATATATATATATTCAGATGGCAGCTGTGGGCTCACACTTCCTCTATAATTTTAGAAGGCAAACATCCTCAGCTCGAGAGTTAATCATTGGCTGACTGCACGGACCCAGCCAATGATTAATACAGAAACCTGGTTTTTAACAACGTATTTTATCTTAACACATTTTCTGTTCTTTTTTTTGTCTTTTAGCAAACTGTTAAAAGTCCTCACCCTCCTTCAATGTATGATCCACAGAGAGAAGAGCATTCTTTAGGGAGGGAGGGTAGATGTGGTATGCGGGGCCTCTCTGTTTTCCTCTCCTATATTTCACACTCTCTCTGTAGTAAGTCTGCCAGCCCAGATTAGCTGCCTCATCTCTTTGGTTTCTTCTCCATCTTCCATGTGTCTGAGATCTCTGCGAGGTGTGGAGGGAGACACAGAGCCAGATGTGCATGCTGTGGTATGGTCAGGGCGGGGGGGCAGCATTAGGGAGTAACCGAAGAGCCGTGAGTCAGGCTTTGCAGCGTTGCCAAAATGTCTGGCAGCAAGATGCTGCAATTACATCCTGCAGTAGGCAGTGTGACGAGGCCTTTTTTAGCCTGACATATGAGCAGATGCATTTGGGTTCATCAGTGTGTTTAAAGTGGTTCAACCCGGTGGAAAGTGTCTTTTTTATCGACGAGGGCCCGGCTGGGGCCAGTTACAGACTGAAGGCAGCAATAATGTTGAGCCCTATAAATCAGATTCAATAGGGCTTTACATTAAGTCGGTGCTAAAAGCGAACTAGAATGTAAGAAATATAAATATAAGTTTACAACTGAGCCCCCTACTGTAGCTGTAGTTTTAAAAAGTCCTAAAAATACATTCAAAAGTTTTTCTTCTTCCAGTGGCTTAGGCCTGGTGGACCACCAGGATTACAATAGACTGTGGGGGCTGAGTTAATCAACAGTTTGTTTTCAGTTTCCATCGACGTGGGCGCTTAACAAACAGTCCCCGTTAGACGATGCTGAAGGTGCAGATTCTGTATAAACTTCCTCATGAGCTAACTTAAGATCCTTTTTGTTCCACACTGAAGAGATTATATTTATTGATTTATATTGCAAAATCCTGAGAAAAGTTCATTTTGGCTCTTGCCACTATGTATAAACAGATTTGGGCTTTTATTTCTTAATTACAACGTGCTTTTAAACAGCTGCAGCATGTGCTCACTTTATGATTATAGTGCATTTGCATCATCAAGTCACCAGATCAATTAAAGAAATACAACACATAATAAAAACAGTAAAGCTTATCAAGCGTTGTGTGATGAAGCTGATGTTACCTTTTCCTATTTGAGTTTAGCTGTGTGTGTGTGTGTGTGTGTGTGTGTGTGTGTGTGTGTGTGTGTGTGTGTGTGTGGTATCAGATTTAAAATTAGATGTTTTATTGATCCCCTTAGAGAAGTTGTTGAGTTGCAGCTGCTCGCAGTCAGATTTAAGTCTAAATAAGAGAAGAAAAAAACAAGTCAATAAGTGTAAATAGCAAGAAATAAAAACGTTAAGTAAAAGTAAGTAAGACTAGACTAAAAAAATCACCTTGTTGTGGCCAGGTTGGGTCGGGGGGTAGAGCAGGTGCACATGTACTTTGAGGTTTATAGTACCTCGATGCAGAGGTTGAGGGTTTGAATCCGACCTCTGACGATTTCCTGCATGTCTCTTAACCCTTGGGTCATATTTGACCCGTTTTCAGTTGTTTTTAATCACAAGAAATGGGCCTTCAGAATAAGCACTGACAACGTCAACATTAAAAATATCAAATAACTTTGGAAAAAACATCGAAAAAGTGACAAAAATGACGGAAAAGGCGATGTGTTTGACGGGAAGACAACACAAGGGTTAACAGTCCTATCAAAAATTAAAGGTGGAAAACCCAAAAAAATCTAAAACAAATGCAGAACTAGAATCTAAAAACGAAACAAACAAAAAACATTGTGTGTGTGTGTGTGTGTGTGTGTGTGTGTGTGTGTGTGTGTGTGTGATAAAGACAAGCTGTCACAGTGTGTCCTGTCTTTGTAACTTTGAACCGCTTTTTTGTTCTGCTTTTGTTTCAGATTCCTTCGTTCTAAAGCTCTGAAAACCAAATATAAGGACATTTACCGTCCGTCCACCGGCGCTGTGATGCTATTGGCTGCACTGCATACCTGCGACCAGGTGGCATTCCTCATCACAAGAAATGGGCCTTCAAAATAAGCACTGACAACGTTAACATTAAAAATATCAAATAACTTTGGAAAAAACATCAAAAAAGTGACAAAAATGACGGAAAAGGCGATGTGTTTGACGGGAAGACAACACAAGGGTTAACAGTCCTATCAAAAATTAAAGGTGGAAAACCCAAAAAAATCTAAAACAAATGCAGAACTAGAATCTAAAAACGAAACAAAAAAAAACGTGTGTGTGTGTGTGTGTGTGTGTGTGTGTGTGTGTGTGTGTGTGTGTGTGTGTGGGGGCTATCAGACAGATCAGATTCTGCTTTCTTTTCCTTGTTATACAGATCAGAAGACGTTTCTGTCATTTCTCTGCTGAGCTCTGCTTTCCTAGTCTTATGTTTAATGAAGTATAAAAAAACAACAAAAAAGCACAGAAAGCTGCTTTTAATGTCTGCATTTGACTTCCTGACACAGACATCTGATCCGGCTTCATGCTGTCGCCTCAACATGAAGAGTGACTGAATGCTGCCCCCCAGCGCTGAGAACGGCTCAGTGCATCAGGGGGGGGGATCACCTCCAGCAGTGCAGCACACTAACAGGATTATTCAGGATTTAGAAGTAGTTCAATCAAAATCTTCAAACTACAAAGACATTCCTCATGACGACGATTAGGTTTGGGGTTTAAAATCCTAAAAAATATGTGCATGGATGTGTTTTTTTCTTCTCTTTTATAGTCATTTATAATATAATGTATACTTTATTCCACAAGGGGAAATTACAATTTACACTCTGTTGTTATTACACACATTACACACAGGCCTGAACTACACACACATGCTCAGGTCCTATACATGCACTAATGGAGAGATGTCAGAGTGTGGGGGGGGGTGCCCATGAGCAGTTGGGAGTTGGTGCCTTGCTCAAGAGCACATTGGCAGTACCAAGGAGGTGAACCAGCGACTTCAACCAGCAACCCTACGGTTCCCAACCCAACTCCCTATGAACTGAGCTACTGCCACCCCATTTTTTTTTGGGGGGGGGGGGGGGGTGGTTAGGTGTCCTTTCATAAGAAACTGTGATGTTTATCAATTTAAAAACATGTAATTCTTCTAAAGAAAACATCACATAAATGATTACATTCATTATTACATTGTTTTCTTTTTAAATGAAATGTAAATCCAAATACAAAACACATTTTCTAAAGGCTCAGTCTGCCACTTTAAAAAATATAAATATAACAATTCCAGTGCCGGTATCCATGGTATCAGAATTTGGATAGTCGTCATGGAAACATTAATGGGTCATGTGACAAGGGCTGGGCAGATTGGCAGAACAGGCAGCCATGTGACAGCTCTCTGATCCAATGGAAAATACAGTAATATTGATCCTAGTTTATCCTATCTTAGTTTAGCTTAGCTTGGCTTGCTGAGAGGATGACTGGGTTGTAACCTAGCAACAGCAGCAATAGTGGCTGTGCAATAGGGGTCAAGCTGCTTTTCATTGCTATACCATATATAGTTACTTAGCAATGGGGGGGGGGGGATCTAATGTTAGATGATGAAGTGACTCTTTCCATGCAGTTCTCTGCAGTGCATTTGGGTTAATCTCAAATGTGTATGGCTGCATACGTGAAATAACTTGTTGATAAATTACTATATACTATATTATATTACTATATAGATCTTTTTTGGGTCTTTTTCCCTTTAGATAGTGACCGTGGATATATAGGAAAGGTAGTAGAGAGACAGGGCCCCGGGACTCGGCCTACATGGGGCAAACACTCTTCCTGGGTGGGCTAGCGGTAACCCCTTATTCAGATTTTAAAGCTAAAATGTTTCTACATTCCTCAAAATTGGGAACCAACATATCCTTTTTGCAGAATATAAGATGAAATGAACACTGCAGATCTGAGTGGAGCCCCGGCCTGGACCAGGACACAGACTTCCTCCACATAAAAGAGGAACAGGAGAAAGTCTGGATCAGTCCGGAGGGAGAGCAGGTCAATGGGCTGGAGGAGGCCAACATCGCTCCTGTTCCTGTGGAGATTAAAGATGAAGATCGGGCTTCACAGCTTCATCAAAGTCCAACTCAGGACAACAGAGAGGCCGAGCGTCCAGCCAGCTGCTCAGCCACGCAGATACAAACAGAAACCCATGGAGATGAATCGGACTAAGGTTTTTGCTAATCATCGTGACTGAGTTCAGTGTCATAAGAGTCTGAAGCCCTTTCATCAGGTTTGGGTTAGAAGGTTCAGGTTAGGGTTAGGTTTGGATTAGGGTTAGGTTTGGGTTAGGGTTAGGGGGTTTTGGTTAGGGTTAGGTTTGGGTTAGGTGCCTTGAGGTCAACGGTTGCAGCGCTGCCTGGAAGGAGACATTGGGGTCTTAACCCCCCAAACATGATTGATTCAGACTTCCAATCAGTTTAAAATGAAAACAAGTGAAATGAATAATGAATGTGATGTATTATTTGGCAGAATCACAGTATACACAGACAGAAGGTGGAGACTAATTTCTGGATTTCTATTTATAGTTCTGTTAAAGCCAGGGTGGCGTCTTGGTGATACACACAGTGTGTTTGCACCTACACTTTTGTTTTTAGCAGACAAACAGCTCAGATCAAGGTTACGTGTTTTTGGCACAAGGCAGCAATCATGTCTTCAACTGGAACTTTTGCTCTTTTTCACTTAGCAGAGTGATACCAGTCCTCACAATCCCTCTAGTGTTGACCTACAGAATGAAGAAGAGCATTCTTTAAGGAGGGCAGATCGTCCTCCACTCCTCGTATCTTCTCGGTAGTACGGATTAACCACGTGACCTCTACTTTCTCGGTTTCTTCTCCATCTTCACCATGTCTGAAAACTCTGCAAGGCATGGGGGGGACACACAGAAATCAGCCGCTTAATGAAGCTGCAATGTCAGTTTGGGCTTTATCATCTTGATGGTCTATATCGACGACGACGATTGTTCAAGTGGCGCTGGAAATTCCACCAGATGTTCCTCATCTCGGCTGGATGTTAGTTAACTTTCTCTCGTAACTATGGTTACCTGGTCCTCAGATCTCTGCAGGGTAAATCCAGACAGCTAGCTAGACTATCTGTCCAATCTGAGGACTATGGTTACCTGGTCCTCAGATCTCTGCAGGGTAAATCCAGACCGCTAGCTAGACTATCTGTCCAATCTGTGGACTATGGTTACCTGGTCCTCAGGTCTCTGCAGGGTAAATCCAGACAGCTAGCTAGACTATCTGTCCAATCTGAGGACTATGGTTACCTGGTCCTCAGATCTCTGCAGGGTAAATCCAGACAGCTAGCTAGACTATCTGTCCAATCTGTGGACTATGGTTACCTGGTCCTCAGGTCTCTGCAGGGTAAATCCAGACAGCTAGCTAGACTATCTGTCCAATCTGAGGACTATGGTTACCTGGTCCTCAGATCTCTGCAGGGTAAATCCAGACAGCTAGCTAGACTATCTGTCCAATCTGAGTTTTCTGTTGCACGACTAAAACTACTTTTGAACGTACTCCACTCCACTACATTCATCTGACAGCTTTAGTTACTATACATATTAAGATTTTTGAACACAACAAATTAAATTTATAAAATATGGTATTTAATTATATATTAAACTAAACAAACAATATAACAGATTTAGAAATAAAGGCCTGCCTCTAATATAAAACCTGCTTCAGATAAAAGCCGGGTAGCTTCTGCGGTTCAGGTAAATAAAGGCTTTTATTTGAGGAATTACGGTACACTACGACCCCCCCCAGACCTCTAAGGTCATCTGGGACAGGTCTACTGTCTGTTCCTAGAGTCAGAACTAAACAGGGGGGGCAGCGTTCAGTTTCTATGCTCCTCATATCTGGAACAAACTCCCAGAAACCTGCAGATCTGCTGCTACTCTCAGTCCTTTTAAATCAATGCTGAAGACCTTTCTTCTTGATGTTGCCTTTCTTTAAATGATGTTCATTTCTTTACTGTTTATTCTTTTATACTGCACTGTAACTTTTATTCCTGTGTTTTATCTGTTTTTATTTTGAAATGTTTCTTCTGTTTTTTATGGGTTTTATTTTCTTTTAACTGTTTTTATTGTTTTTAACTGATTTTGTGTAAAGCACTTTGAATTGCCCTGTTGCTGAAATGTGCTCTACAGATAAAGCTGCCTTGCCTTGCCTTGCCTTACTTTTACTTAAGTAACAATGCAAGACCATCTATTTTCATAACTGCAAACAACTGCGATATGTTGACATGATGATCACAGAGGCGCTGCCCCATGCTGAGCTCATTTACTGTTCCCAGAGCTTCTTTGAAATGTGAGAAATCAGCATTTTCTATGTGCTGCAGGTCTCTGTAGAGCTCTGCCGGCCTGCGGAGCCCCAGTGGGGACAGCAGGCCAGACCACCAGAGGGCGCCCTCACCTCTGTAGTCGATGCGTCCGTCTCCATCAGCGTCGACAGCCTGGATCACGGCCTCCGCCTCCTCATCGGAGAGGGGGGCCAACGGGGTCGCAGCCGGGACTGTGGACAGAAGGTACCTGTGAACAGAGATGTCTGTCAGATAGAAGGAGGAACTACCACTGCTGGAGTGTAACTCAGTACATTTACTCTAGTACTGTACTCAAATGTTGAGGTACTTGTACTTTACCTGAGTCTTTTCTTTTCATGCCACTTTCTACTTCTACTCTGCTACATATCAGAGAGTAATATTGTACTTTTTACTCCACTACATTCATCTGACAGCTTTAGTAACTAGTTCCTTTACATTTTATTATAAATAAAACTACCAACAAGGGTTTAATTTCAACCCTTTTTTAAGATTTCAACCCTTTTTTTGGACGGATTTAACGCTCTTTTCGACACTTTTTTGATAAAAAAACTACAAAAAAACAACTTTTTTAGGGAACTTCTGAGCCTTTTTCCAGAATGAAATATTTAATATCTGTTATGTGATATATGTCTGTAAATATTTACATCTTCAGTTTTCAGGCAAGTTGAAAATTACAAAAATTATTTGGCAATATCAACATCATTAAGATACGAGCAGGGGCGGGCTAGAAGGGGGGTATGGGATGGCACCAACCCCCCGTGAAATATGATTCCCCTCCACGAATGCCATCCCTGGTGTGTGTGTGTGTGTGTGTGTGTGTGTGTGTGTGTGTGTCGAGTGCTTTCCATTGGATCAGAGTACTGCCCCTTGGCTGCCAATCTGCCCAGCCCTTGTCACAAATGACCAATTCATGTTTCCATGGTGACAATTTCTGGTACCATGGGAACTGTGTTTTTAAAGGCGGCAGACTGAGCCTATAGAAAATGTGTATTGTATTCTGATTTGTTAAAATGAAAACAAGTTAAATTAATAATGAATGTTATGTGAATGTGATTATTTTTTTCAATTATGTGCAAAAACCCAGCAACACCGTCTCGAACCAGCACCTGTTTACTGGTTCCACTTATTACTTATTATTTATTCATCATTCTCATTTTCTATTTCAGAGTTGTTCATATTGTTAATATTGTAATATAATACCATAATACTATTTATTCCATCACCCTTTGCACTACGCTCTACAATTAAAATAACTGTCATAATTTACTCCTGCATACTTTGCACTCTTCATTGCACTCATGCCTCAACCTGTCTATATGTTTTCTGTTTAGACTGTGTATGTATTATTGTGTATGTATTAGTGTGTATGTATTATTGTGTATATATTAGTGTGTATATATTGTTTGATTTGTTTTGTGGGTTGTTGTATATGTGTAAGCACATTGTGAGCAATGATAATCCAAAGCAAAATTCCTCGTATGTGTCCTCATACCTGGCAAATAAAGCTGATTCTGATTCTGATTTGGCAGAATTACATGTGTTTTTCTATCCTATGCAATATTTCCTATATTTCTAAGCAGATTTTCTATGCTGAATCCCCCTTCCCCTCCTCCCTTACCCCCCATGACTATTGGTTCCCCCTGTGCCACCCCACTTAAAAAATCCTGGATGAGAGGAGGGCTCCTACTTGATCTCGTTCCACTCTATGTAGCCGCTGCCGTCTTTGTCGAGCATCATGAAGGCCTTCTTGATGGCCTCCTCTCTTTGTTCTGAGGTCTTGAACTGCCTCATGTACTCCAGAAACCTGCTGTAGTTGAAGTTCCCTGCAGAGAGTCACAAAAGATGACCTCAGGATGGTGAAATCATCGGCATGACTGACGCTGGAGCGCCTCCTCGTTCATCAAATCCACGCACACACAGAAACAGACAGATTGTCACCTTGCATTCTCATCTCCTGTGGCATGCGGTCCACGTCCTGCTCTGTGAGGGACACGCCCATGACCACAGCTACTTTCTTCACTTGCGGCCGGAAGTCGTCCTCCATGTTCTCCACGTGTGACCTGGGCTGGAGATCAGCAGGAGAGGAATAAACACACTGGAAATAATGGCTGTGAAATCTCCAGTTATTTCCTTTAGATTTCACAGTTTGCCATTTTAGCCTAAATAAAGAAATAAAGGGACCTTCCTTGCACATCTACCTCTTTTTCATCATTACCGAGTCTCCTACAAGTATCTGCTGTTCCTTTTTATAATTTCTTGGCAGACTCAGAGGCTTGTTAATCATCACTGGCACCAAACGTTGCCCGACTCCAAATCAATACAACCTCAATTACCTGGTTTAAGTGATTAGTCCCAGCTCGATTGGGTCGGTCATGGGTATTTCGGGTCCCCATTGTGACCCTGGTGTTGTGTTTTCTTTTCTATGTTTTTGTTGCTTTTTTGTCATTTTGTCGCTTTTTTGGGGCACTTTCTCTAAGTTTCTATTTATATTTTTGGTGCTTTCTTTGTGCTTTGTTGACTGATTGTCACTTTCTTCCAAATTTTTGACACTTCAATGTTTTGGATGCTTTTTTCCCACCAGTATAGTAATAGTAACGCCACTAACACCAATTTATAAACACTAATTTTACACTTATTCTTGGAATTCATGGTCAGTAAACCTAATTTTTTATGAAATCATACCTGATTTTTCAGTTTAAAAAGCAGACATATGCTATAACACTGAATAAAACACCCAAAATTCAATGAAAGTAGTGATCTCTACCTGTGAAGAGCGTTGTATGGAACCATCCGTGTGATTTTAAACCCATATTTCTGCTATAAAAACTTAAAAAACTGGGTCAATTGTGACCCGAGGTCAACAAGAGGTTGAATGATGTCTGTCAACGCTGATCTCAGAGGACACTTTTCAGTGTGCGAGTATCCGAGACATAAATGAGGGTATGCGTTAATGCAGGTTAACTTTAAAGGAGTTAGTTGCGTTAACAGCATGAAGATCGCAACAGAGTCTGAAGAACTGCCAGTGACTCAACATGAAGCAGAGCATTGCTGCGTTTCCACCGGTTGTTTCATCATTCCTCCTCTACTCTTCTACCAATTTCACACCTTCACTCAGATCAAGATGAACGTGTGCTTTTTCCCGTTGGCCAGAGGCTCTATACACACACACACACACACACACACACACACACACACACACACACACACACACACACACACACACACACACAGTTACTGCACTGTAACTTTTACTCTTGTGTTTTATGTGTTTTGTTTTTTAATCTGTTTTTATGTAAAGCACTTTAAATTGCCCTGTTGCTGAAATGTGCTAAACAAACAAAGCTGCCTTGCCTTGCCTTACCAAATGTCAAAAAATATTTTAAGATGTTTTTTTGGCATCTCAGGCCCCCATTTCCACAGGACAGCTGACGACACGAAAGTCGAGAGAGCGGGGGAACAACATGCAGCAAAGGGCCGCAGGTCGGAGTCAAACCCGCGGCCGCCGCACCGAAAGGCTACACCCCTACACATGGGTGCATGCTCCCCAGGTGAGCCAACCAGGCGCCCACCATTCTGCTTTCTGTCTAGTTCAAAAGAGAAAGAAGTCCACAGCTTGTTTCCAGCTTTAACTAAATGAAGCCCCCCATTCACCTCCAGTTCTCATAATTCCCAGCGCCCAGGGTTCCTCCATCAGAAGCCCCACATCACATCCATCCAGACCTTCAGGCTCCCTTCATTCCTTCATCAGCTCCACCAGTGTCTAGACTCCATCGGTTGGATGGATCCCTTATAATTTAACATTGCGATGGAGTCTAATCGCCAAAAGAGTCTACCATATCAACCTTTCATGCACCGTTTTGATTAAACATATTTCACTCTTCAATGAAGTCGCTGCTGATTGAATTAGCATTCATGATAGCAAAAGAGAAAACAAGTCTTACTTCAGGCCAACCAGCTCTGAAAGTATTGGAAATCATTACCAGTTACAAACCACTGACCAGATCCATTTCCCCCTTTCTAACATATCCTGTCCAGTACTCACCAGATTCAAGGTTTACTGGAACAGTCCAGCTGACCTCCCCCCCCCCCACACTTTCTCCGTCTCTTATATACGGGAAGGACGCAGCCACCAGTGGCCTTGCACCTGTCTCCCCAGCAGAGCCGTTCCCCATTAAAACCTTGGCTCCTGTTGCTGCAGACAGGCACTGGGACAAGACCCCACATGAGGCCTGTTAATGGGGTTGAACTGGAGGGCAGCCGTCGTACGGCTACTGGGAGTCATTCATGATGTTTGGTGCATCGAGACTTAACCCTCAAGTTGTCCTCGGGTCAAATTGACCCGTTTTCCTATATCAACTTCCCAAAATAACATGATTGATTCCACACAATGCTCTTTTGCAAGTACAAATCTCTACTTTCTTTAATTTTCGGGTGTCGTATTCAATTTTATAGCATTTGTAAAAAAACGTGTTTTTGAAATAGTATTGAGTAAAAGTTGACATATTCCATATTCTAAATAATTCCTAATTCCTGCTTTTCTAACTCAAACATTAGGTATAATTTCCTATAAATGAGGTTTATTGACCATAAATTCCAAAAATAATTGTTACGTAGTGTTGAAAACGTAAAGAAAAAGTGACAAACATTGAAAAAAAGCATCAAAAGTGTTAAAAAAAAGGGACAAAAATGTAAGAAAAAGTTAAAAACATCAATAAAAAGCATCAACAAAATTGTTGATTTTCAATTTTGACGGGAAGACAACACGAGGGTTATGAAGTATAATTTCCACAGTGGCAACAGTTAAAATAATCAGTTCAAAGCCATCATGATCTGATGTGGATTAACAAAATCCAGAAATAAATCTTTTAGTATGTAAGTTATGTTGATATAATGTCAGTCCTAAAATGTGAAGAAAAGGTAGCGTGTTTCAAGTCAAATGCATAAATGTTGATTTATTGTGATGTGAGCCAAATTATAGAAATGAAATGAGAGTAGATTAAGTTAAGATAAGTGTAACTACCGTTTTTTTCAACCTGGACCCTATTGTATGTCTTTTGTGTCTAAGTGACTGATGGGAACAACAGTCTTTGACATTGGTCCAGTATTAAGCAGGATCGCTGTAACCAGCAGCCACAGACCGGGCTGCAATGTAACCCCATGGGGCAAATGTGCATCGTCAGTTAGCATCCACTAATTCTATATAAATGAGGGTTATTAACCATGAATCCCAAAAAGTACTGACTAGTGGTAGTAAGGGGGTGTTAGTGAAAACTAAAAAAAAGTCTGAAAAAGGAACAAAAATGTCAAATTGTCTTCCATATTTGACCTGGGAGGACAACACAAGGGTTAAATAACGTGACCATTTCACGAACTGCCGCGAGACCAGGAGTGAATGTTACAGATTACAGATATTTACCGTTAATAGTAACGTATCTTGGGACTTGTACTTGAATTACACCGCTGCCAGTACATTACTGTAAATTCAACTAATACAGTAAGAGACTTTATGTCTATTCACCGAAAAATACCTTAACATTTAAAAAAACTGATTTAAATAAACTGTAATTTACCGGCAAAGCTGCTGCCAGTGTATTACTGTAAATTAAATGTTGTTTTTTACAGTGTATGGTTTTGGTGCCTAAATGTAACCAGTTGTGACCACAAAGACTTAAAATCACAACCTTTACGTTCAAAACCACAGACGTTCTTTGTTTTAGACATAAGGTCGTATTTCAATTCAATTCAATTTTATTTATTGTATCAATTCATAACAAGTGTTTTCGCGAGACACTTTACAGATAGAGCCGGTCTAGACCACACTCTGTAATTTACAAGGACACCACCCAGCGGTGGAAGACAATTTCCGCCACCGCTGGGTTTTTAGAGTTTTAGAGGGTAGGAAGAAATGACCCATAGTGTTGGAGGGTTTGGAGGACTTGTTGGCATACACACTAAAACTGCCTTGTGTACATCCTTAGCTTTTGACATCAAGTGAACTGTGTTAGTGACTCAGGACACTCGTATTGAGATATGGTTTGTTGGGACACACTCGGCTGAAACCCATGAGTCAAATCGCTGTGATGCCATTGATCTAAAGGTTCGATATTCTCTTTTCCTGTGCAGACGGATAACAAAGTGTGATGGGTACACTTCACCGGAGGATAGAGAATTCATCTAACCAAAATCTATCCTTTCCTGACAGTCTCACTGCCCTTTAAAAAAAACAATTGGCACAAAGCAAAGTGTAATTAATCCCATTAAGATCACTGAATTGGGTGTTAAAGGTCTCCTCTAAGAAGCCTGGCAGCCTAATTAAAATGGACTCCATGAAGACCCATTCAGCTGAGGTGTCACATTAAACAGACGCACATTAGGGTGGTGGATTAGCACACCGCAGACAACCTCCTAATGATGTGTGAACACGCAAAACTGTATACTGTGTACTGTGTGGGAAGATATGACGACCCATGCATACAACCAGACAACGATTGATTTCACATTAAATTTACATGAGTTACTGCAAAGAGATTTTTCATTTTCTTTTTTGAAGATAACTGGGTTATTAAAGAGAATTTGGGGTAGGTTCTCCTCTTGATCCACCCTCCAGTCCAGATGGGGGCAGTAATGCACCAAATAGCCAACTGCCATTCAAAACCACAAGAAGAAGAAGAAGAAGAAGAAGAAGAAGAAGAAGAAGTTTGCATTTCACACCAAACATTGCAGGAGGCTTTGTTGTTTGATTTTGAAAGTGTACAGCCATGAATGGAAGCCAGTGGCTGCCTGTAAGGTGAGGAAAACTACATTTCACAAACACAATGTATTGCAGCATGGTTTGCTCAATGGTTCACTGGACTCTTAAACACATGTGATTTGTAGGAAATGGGCAAAAACATGCAAAATTCCCCAGTACTTCTAATGATTGCTTCCAAAGTCCATAGGTTACAACCTTTACATTGGCTACTCAGCTTGTAATCAAAGACATGTAGATTCAGATATAATTCAACAAATGAACAACTGTCTGTTTTCCCAGTAGCAGCATAGCAAAGCTGGTGGTAGAGCCACCATGACAGATTAATTTGAAAGGACTGGGACGTTATCTGTCTCCCTGCAGTCAGAGGACAACCCACAGCTCCTCTTTGTCTCTGCACAGCTTGTTACTGTATGTCTGGGACTTAATTGCTTAGTTTTCCCCTATGGACATTGTTTCTGCCTGCAGGACTCCGTACATACATGGAGGAGGTCTCTTCTCCTCTGCAGACGTATCGGAGTCTAACCAGTGTTAAAAAGTACTTCTCTTATTGTTTGGGTGTGTCAGTAGCTGCATCCCATGCCCCCTATTTGATAGCTCCTCAACTCCTCTGTCCTTAACCGGAAGTTGTTCTGTCCCTCCTCGGCGAAGGCCTTCTCTCAGCTTTTAATTCTGCCCCAAAGAGCGAGGAGCGAGCATCGAGGATGGATCCCCAAGGAGCTATAACCGAGGATTTAACCCTTGTATTGTCCTCCCGTCAAACACAAACTTGTCCTTCTGGGTCAAAATTGAAAATTAACTTTTTTTGTTGCTTTTTGGCACTTTAAAAAACTTTTTAACATTTTTTTTTTAATTCATGGTCAATAAACCTAATTTAAGCGACATTATACCTCATTTTTGAGTTTGAAAAAAAGCTGAAATTATGAATTATTTTAAGTGGATCACAAGCTAGTTAACGTTTGGATACTATAATAAAGCTAATAAAAAAAATGACTGTAAATGCTATAAAATTGAATAAAACTTTAAAAAAATTCAATTGAAGTAATCATTAATTTTACCTTTTGAAGAACATGGATGCCTGGATGTATAGTGTGTGTTGTATGGATTCCATGCAACATACATGCATACATGCAGTTATTTTGGGGCAATTTGATTGTAAAAAAAACACAAAACATATTTCTAATATACAAAACTTTGAAAATAGGTCAAATTTGACCTGAGGACAACACAAGCGGTAAGAGAGCAGCCTTGGAAGCCATGCCGCTGAAGGCGTTGCTAACTCCATACAGCTGACGAATTCATGTGACTTCAGAGGAGAGGACTTCTCATCTCTCTGAAACATATTTGCTCGTTGCCTTTCTCCTCCGATGATTTCCTCACGTCTCTCCCATGCCTCCTCGGTGTGAGGGACTAAGATGCGAGGACGGAAGGCAAGTGGAGGACAAAGGGATGCAATATAACAGCTACGGGACGCACCCATTGTGTCAGTGGCTTGCACGATACAAGCGATTTCCAGGCCTTGCTATAAAGTACGATATAGATATTGCTATCTTTTGTGAGTCAAAATAATACAAAGTATACATTCAACAAAATGTACTTTATCTTAACATAATACAAAGTTGTATTTGATTAAAATACATCGGAAAGCCTTATCCCTATTGGTATTCAATATAAACGGTCCAAATAACAAAAGGCAAAGACACATCCAGTATCAGATACTGGTGTCATTGTAATCAGTTGAAAGGGAGAAGGCTTTATTGTCACTTTTAAGGGGAAAACTTCTGACTGTGTCTTTTAATTTTTGTCCAATGGAAAACGTACAGTAAAAACAACCATGTTCTAATTTACAGAGACACAAAGAAATCTGTGTGTAGAGGTCGGAAATCTAGTTTTGATAAATGCTAACCCTGTCCCTTTTTATGTAATTCTTATTTTAGTTGTTGGTGTGTTTTTGTTGGTTGCGAATGGACATTCAAAACTTGACATTTACACAAGACATTTCCCTCTCAGCCTATACATGTAGGATAGCGGTTCCCAACCAAGAGACTTTTATGCTTTCTACTGGGTGACTGTGGCTCAGTGGTAGAGCGGTTGCTTACCAATTGGTTGGTGGTTCAATCCCTGACCCATGTGGAAGTTTCCTTGGGCAAGACACTAAACCCCGATATGCCCCTGATGGATGCCATTGGAGTGTGTGAGTGTTTATCTGATGAGCAGCAGTGTATGAATGTGTGTCAATGGGTCCTGTACTATGTAAAAGTGCTTTGAGTAGTTGTTAAGCTACTTAAAATACATTTACAGTTTTCTTCTAATAAAGCTGCTCACGTTCACCTCTTCGGACCTCTAGATTCTTCAAATACAAACATCCCCAGAGGAAAAATCAAACTGCTCAAATGTCCACCCGAGGAACATGTTACCGAGGACAAGTCATTTATAGACCCCTCTTCATTTGAAGACTCACTAGTCAACAATGTTTGTAGCCACTGCTACAGGGGACGGATGCTTAGACCCTTATAGCAAAGATCTTAACAGGGGTCTGGGACCCTTAGGGGTTTCCCAGAGTTTCTGCAGGGGGAGAACACCAAATTGTTTATTTCTTTCAAAACGTTGGTGAAGGAAATGTCTGAAAATATACATTAACATGAATCCTCCATTTATTAGCAAAGATAAATCACAACACTGATGATAGGCTTACTGGCCTGTAGGTAAACTAGCAACCCAAGGTAGCAATCCAGGTACAGTAAAAGGGTAACTACTGTTTTTTTTTTTTTTCTTCAACCTGGACCCTGTTTTCCTATGTTGTTGGTCCTATGATATTGATCCAGTATTAAGCGAGATCGCTGCAGTCGGCAGCGGCAAAACAAGCAACAATGTAAGATAATAGAGCAATTGTCCAGCTTGTATTTACAGTCACAAAAGTGCTTGTTTTGGCACTGACAGGCTCAGATTATTATTCTGTCAGCATTGTGGAAAGGATTTCTAACAAGGTCGACCTTTTTGTACATAAAAACATCCTAAACCCACCAGACTCCATATAAATAAAGAGTAATTTTAGCATCGTAAAAAACAGTTCATTCAAAGTCAACAGAAACAAAATAAAACTATGAAAAGCCGTTTTTGGGTCGTCTTTCCACTGTTCCAACTATCACGACTAGTTTTGGTTGAAATAAATAAACATACCAATTTTACATGCAAAAATATGTTTGCTCTTTACACGCTAAAAGTATTGCCGCTGCCGACTGACGTGATCTTGATTAATACTGGACCCATGTCAAAGATTGTTCCCATCAGTCACTTAGACACAAAAACATAGGAAAATAAGCCCCAGGTTGAAAAAAAAATTCACTGTGCCACATATGTTTAACATTAAAACATGTATATGAATATGTCAAATATATTTTAATAGCTTAGTATTGCATGCACCATATAAGATGTAACCGTGTGTAAAGGCCTTAGGCCACCATGCACATTGTTGTGGTGTGGCTTTATTTTGAACTCAGTTTTACAATATACAGTAAGTGGGGGTCCCTGTGCTGTCTCTCTTCCAGCTAACGGGTCCTTAGCCTAAATAACCTTGAAGATGCCGGCCTTATAGCATTATAAAATACTGGAACAACAAGGCTATATGAATGTAAATAATGTAAATTAAGTTTAGTAATTCTCAAGTCTTTTTTTTTGTAAATGGATGGAGCAACACAGTCCGTCTATTTTCAGAATATTAACTTTTTGGCAAGTCTACAGAGCCTTTAAACGCCTCAAATGACAGCTCACTCCTCAGGAACCATTAAACGCAGCATTGTTTTCAGATTGACCACAAAGCAATTTTCAAATGCATCTGGCACTGTTCTGACAGGTTTTCACAAAGCCACACAATCGTAAAAAATGCTCTCAGTGAACAGAGTAAAAGCCAATATGTAAATAGGCATTAAAGCATGGGCGTTATGAGCTCGGCGGAGGGGATCCAGGCCGAGCTGCTGGCGCTTTCTTTACCAGCCCCACAGTGAAACCAGAGAGGAGTTACTCAGCATGTGCAGCTGCCCCTGTGCCGAGTGAGCCAGGCTCCGCAGGGAGCTGTTAAAGCTGGGCTTGAAGCCTGCTCAGTGCCCCCCCCCCCCATCCCGGTGAAAGCTCTGAAATGTGGGGTGAGGATGGAGACGGTCTGCCCGGATGGCTGCTTATATTCCTCCAGTGTAATTTAAGGTTGGGGGGGGGGAATGCGATTAATTTCCGTGGCAGCTCTGTATCGATTCACGACCCTGAGTACCAATCTTTTAATGTACGACAAAAATTGCATAATGAGGGTTAAAGTTTTGGTACTAAATAAACGTATGTTATTTTAGTTGAAGTGAGATGAACGGACAAGAGAAATTTAGCGTTTTAGATAAAACAAATGTTGACAAAGCTTTCCCTTTGGGGACATCATTTGAAGTTGGAAGCAAGGTAAGAAATTGCAATATATCGCAGAATTTCGCAATATGTTCAAAAATGGCAATAATAAAATAGTATTGTGACATAAGTTTCGTGATCATATGGTGTTGTGGGGCCTCTGCTGATTTCCACTCCAGGTGTAATTCTTCTTTCCTCAACACAAAATGGACTGGAATGGATAGGTAAATATAAATGTAATTGGACTGTATTTATAAAGCTTTTCTAGTCTTAGCGACTACTCAAAGCTCTGTAACATAGTACAGGAACCATTCACACACATTCACACACTGTGGCCGAGGCTGTCGTACAAGGTGCCACCTGCTCATCAGATACACACTCGCACACATCTACACACCTGCTCATCAGATACACACTCACTGTACCTGTACTCACTCCCCGTGTAGGGAGGTTGGCCGGGGTGGTGGATGGGTCAAACACCCAGGAGAGCGGGGCTCGTGTCCTGCGTGTGGCGTTCCCTCGCTCTCGTCTTTGTCTAAAGACAACCCCATTTTTATTTTCCTACTCCCAACCGGTTCTTCTTTTCTTAAACTCCACTGCTTCCTCCTCGCGGTAACACGCCACGTGGCGTGTATGTTTACGCCCGCTGTATGCAGCGTAGACATACACGCGGATAGCTCAAAATGCGTACAGATAACACGCCATTTGGCTTGAGAATGCCATGATAGCACGTTGTCTTCAGGCATTTTATTTGAACAGAAACAGGAAGACATTCCTGCGATGAGCATTGAGCCTAAATGATACGCACCCTACCCAGTCAATGTCAATGTCAATGTCAACTTTATTTGTATAGCACATTTCCAAGGCCGAGGCCTACCAAAGTACTTCACAGTAAAAGAACACAAATACAATTAAAGACAACAAATAACAAATACCAGAAGGATAAAATACAACATTAATCAAGGTGACTCCCCTGAGCCAAACGCTATTTCAAATAAATAAGTCTTCAGCAATGATTTAAAAGTGGACAAGCTTCTAGCTTCTAGCAGTCCGCACAGCTACAGGCAATGAGTTCACCAGAGTTGGAGCAGCCACTGAAAAGGCTCGATCACCTCTGGATCTCATTTTCGATCTCGGAACCTCTAGGACCATCAGACTGGCTGAACGGAGGTCTCTGGAGGGCCTATGCAGCCTGACAAGGTCCGTAAGGTACTCTGGGGCGAGCCCATTGATACATTTAAAAGCAAATAGAATAACCTTAAAATCAATCCGATATTTATATGAGACTGGAGTAATGTGCTCCGCTTCTTCCTGCCACTACAGGGGTGCCGATATGCAGAAAACAGCCCATGTGATCTGATCTGCATGATGCTCCTCTGCGGGGGAGCAGGTCTAATTAGCTCTGTGGCATGAACTAGCTGATAAAATATATTTTGAAGTACTGAAGTTAATGCTCATAACACTTGACAGGTGTGAAAGAGACTAGAAAGCAAAATCTCCTCTGCTGGCCCCAGAAATCCTTCTTATCCTTTCCTTTCTGTTTCCAGGGAAACGGCAGGCATGTATCAGAGAGTGGAATATGACGTGACGAGACCGTAAAACAAGAGGAAGAGGAGGAGGAGGTGGAGGAAGAGTGAAAAGATTCAGGATGAATGTTCCTGTCAGAGAAATCCAATGTCCAAAAATAGGAAGCTGTATATGTAAAATGTAAAATGCATCCTTCCAGCGCCCCCCCCCCCCACCTCTCTGAGTTCTTATTCATCAAAGTGTGACTCCATTACAAAGAAAATTGCTCTGAAATGGAATCAAAGACGGAGATGACAAGCCGTACATCACCCTCTCTCGTCGTTCCTCTGCTCTCGCTGTCTCTACAGGTAGCTGAGAGGATAATGCACAAAGGAAAGTCCTTCCGGCCCTCCTGCTGTGCATACGTTTTCCAATCAGTATATGGCAACATACTATACTATGACTTTGTCTTGACTTTTTTTTTAAACATACTATATTATGGCTTTTTACTCAATGTTCAATTATATTATTCAACTTTCAATATTCAACTCATGTACAGAGGCTCGGGCCCTCCTACAGCATCTGCAGGTTCAATTTGACCTGCGGCCCTTTGCCGCATGTCATTTCCCCCGTCTCCCTCATTTTATACCTATGCTGTCCTATCAAATAAAGGACTAAAATGCCAAAGAAATCTTTAAAAAAACATTAGAAATGATTTCCTTTCATTTGTCTTCAGTTCAACAAGCAGTTTGTTGTATTTTAGCAGAACACTGAAAGCGGCAGAAATGCAGGACTGAGTACACTTTAATATCTGTTCATTTATCGCAAGTAATACAATATTGCAATATCCGACCACGCTATTGCATATTTCATATTTTCCTCATATCGTGCAGCTCTACACCTTTTTATCAAAACAGAGTCCGAGTTTTCCAGAATTGTAAAATCTCGGCACGGGTGAAGAATCCCAATCTTAGTGAGAGCCATGAAGCCTAGCTATAGAATGTCAATGTCTTTCATTTCTATAGCACATTTAAATACAACAGTTGTACCAAAGTGGTGAACAGGGTCGATGTTAAATACATAAATAACAATAATAACAATAATAACAATAATAACAATAACAAGTGTAAAAATCCAACCAAAGTGAATCCAGGTGATTCCAGGTTAACGGAGGTTAAAAGCTACAGCAAAAAGGTGCAATTTAACCGGTTGTAGGGTCTGTGCAGCTTTAATATGCGTAGGGGGGTTGTTCCATAGGGTGGGGGCGCCCACTGCACGGGGAGGTTGTTCCATAGGGTGGGGGGCGCCCACTGCACGGGGAGGTTGTTCCATAGGGTGGGGGCGCCCACTGCACGGGGAGGTTGTTCCATAGGGTGGGGGGCGCCCACTGCACGGGGCGGGAGGTTGTTCCATAGGGTGGGGGCGCCCACTGTACGGGGAGGTTGTTCCATAGGGTGGGGGCGCCCACTGCACGGGAGGGAGGTTGTTCCATAGGGTGGGGCGCCCACTGCACGGGGGGAGGTTGTTCCATAGGGTGGGGGCGCCCACTGCACGGGAGGGAGGTTGTTCCATAGGGTGGGGGCGCCCACTGCACGGGGAGGGAGGTTGTTCCATAGGGTGGGGGCGCCCACTGCACGGGGAGGGAGGTTGTTCCATAGGGTGGGGGCGCCCACTGCAAAGGCTCTATCGCCCTTATTTTTTTATCTTTGATCTCGGGACATCGAAGAGCAGCTGATTGGTCGACCTCAGCGTCGTCACTGGAGAATGGTTACCAGAATATTAACCAATGGAGTCTGGACACTCAAAGGTGACAATGTTTCATTGTTTTATTGTGATTACAGAGACCTCAACCTCACGCTGAGCCTTCATGTGAAGCGCTGGATGACTGTGGCCTGGACCAGGACTCCTGAGGAGCTCCGACTGGATGACCTCTGGAGGTGGAGGGATGGAGCTAGGCTTCGTCATGCCGACCAGTGGCTGCCTGTAAGGTGGGGAAACCACGTATGACAAACAGTGTATTGCAGCATGGTTTGCTTAATGGTTCACTGGACTGGTACTTGATCTGTTGTCGAGCAACTACAGTGTGCTCGAACAAGAGCTGTTAGGACCAATCAAATTGTCAGGGCAGGCTTTAATAATAATAATAATAATAATAATAATAATGTTTACTTTATTAATCCTGCAAGGGAAAATTACATTTTACACTGTTATAATTACACACATTACATACAGGCCTTAACTACACACACATGCTCAGTACCTAGGGCTGGGAATCACCAGACGCCCCCGATACGATATCATCACAATACTTATGCCACAATACGATAATATTGCGATTTAAAACATATTGCAATTTTCTGCAATATAGTATATATATCATATTATGATGATGATGATGATGATGGACAGATGATCAACAATAATAATGATGGCCCGCCGGACTGCCCCCGCCCATGTCGCCCTGCACTGCGCATGCTCATATGACCGTTCTCTCAAGGTCCTGTAGCTATAATAATGAATATAACTAATGGTTTTAATTATTCTATTAATACATCCATGGTACTTTCTTATGATACATCCCAGGGATGTATGGATGCTGTAAAGCCTGAAACGTGGATGTAACGTCATTAGCGTTTTCCAAACTGCCGGGGCTATCAGCGAGTAGCTAACATCACGGTAGCTAGCAGTTGAGTTCTGTTGACAACTATGCATCGCTCAACATTTGTCACATACTCTGATTGGTTGTCGTTCTAACCAATTGAGTGCAGAGGCATTTTCTTTCCTGGTTGGGTTGAAACACCCATAATCACAGCCCAATGGAGCTCTCAGCTTGTCAACAAGGAAAATTAATTTCAAATATAATTCAACAAATGAACAACTGTCTGTTTTCCCAGTAGCAGCATAGCAAGCTGGTGGTAGAGCCACCATGACAGATTCATTTGAAAGGACTGGGACGTTATCTGTCTCCCTGCAGTCAGAGGACAACCCACAGCTCCTCTTTGTCTCTGCACAGCTTGTTACTGTATGTCTGGGACTTATATATTGCCCAAAGAAAATTGGTACCCGAAAAAAACAAATATAATGCCCATCATCCGACCATAAAGGAGGTAGTTAATCCTGTCTGCTTACATGCTGGTTGAGACCATTTCTAAAGGCCTGTGCATGTTCAGGAAAGGGATACAGTTTCAGGGACTGTATTTCTAAATCAAAATGACTCCAAATGACTTTCAGTTGTGGGGTGTTCAGATTCAGATTAATAGTGTCATTCAAACACGTTAAAAACATGAAGGAAATACATTTGTTACACAGATTCGCACTCAATAAATAACACTTGGATAGCTAAGAAGCTGCTGCACAGCCGTGTTTTTAACTTTAGAAGAATGAACAAACCTTTATTCTGATTTGTCCCATACACTTGACAATTGAATACTAATAATAATTACTGCATTTAACCCATCCTCAGTATCAGGAGCAGTGGACAGCTAATACATGCTGCATGCAGGAGCAACTTTGTGGTAATGGTTGAGTTTCATTTTTCTAACTTTGGATAACTTTTTTAACCTCTTTTTTTTTTTCTTTGGTAATTCATTTCTGTTTTGCTCGCTCAGTTTGTATTTAGGTCTTACTGCATCTTAACAATTTTGTCACGTGAAGCACTTTGTGATGATCTCGTTCGTTCGTTGTCCCCATGGGGACATTATGTTGTAGCAGAAATCACATCACATGGCATTTTAAACAGCATTAGCACAGACGAGACAAAGAAAACCTGTACTGTGTATACATCGCTACTCATTACATGGTCCAGAGCACTCAGGCATATGGGGGGAGGGGGAGACAGGACCTTAATTATTGAGGAGTTTGATGGCCTCTAGGGCAAAAGAGAACTTGGATCTGTTTTTTGTTAACAGAGGAGCAGTATCATCGTCCTGAAGGCAGCAGTTAAAAATCTGTAAAAGGTGCTACATCAACTCAACACCACCTCCGAGCCACATCCATCAGGATCCCAGATGAGTCGCCTGATGAAGTTGACAAACAGAAAATAAAATGCATACATAGAGAAAGAATTCTTACATTGACTTTTGAAAAGATACTCGAGGCTTTCAAAGGCTGAATTGATTCTGATTGATTGAAAAAATGAATTATCCCACTTATAAGTCAGAATCACTTCAATACTGATGATCTCTCTATACTGATTCATAGTCATAAAATGCGTTGCACTGCCTTTTGCAAAACTTTATAATAGATGATTTGTTTTCTACTAAAAACATATACCTGTTATGTAACTTACAATGATGGGAGATTTGCGGCTGTGGCTCAGTGGTAGAGCGGTTGCCTGCCAATTGGAAGGTTGGTGGTTCAATCCCTGGCCCTGCAGTCCCATGTCAAAGTGTCCTTGGGCCAGACACTGAACCCCGAGTTGCCCCCGATGCTGTGTCTTCGGAGTGTGAATGTGTGTGAGTGTTTATCTGATGAGCAGGTGGCACCTTGTACGGCAGCCTTGGCCACAGTGTATAAATGTGTGTAATTATTATTATTAGTAATGGTGAATGGTTCCTGTATGGTGTAAAAGCGCTTTGAGTAGTTGTTAAGACTACTCATATACTTGTGCGCTTGAGGGCTTGACCACCGACGTCCTAATAATGTCCTTTAACACTGATGGCTTAGAGTGGGGAACGTACAGAGCATTTTTTCTTTCTTTTTTCTTTCATAATTGCTGACTTGCTTTTTGGTATGTTATATTATGTCTTTATGCCGCCTCTCTACATGGGATGTTGGCATGTTCACATAGGGTACAGCAAATCATTGCATCTATTAAACATAAATTACATATGACAGAACTATTCATACAAGCAACCACGAGCAGAATGCACCACCAGAAAGATGGAGAATCTGACAGAGAGAAAGATATGTGCTTGGACGGATCCTTTTCTCCTTTTCTTGGCAGCTCAGTCTTTGGCTTTTTGTGTCACTCTGCGCGGGCGAGGAATCCCAATCTTAGTAAGCGTGTGAGATGCCTAAGGAAAACTTACTCTGCTGCCAGGAATCCAATCTGATGGGAGAGAGAGGATGACGGAGGCAGGGGAAGAGGTGGATTGCAAGAGGATGAGTGTTGTCGTGGGGGAGGGGACTTCATCCAACATGTATGAACAGTAGGATTAGAGTGGGGATGGTCTGCAGAGCCAAGTCCAGCTGTGTGCCTTTTCCCGGTGTTACATCACACACTGTTCATGGCAGATTATTTTTTTATTTCAATGTCTCTTCTATGAGGCAGAGGAAGAGCCAGCTGCAGGCTCTGCCTCCAGAAGTCATGGTAGAAATATTTTTTTAAGTGAAGATGCTGATTTAAAAATGCTAAATATAGATCAGAATCAGAAAAAGTTTATTGCCACAATAAGTACACTTATGTGGAATATTTTCCATGGTGAACAAAAAAACATTAAATAGGAATATATGAAATGAACAACAATACATTAAGAAAACGTGTGTGTGTGTGTGTGTGTGTGTATATACACGCACACACACACAAAATAACTTTATATTGTGGGCAGGGCAATTGATTTTGCAGCAAGGTATACACTATGAAAAACAACAGTCATACAATACAGAAGGAGATGGGGGACCTGAATACCAGTGGGCTAGAAGACAAACAATATTGAATGGTGACCGATGTTGACATGTGTGTGTGCAAAGCACAGCATCAATAACATCTAAAAATATGTATGTGTACATATAAAAAATATGTGCAATTCATTTTTTCTTCGATTCTGTATCCACACCTTTCCCCCAGTATCTGATTCTGCACTGTATATTTCAGTCAGCTGAGCAAGCAGCAGCACAGTAGCCTATCAACAGCCTCTAACAGCCCCCTCACCCACCCACCCTGCAGGCAGAGCGCTAAAAATAAAATAAAAAAACGCTCCATAAATTCTATTTGGGCGCATTACCGAGCAAGATGGCGCTCCTGCTGCCAGCACCTCGGACAGCTCCCGGTCCCGGCAGCTTTCAGACACGAAACGGAGCGTTTGATTGATTTTCAGAGGTGTCCCGTCTCGTTCGGTCTCGTTCTGTCATTTAGATGCTTTTCAGATGATGTGGCTGCATCCAGGTGTCGCGTAAAAGCTGTGCGCTACTCTCCGCAGCCCGGAAAAAAAGGGAAATTAAAATTCTGGATCAACTTGACGGCCCAAAGCAGGACTCCATCCAGTGAGCCCTCTCTTCTCATCTTCCTCCTCGGCAGAGACGGTTCAGATTGAAGACCCGGGGAGGGAAAGACACAATCCCAATCAGCCTCGGCCTGCGGTGACTTTCCCCGGGTGGAGGAGTGCGTGCCCGTCAGCCTCTTGTCTTGATCACGCCGGTGCGAAATGGCGGGGCGCGTTGAGACACCACCAGAGGAGAAATGAATCCGTTTTAGTTTTCTCCTCCGAGCCCCGCAGCTTTACTCTGGTTTCCCGTAAAGATGTTGTCGGTGCTGCTGGTGACCATGTCTTCCGCCGCGTTCAGCCCCGGCTTCGCCCTCAGCTCCCATTTCAGCTCAGGTGAGCCGACATTCCCCTGCTTCCACCCGCAATAATGCTGTTAACAGGCTGAAACACTAGCCTACTGCTTCCCAACAACGCCTACACTGTTGGAAAAGTCCGTAGAAATAGGCCTTGGCTATTAATCTGTGTTGATATGACAGGATTTTCTGTATAATCATTTTTCACAGTTGACTTCCCATATTTTTATCTTTTTGGGGATTAACAGACATGTCCGTTTAAAGGTAAAGATTTTTTTTGGATTGTCCGTAAACTTAACTGATGATAGATGTGTTGTTAGACTCACAATCAGAATCAGCTTTATCTGCCAGGTATGAGGATATGAGCAATTTTGTTTTGGCTCATCATTGCTCACACAAAACACAACCCACAAAACAAACAATATATACACACTAATGTATACACACTCTGAACAGAAACAATATAGACAGATGCTATATAGACAGAGGCAATTACAACACAATTAAAGGGACAGGCACAATTGAAAGAGGACAGGTATATGCTACCAGTGTGGCCACATAGGGGACACTGATCCCAGGACCACGGGACAAGAAGCATTCAGGTGACCGATCCAGTTCTAGGCTTGCATCAGATTCCTCAGCAAAGCATATGACATGTTGCACTTCCTCATCCACAGCTGTCAACGCTGTGTGCGTTAGATTTGTAGGGCCGCCTCTTAGTTGACTAATCTGTGGTTTTGGTTTCAGTCGACTAAGATTTCTTCAGTTGATAAGTCATTTTTGTGCTTATTCATGCTTAATTACTCATTTCCAAGAAACTTATGAGCACATTTCTGGAGATTTAAAGTTGTTGTTTTGCAGGATTAATTGTTTATAATTTCTATTGTGCTTTTCTAGTCTCAACCACTTCTCAAAGCGCACATCTCTGTCGATTAAATCAACTAATCGATTAGTCGACAAAATCATGTAAGTGGTAGTCAACTAAGAATTTCTTTAGTTGAGGACAGCCTTAGTGATTTGAGATTTTGGATTAAAAAAAGAGAAAAGCGAGTCGGGGAAATCCCTGGCGCAGCTCTGCTATTTGTTTCTCTCAGGTCAGAGGCTGAGGTCAGCTGGGTTTAAAGGTGCAGTGTGTATAAAGGTGAAAGGCAGACGTGAGGGTGAAAGGAATTGTGGGAGCGGAGCAGCAGGGCTGGTGTGTGATCCAATTAGGGCCGTAAAAGAAGAGATGATGATGATTGGAGGCAGATTGCCTCATTGTGTCTCACATCATGGGGGAAAAAAATCAAATAATCACTGCAGGGACGGACGGTGATATTAATATTGTTATTATTATTATGTATTTATTTATTATTATGCAGCATAAACAGATACCGGCCTGCCAATCAGGTGGTTTCTATGGCAACCAAAAGGTGCAGCAGTCTATATCTGGTTTCTTGTCTTTCAGCCGTGTATAAAAATGGATTTAAGGTGCACTGGGGATAGTTAGTTAGACATTTTTGACATTTCTGTCTGTATCTTGAAGTACTTTTAAGCCAGTGTGTTCAAACTGTGATACAAACTAGTTACATGTGTCTGCTGTTAGAGGGTGTAGCGGTTGTCTCTGCACCCCAAACAGAAAATGCCCAGTTTACTCTCAAATACAAGGAGTCTTCTGGTTAGACCTAAACTGCATTTCGTTGCCTTGTACCTGTGTAATGACAATAAAGTTGAATCTAATATAATCTAATCTAAATTGTTACAACCTACCCCATAACATGGGTTAGTTGTACCGTAGCCTACACTGGTGTGAAATGTAACATCATAAAATTAGGTTTATTACCAAATTGTGTGTGTGTGTGTGTGTGTGTGTGTGTGTCTGGTTGGCAAGAATCAGTGTCAGAGACTTCCAGCTGAAGGCAGCCCTGCATGGCTCTGTCCAATCTCTTTCCATGGCAGCGTTGCATTTCAGAGAACGTGTAAAATAAATCACCCACTGTTCAGAAAGGCCCCCAAAATGGGGAACATGATATTATTTACGAGAGTGGACAGCAGGCTCTGGATTGTTTTAAAAAAAATTGCCATGTAGTGCTATAAGACAGAAGCCTGAACATCTCACACATGCATCAGTCGACTCATCTGGGATCCTGATGGATGTAGATCGGAGGTGGAGTGGTCCTACAAGATTAGCGGTTCAATCCGGGGCTCCTCCGGCCACATGTCAAAGTACCCCTGAGCAAGACACCTATATACTACTACTAATAATATGTTGATTTGATGTAGCACCTTTTACAGGTCTCTGCTGCTTTTTTTTGCAATGGTAATAACGCCCTCCTGCTCTTTTCAAAACACATCAACTGAATTTTATAAATCCTCTCTCCATGCAGCCGTTGCTTTGAACCAGATGACCAAACAAGAACAGATGGCTTTTCGTTCTCTCTTTAAGTCTCTTTTTCTTCAGAGGAAGGAGCGTTGTCTTTTCTGTTGCTTGAGATGGTTTACAGCTGTGCATCGACTCATAACTAGGGCTGCAACTAAGGATTATATTCATCCTAGATTAAGCTGTGTATTGTTTTCCGGACAAGTGGATTAGTTGTAATGTGTCAGATAATGGCACAACATGTGGATCAAAAGCCCAAGAAGACGTCTTCAAATTGTCCACAACTCAAAGATATTCAGTTTGCTGTCCCAAAGGGAGAAGAAACTAGAATATATTCGTATTTAACAAGCTGGATTCAGAGAATTTCTATGAACTTAATTGATTTATCAAAATGTTGGTGATTTATTTAATAGTTGGCCACTAATCAGTTAACGGATTTATCTTTGCAGCTCTACTCGAAAGCACACAATCGCCAACATTTGGACACAGTGGGTCATCCTCCATTCCATTTCTTTCATTTTGTACTGACAGAGATTCATCTGGGCTTAAAATGTTGTTTTTATATCAATTAGTGGTGTTTGAGTGTTGTAGGTGTTCATTTTTCTTGGGTGCAGGTGTTCCAATTAGGGCTGGGTATCACTTCAACGTTTTCAGTACAGGTACGATACCAATACCGTGACTTTGATCCCGGTTCCTAAACGGTACATTTGTTCATTAAACATAATGAAATTACAACATTTCACGTTAGAGCTCAAATCTTTTTATGTTCCAGGTACATGCGAGCCGTCTCTGTGTAATGTCGAGCTTACACGTGTCTCTACGACGTGTAACGTTAGACAGCCAATGACAGACATCATTAGAGCTTGGTAGAAGCATGCTGCGTGCTGATTGGCTCATTGACGCGGTTGAGATTGTTGAGTTTTTCCTGCGTGTCTCTACGACGTGTAACGTTAGACAATGATGAGACATTTTTTGATACTTAAGTATTGAATTCGGTACCTAGCCCTAGTTCCAATAGACCTGCATTGACGTGTTGTGCTTATAAACACACACACACACACACACACACACACACACACACACACACACACACACACACACACACACACACACACACTCCTTTCTCTAGAAAGAATCATCCGGCAGCTGACCAAGTTACTGAAGTCATGATCATTTTAATCAAATGTCCTGGTATTTTAAAACCTAGATCATTCTAACGTTGCAATGAGAGAGAGCGAGAGAGAGAGCGAGAGAGAGAGAGATATTCCTCTTGGGATGACCGCTGTCTCGAGGGTGAGCACAGGGATGACATCACAGCCCAGTAAAGGCGGGGTGGGGGTGATTTTACTGGCAGTGCTGGCTTGTTTTCCGGGTCTCAGGTTCTCATTTCACATCTCTCAGTGGGCTCCTGGCTGCGCACACAGAGGCACACTCTAATTATATGGACAAATAACAGACGGGGAAGCAGGACAGAAAACCCAGTGGAGTTCCTCTCTCCAGGCTAGCGCTAAAACCATCGGAACAGGTGCTGGAGGACTCGGGCCTGGTGCTGGAGGAGCAGGTAAACCCAGGGGAGAGGGGCTGTTTGTTGGCTCGGAGGGACGGGAGTTGAAAGTAGATGTACATAACTCGAGGTGGGGTGTCTGTCTTTATACAGAGGAAGAAAACTAGGTCACAGTCACAGTAGTCGTCGACGATTCGTTTCCGGGATTGCTCAAGGCAAGGCAGGGTGGGAGACACACAGGGTCCAGGGTGGGAGACACACAGGGTCCAGGGTGGGAGACACACAGGGTCCAGGGTGGGAGACACACAGGGTGCAGGGTGGGAGACACACAGGGTGCAGGGTGGGAGACACACAGGGTCCAGGGTGGGAGACACACAGGGCCCAGGGTGGGAGACACACAGGGCCCAGGGTGGGAGACACACAGGGTCCAGGGTGGGAGACACACAGGGTCCAGGATGAGAGACACACCAGGGTCCAGGGTGGGAGACACACCAGGGTGCAGGGTGGGAGACACACCAGGGTCCAGGGTGGGAGACACACAGGGTCCAGGGTGGGAGACACACCAGGGTGCAGGGTGGGAGACACACCAGGGTCAAGGGTGGGAGACATACAGGGTGCAGGGTGGGAGACACACAGGGTCCAGGGTGGGAGACACACAGGGTCCAGGGTGGGAGACACACCAGGGTCCAGGATGAGAGACACACCAGGGTCCAGGGTGGGAGACACACAGGGTCCAGGGTGGGAGACACACAGGGTCCAGGGTGGTAGACACACAGGGTCCAGGGTGGGAGACACACCAGGGTCCAGGATGAGAGACACACCAGGGTCCAGGGTGGGAGACACACAGGGTCCAGGGTGGTCTTCAGGCATCAGGCACTTTATGAAGCTGCATTTTCAATGTTGGCTTTTTTAACTCTTTCTGATAAAAACGTTGCACCATCTTGATGGGCTATGCTGACGATGTTTCATTTGGGGGATTGTTCTGGTGCCGCCGGAAATTCTTCCGGATGTCCGTCCGCTCCCTCTTTCTGTGTGTTGGCGTTCTAACCTCCGGTAGATGTCTGAGGACTATGGTTACCTGGTCCTCAGATCTCTGCAGGGTAAATCCAGACAGCTAGCTAGACTATCTGTCCAATCTGAGGACTATGGTTACCTGGTCCTCAGATCTCTGCAGGGTAAATCCAGACCGCTAGCTAGACTATCTGTCCAATCTGAGTCTTCTGTTGCACGACTAAAACCACATTTGAACGTACACATGTTCCACCAAAACAAGTTCCTTTCCAAGGCTACTTAGCAGCGGCACCATGGCTCTGTCCGGCGCTCAGCACCACCTAAGATGATTGTGATTGGTTTAAAGAAATGCCGATAAACCAGAGCAGGTTTTTCTCCCGTCCAGGAATGCTGGGTGGACTCGCCAGACCTTCTTTCGTGGCGCTGTGGAGGAAGGTCTGGCGATGCCAGACTACAGTTAGCCTGACAGAGATGTTGTTCTCTGTTCTTGTAAACTATGTAGAGTAGATGATGTTTTGAGTGAAAGAGCCGATGGCGGAATAAGTGATGGTACGGTTGGGAAGCTGAAGAAGTGGAGGGCACAAAGCTGCAGCTGTAAACTGGTCTTCAGTTATCAATATCCGTATGTTTTTATTTTTTTTCCCGATTTATGTAGAACAGTATGTTCAGAACGTAAACATTCCCATAAATAGGCTCCTGCAGACATGCCCCTGATTGCTGATAGGTGTGTGTGTGTGTGTGTGTATACACCTTCCTGCGCGTGTGTGTGTGTGTGTGTGTGTGTGTGTGTGTGTGTGTGTGTGTGTGTTTATGTGTGTGTGTGTGTGTGTTTATGTGTGTGTGTGTGTGTGTATACACCTTCCTGCGCGCGTGTGTGTGTGTGTGTGTGTGTGTGTATACACACCTTCCTGCGTGTGTGTGTTGTGTGTGTATACACCTTCCTGCGTGTGTGTGTTGTGTGTGTATACACCTTCCTGCGCGTGTGTGTGTGTATACCTTCCTGCATGTGTGTGTGTGTGTGTGTGTGTGTGTGCACGTGTGTGTATGTGTGTACCTTCCTGCATGTGTGTGTGTGTTTGTGTGTGTGTGTGTGTGTGTGTGTATACACCTTCCTGCGCGTGTGTGTGTGTGTGTGTGTGTGTGTGTGTGTACGTACCTTCCTGCATGTGTGTGTGTGCACGTGTGTGTACGTGTGTACGTGTGTGTGTGTGTGTGTGTGTGTGTACCTTCCTGTGTGTGTGTGTGTGTGTGTGTGTGTGTGTGTGTGTGTGTGTGCGCCTGCCTGAAGAATAAGAGCTTCTGATTTAGGGCTGCAACTAATAATTATCTTCATAGTCCATGAATCTGTAGACTAGTTTCTGGATGAAAGGATCATTAATTGGTCTGTAAAATGTCAGGAAATGGTGAAAAATGTCAATCGCTGTTTGCCAACGCCCAAGATGATGTCCTCAAATGTCCTTTTTTTTTGTCCACAACAAAAAAGACATTCAGTTTACTGTCACAGAGGAGAGAAGAAACTAGAAACATATTCACATTTAACAAGCTGGAATCAGGGAATTTCTAGTAAAGTAGTTCATTTAACAATTAACAACTAATCGTTTAATCTTTGCAGCTCTACTCTGATTGTTTCCTTCAACTAAGATAGTTTCATACAGACGGCTACTAGTTTGTCTCCATCGCGGTTCAAATGAATCTAAGCGATCAAAGTGTGTTGCTGTCCGCCTCAAATTAATTAAAAGGGACGTAAACATCCTCCGGTTACAGCTGAAGGAGTCAAGATTCAAGATTCAAGATTCAAGATTCAAGATTCCTTTGTCATACCACAGTACACTGTAGTATGAAATTACGTGCTTAAATTACACAGCTTAAATATTCGTTATGTGAAGGAAAATAAATAAATGCTTTTATGGGTGTATGGGCTTATATGTAGAGTGATAAATATAAATATACCAAGTCTAAAGAAAACGGAAAATCTAAATATCTAGATATATATATATTAAAATGCGTTTCAGAATAAGGTGCCGTACAGATATTAAGGTGCATTCAAACAGATAATTATGTACATGTACATTAGATAGATGCACACACACACAATCATATTTTAACCCTCGTGTTGTCTTCATCACTTTTGTTGAGGCTTTTTAATCAATGTTTTTATCTTTTCTTATGTTTTGTCTCTTTTTCATCATCTTTGACGCTTTTTCCAATGTTTGTCACTTTTTTGACGTTTTCAACACTACGTAACACTAACTTATTGAGTTAGAAAAGCAGAAATTAGGAATTATTGAGACTAAAATTAAAGGAATGGATGTTGATGATAATCACAGACTGGAATATGTCAACTTTTACTCTCAATACTATTTCAAAAACACTTCAATTTGGTTTCAAATGCTATAAAATTGAATAAGACGCCCCAAAATTAATGAAAGTGGAGATTTGTACTTGGCAAAGAGCGTTGTGTGGAATCAATCATGTTATTTTGGGGAATTAAAAGAACATTGATATAGGAAGGGTCAATTTGACCGAGGACAACATAAGGGCAACATGAAGACAACATGAGGGCAACATGAGGGCAACATGAGGCAACAACAACATGAGGACAAGAGGGACAACATGAGGATAACAACATGCAACATGAAGGCAACATGAGGACAACATGAGGACAACATGAGGGCAACAACATGGGCAACATGAGGGACAACATGAGGACAACATGAAGACAACATGAGGGCAACATGAAGACAACATGAGGGACAACATATGAGGACAACATGGGGACAACATGAAGACAACAAGACAACATGAAGACAACATGAGGACAACATATGAAGACAACA